>JAOXXN010000120.1:3953480-3964938 GCA_026770055.1 Myrmophylax atrothorax
GGGGGGGGGCGGGGGGGCCGGGGGGTGGGGGCTGGATGACGGCAAGGATGGGGGGATGGAGAATTAGGGCAGCAGAACACACTATCATGCCACTGTGGGGTGGTGGCAGCCGTGGCAGGTCCCCACAGGGAAGGACAGCAGGATTCTCCACCTGGCATGGTGCCCTGCCCTCCACTCAGATATAGGGTGCAGGCAGCTTCCAGGCAGGGTTGGTGGAGCATTCCTGTCCCATTGGGATGGGAAACCCAACACCAGCCTTGGCCTCCAAGGCTCACCCCAATGGGCAGGGGAGCCTCTGGAGTGGGCAGATGTGCTTACCACCCCATGGGTCACCCCCACAGCTGCTCCTGCTGCAAAAGTCCGTGAAGAGACCTGGGTTCCCACGGAACCCTCCTGATCCAGGTCTCAGGAGGACAGCAGCTGGATTCAACTTTGAGATCCCTCCCAGTCCTCAGCCATCACTTAAAGCGTTAAAAATCCTTCTGCCCTGGCTCAGGCTCCCGAGGACTGAGAGCCCTTTGTGTGCGGTGCTGACATGGCAGGCTGGCCCGTGAAGGCAGGATTGTGCCGGGTTTGGGGGAGAGGGGGGACAATGAATAAACCTCACTGTTTTCCCCCTGTAATTCTCCAGATCTCAGAGTTCCTCCCAGGCGTGGAGCTGGACTGTGAGTTCCCTACCCCCACTATGATTTTTCCAGGTATGCCATTGCAGCCTTGGTGACAAGTCCCCCACTGTCCTGCACAGCTGCCAGTTTCCCATCACTGCTCCAACAGCTGCTCGTGGGCAGGCGATGGTGCCTCCCAGCCATGATGGCCGTGCTATGGCATTGCTCCTGGCACATCACCCTCTCTGCAGCTCCCCACCTGCTGAGGTGGAGGCCAGACCCCCCAGCATGACCGAAACTTCCCACATATTAAATTATGAGTGATGTCAACCAACATTTTAGTTAAAATTATCACAAAGCCAAGCTGGGAGTCGAGAAGGGACAAGAGTGTGACTACAAGAAAGGCTTGAGGATGCTCTCCTGAATGTGAATTCAGAAGGAATTCTGATATTTCACTGAAAGCTGCTATTTCCATAAGCATTACTTATGACTCCTGATCTTGAAGCGGCTCATCCTCTGCTGGGTTTCACTTGGCCTGAGCACAAGGCACTGAGCCCCAGTGCAGGGACAGGATCCAGGGCTGCTCTGGCACAGCTCTTGGGAGCAGCCAGCTCGACCTGATAGATGAGGCTCATCAGGAGAATCCAGCCTGGAAGAGGGGAGGTGTCTCTTTCCTCCCACAGGTCTGAGGAGCCTGCTGATTGCTCTTATCTCTCCACTCTGACCCTGCCCTAGTGGGAGCACGTGGGCTCAGCTGCTAGCGGAGAGCATCCCACCCAGAGACGACCAGTGGCCAGCACCGGAACTGGAGAGCTCTGACAAGGTCCATCGGGTTTGCACTATGCCTTGCCCCATTTTGCCCACAGAGCAAAGAGGGAGCCAAGCCTCAGCTGCCCAGGGTGGCAAGGGGAGGCATGCAGGGTTCCTGGAAGAGGGCTGGGTGTGCTCTCTCACTGGAAGCGATGCCAGCTGAGGGATTAGGAGAGCTGAACAGGCTCCATATCGACGGCATCACTAGTTAAACGGCAATTAGGGAAATCCTGGCACTTTAGCTGACAAAGGCAGGGAGATCAGGCACTCTTTGAGGCTCCAGCAGTCTCACCCTGCAGTGATATTAGTTCCTGCTTCACAGGGTTTCCACACGCTTTGCTCAGAGGGAGCCCACGGGGACATGTCCCCACATCCCAGACGCCTTACCTCCTACAGCCAGGGGCTGCTGATGGGCAGACACGTGCTGGGGGCTCTGCAGTGCTCTTCCCAGCTATCCTTGGAGAAGGCAAAATGCATTTGAACATTCTGAGGTGCTTTTTGGGTGTCTGTGCCTGGTCAGTGAGGACTGTGGCACTTGTCCTCTGTCCCTCATCTTGGAGGAACCACTGATTTCAACAGCTTTCCATTGGCTTGCTCAGAACAAATTGTGTTCTCTTGCAATAACCTTTCCGTGACATTGATGGTGGTTCAGGCATTCAGACCTTAGCTCAGCCCACACCCCTTTGCCTGTCTTACATCCCAGTGTTTTACGTTATCCCAGATAAATGTTGCTCTGATCTGGGGGTCCTTAGGACATACTTGAGTCATGCATCACAGAGTAGAGGAGCTGGAACCTCATTAAAATGGGAGCTGAGAGTATTTCATGGTTACAAGACGTCAGCAGCCAAGAGGTTTAAGAAAAGCAGAAGGTAGAGAGGCTTCCAACAAAATCCTCAGGGCTGGCAGCCTTGTGCTTGTGCCACAAATAGCGTGTCCTGTGGCTCATCTGCAAACTCTTAACATCCACATGACTTGGCTTATGCTGTGATTACCTTACCTGCCAGCTAGCCTTGTCTTAAAAAGAAACAGAGAAATGCAAAGGCATTCCTTCATCAAGCCCTCCAGGAATGCACTGGGCTCCCCTTTCACTCTGCTGCTTAATCGCCTGGGGAATTTGTACCCTCTGCCTTACCCATTGCTGCCTGCTCTCAGCAGCCCCTGGAGTATTTAAATTGCAGAGAGAGCTGCTTAGCTTTTACCAAAGTTGGTCTGACATGCAAGGTGGCCATGAGGGTCCTGAATTGCCCCTGGCTCTGTGCATGTTATGGAGCAAGAATGCACTGATTTGTGGTCACCCTTCAGGTCACAGCAGGTGCTGTAGTGACGGCTGGCATGGTGGCGCAGACATGGTACACTCCAGGAAAGGGTAGCTCCCAATTCTTAGGTTGCCTTTTTCGGGTCTGTACCCAGCATCAGTTGCATAAATGGGAATCTGCAACTCTCCCTTATGATCAGCAGCCTCAGGGGAGCTACAGTGATTATGTGTGGCAGGCCAGCACCCCACTCCTCTCCCATGAAAGCCACACCTCATGCTCTCCAGGCTCTGGCATTACAGAGACCCACACAGGTCCCAATGTGTAGGACTTGAGGACCCTGTGGCTCCATCAAGTATATATTTAGTTCTGCTCTTCTATGCAAATCCTGTCTCTGCTGCCAATTTGAGGGGCCCCAGTTGTGGCCAAAAGGGAGGGTGCCCTTTTGTTCTAGGTGCTGTGTTGCAATGGGGCCAGGGACTCCTATTTCCAGTGAGGGTGGGTGGCGTGCCAGGGAAGCAGAGCATGCTGGGGTGGCCAGGGAGCACCCACAGGGCTAGTGGGGTGCTGGTGGGAGGTAAAGAAAAAAAAAAGCAGTGACAGAGGAAACAGGTTTATCATCTGTCTGCAGGGTGTTGGGGCTCAGCCACAGGGGATTTTCTGAGCCATGGTTCAAAATCTTGCTGGTCTCCTCCATGCAGCCACCAGTCCAGAGAAAGCCCCATGGCAGGGTCCAGCACCCCTGCTGGGGTGGGCATAGAGAGCAGGGACTCCCTCACTCTGCTTTATACCCCAATGGTGGGTTTGTGAGCTCAGGCGTGACTGCAGCCAGCTGGAAGCAGCCATGTGAAGCTCTGCAAAGGTCAGTGCTGTGGGCAAACCCCATGGCACCTCTGCAGGGAACCCAAATCTTGCCCAACATGGTGGAGAAGGGGGACAGGCTGGGGAGGGGAGGTGGCATGGCTGCCCCAGGGGAAGCAGAATCAGGGACATGTGTGGGCAGCTGGGTTGGAGGCTGTCCAGGAAGCACGGGAAGGGCATTTGTGGTAGAGAGGTCATACCCCACCTCTCCTCAGTGCAGGCTGCAAGGGCTCAGAAATCTCATGGACCCCTAAAGAGCTCAGGTCTAGGGATACCAACAGCAACAGAGTGAGGAGGCTGCCAGGGGTTGGGCAGGTGTCCCTAGTCCTGCCCTGGGGCTTGTCAAGTTCTCAGAAGCAGTGACAGGGGAGATGGGATGAATCAGGGGTGCTCTGGGACGCAGCAGTGACTCAGGCCAGGGCAGGAGGGCTGGTCCCACAGTCAGTTACCCTTGGCCAGCTGCCAACCCAGCACCCAGCCCTCAGCAAAGCCTTCATTTCTGAGCAGAATAAAATCAACATCCTTCTTTCCAAAAGGTCACATTGCAGCAATGCAGCAGAGCAAAGTGTGAGGAGAGGGTAGAGGGACCTCTGGAGTCCCTCAGCCTGGCTCTACAGAGCATCCCTCCCTGGCCCTGGTGGAATTCAGAGCACCCCCAGAGGGGCAAATCTTCTGTGTCCCCATGTCAGCCACCAAGGGAGGGTGAACAAGGATTAGAGTGCTCAAAAGCTGAACTCCCCTGCCATTGCTGTCTGGGCACTTCTTGGGTGTTGGGTGCCCTGGGTAGGTGCTTACTGAGTCACAGGGCTGCTGGCACAGCCCTCCACACCACTGGGATGTTCATCCATGGCAAAGCAGCTTCCAGAAACCATCCAGGGTCAAACTGCCCCTGGGGTTCCAGAGGGAAAGATGCTGAAAATGTTGTTTTCTCAAAACGTACTCAAAAGAGGGCTTTGCAACTGTGAGGAGCTGGTTTAAAGCAGGGGAAACAGTACCCAAGTCAACACAGAAACCAAAATCCTGCAGTGCCCAAAGGGCTGCTCCCAGAGTAGTGATGGTGCAGAGCATGGCCACAGCCTGTGCCAGGTGAGACCTGGCTTATATTTGACACGATGGCCAGAGCACCCAGCCAGCCTTTGCCATCCTGCTGCACTTTTCCTCTCTGAAGTGCCATGCCCCACCCATGGCAGGTTTGGCAGCATCTGGGAACCAGCTCTTCCTGTCTGCTTTTGCTGCTTAACCCAGGGAGAAAACCTCTGTCACGCTGCACCAGCATGCCCAGTGGCGTAAGCCACCCAGCACAGCCCTGCAGAGCCATATACAGTCCCTCCAGCAGACATTGTACCCAACAGCACCCCTGGATCTGTGACATGAGGACACACAGGAGTGTCCAGACCTGAGCTGAGTGGTGTCAGCAGCAAGCACAGACAAAACTGACAGCTTTTCACCACTGTGCTCACATGATGAGCAGAACAGCTCCCAAGGCACCCTGTACCACCCTCTTCTCTTTTGCACTCTGCCTGCACCCTGCGTCAAAGGTTTCCCAGTGGCAACGGGCACACTGTGGGAAAGCCCAGCTCTGCCCCCTAAACTCACCCAGAGCAGAGGTTCAGATGCGGGAGAGGTGCCAGGAGTTTGCCTTGCTCCCAGGTCCCGTTTCACCTCTGCTCCACTTGTGCCTGGCATGGTACAAACCCCCTTGTCTCTACCAGGATAAGGGAGCAGGTGCAGGAACTGGGAGAACGCCCAGCACAGGAACGCAGCAGCCAAAGCCTGTTCCAGAGCCTCTGGAAGAAGACAGGCAGCTCAGAAACAGAAACGAAAATGGAGAGGGTGTTGAGCAGCAGATGACAGGCAAGTGCCCTTCTGGGAAGCATCTCCACTGAACTCAGTCTCAACATCCCGGCCGCACGATGGGACAAGGCAACAGAGCCTGTTGAGCCGCAGTCAGGGAGCCCTTGCAGGCCCATCCCCGGCATCACGGGGCGGCTGTCCTTGGTGAGGCCAGGGCACGGCAACCAGCTGTGAGTGCCCTCAGGAGGACTCCCATTCGCCTCTCCATCCCGCTCCGCGCTCCAGCTCCGCGCCGGCACTGCCACCTGCAGGCAGCGGCCGCGGGGCCGCCTGTGGTCGCTGCCAGCACCACCACGCCCCAGCCGGCTGTGACCTGCCCACCTCCCACAGCATCCCCCAAGATCACAGTAATGAGACACAGGACACTCCACGCTGCAGAGGGGATTTTCAGAAGCGTTTATTTCACTGCTGACACTGGGGCTGAAGGAGGCAGCTGCTCCCCGACCTGCCCTGTGTTGCAGGAACATCACCCCCCTCAATCACAACAATCCACAGACAGTTGGTGTCTGAACGGTGAGACTTCCAGCACCTACATTACACAGACCTACATCACTGGGACATTCACTTGGTAGGGACACCACTTCAATGGATTTAAAATAATAATTAAAATAATAGCAATCTACAAAGTAACACTTGGAGGCATCATGCAGAAACTGGATTACTTGAGACTATGTGGCAGCTCAGATTTGCTGGGTTTATCAGTGAACAAGTGCTAACTGCTTTCCTGCCAGTCCAACACCAAAATTGGGAGCATTCCCAAACAGGACAAAAGCTCTGTCTCCCACCCACTGGCAGGAAACACCCCCAGGTCACAGCTTATACATCCAGAACTACACAAGATTATGTGCTTGTAAGAGGTGCTGGGAAGTCCTGAAACTTCCTTCTGTGACACTGCTTGCTTCCTACCACGTGGCAAACACTTGAGTGTAGAAAAGTGCCTGAGCTGTGGAGTTTCTTTTTTCCTCTTTTTTTTTTTTTAATAAAACCAAAAGCTGACAGGTAAAATGTTATTCTCCACACAGGTGGACCAAAACGAAATTAAAAAAAAAAATCACATTACACTGGTAATATATAAATTGGCCCATAAGAAAGAAGCTCTATAGTATTGCCCCATAATGAATTTTTCTTTGCCCACAGTCTCAACTTCCCAAGTGAGGTAGGGAGAGGGTGACCATGGGGAAAAAAAGGTGGTGTTTCCAAAGGATTCCACTGTTTTAAAGTTATCCTAATCCTTCATGTAAAGTTGAAGTGTTCTTTAAAGAAACACTGCCTTTTCTTCACAAAAAACATTCAGAGTTTTGGTTTTTTGGTTCTTTTGGTGAGGGAAACAGAGAGAAAGAAAACAAGGATCCCAGAGATGAAATGCTGGCAGTTTTGACACATTTTGGAAGGAAAGTACAGTTATAAAAAGGAAGGAAACAATGTAGTGAATCTGCAGATAGAAGGAAAAAATACAGAGTGCTGGCATAGTTTGCACTGTGCCTGCTCAAACAGCACTGAACTACACACCCTGCTCACATGGAAACATTCTGTCACACACAGCTGTCAGGAGAGGGAAAGAGGACACTCAGAAACCTGTAGTTTAATTTTTCAGGAATCAGTAATACAGAAGCCTTCCATTGCCCCTCCTAGTACTAGACAGAACATATTTTAAGGCATAGTTTAACATCCATTTCTTCCTAAAGCAACTTAAAGTGTAACAAGCCAAGATGTCAGACACAGAAAACTCAGTAAGTACTCTGACAAAGGTGAAAGCTGGTTTATATACAGTGCAGTATTTGCCTTCAAATAGGGAAGTCTTGAAAAAGAAAGGAAGAAAAATAACTGCAGATCCAAATTCTAAAAAAGCAAACATTACCAACACAAGGAATGTTCATTAGAGTCCAGTTTCCACTAGAGCTACTCAACAGGAGGACGTACAATGTGATTATGCTAAACTGCACTGATTGACTGTTCTCAGAGTGCCCCAGGAGGAGGGAAGAACCGTGGGAGGCCAAACTCTGCAGTACCCTTGTGCAAACTGCCTCAGAGGAAAAGCCTGCAGTCAACAAGCCTTTACACCTACTGTTAGGCTTCGCTAAGAGATATAGTAGCCAGGTGTCACCTAACAATTTCAGGACACTCCGGTAAAGGTGATGGTCCTGTGTGGATTCTAATGCACATCCCCCATGAACAGTGTCCTGCACACATACTCCTGCCAGGCTACCGGCTTTCCCTCTTCCATGACTGAACCAGCTCACAGCCACCAGAACCTCACGTAGACGATCAACATGATAAAAAACACCGCTACGGCCGCCAGCTTGGCGTACGTGGAACGCATGTTCAGGTACTTCGCATCCTGACGGTACTTCTTGGACAAACTGGACAAGTTGTTGGCCTTGGAATCAAGAGCTGTTAAAGGGAAAGGGGAGAGAAGTTAGTCAAGATTAACCCAACGTTCCCCAAATCTTATGTTAGCTGTACAAGTTTCTCTGGAGCAGTGGAAGCACAGCAGTTTCACCTGGCAGCATGGCCTGAGCCTCTCTGCAGTGCTCTCGTGCTTGTCCTGCTGGCATGAGAGCAACTCAAACCAGTGAGATGCTGGTCTCGCCTGAAAAAGCACCAGTACCTGCCAGGTCTTCAGGATGCCACCAATTCAATGGAAACACCCACTGAATTCCCTGCTTTTTCTCAGGAGGCTCAGGGACTAGCAAGCCTTTCCCTTCAGTATGCTCTGCCCAGCCAGCTGACCGAAGAGACAAGGAACTCTGTGCCAAATACTGGCCACTTCCAGTACCTGAAAGTGCTTCTCCTCGCTGTAAGACTTCCTCAATGTTGGCCACCATAATCCTCTGCACATCTTGCAGCTCTGTGTTGATGGAGCCCAGGTTCCTCCTTGCCCGGCTATCAATGTAGAGCTTCTTGGTTTTCTGGATGTAGGTGTCTGGAATGTGACAAGGCTATCAGAGGGGATCTCACCAAATACAGAGCAGCGTGGCTGCCTAAGGACTGGGAGCATTGCTGAGACAGCCAGAAGACTACATGCAAATATTCACTGGAGCGAGGCCAAGAGACTAAAAGCAAGAAATCTGAATCAAAGTACATAGACATTTCCCTACCACTTCTCTATTCTTATGCTCAAAATGCCCATGTCTCTAGTGCCAAGAAGAGGTTGAACTCTTAATTCCATAAGCCAAGTGGGAGAGGATCCTGTGGCTGCTGCTCCCTGCCCCAGCAAGAAGTTTCCTAACTAGCCACAAAAGGAGAGGGACCTCACCAAATTCAATGAAGGAATACGGCCTGGAGACTGTTGGAACCTTCTTGCCATGCTGCTCATCAAACTCTGAGTGCAAGTCTTCCAGATATGCAAAGGCCAGTTTCTTGGGGAATGCAGCTTCACACAGGACCAGGTAACACACTCCTTTCTCGATGATGTAGCTAAAAGAACAGCAGACAGTGCATTAATCAATCAATTCTGAATCTGTTCTATCAAACTCCACCAGGCATTCCTTTATTCCTACGAGGCAATGACAAATGGGTACAAGGACTTCCAGTTTTCCACGTCTGGATCAAGTGTAAACCTTTCTACAAACAATGGTTTATTTTTCTTGACCCCAAATAAATTTTTTTGTAGCATTACACCTACGCCAAGAGCCTTGAATTTTGCCTTCAAGAGAACAAAAGCTGGCCTGTGAATATCATTAGCTTAACAAAATATCAGCAACAAAAGAATTACAATTTTAGAGTACAAAAGGAAAAACACCCTACCTCCCTCCTGGAGTTGAGAGAAGGGGAGCACAAGAAAGTTTGCCAGCGCAGAATAGAGGGGAAGGTGGCCAACACATCTCTACTTGGCAGCACAGCCAAGCAGCTGAGGACCACAAATGGGAAGTTGAAGCACTGAGATTAGGACATGCACAAGAATTTGGTCTCAGCTTGCTCTCAAGTCACACAGTGACTGCTACCTCTCCCTTTCAGTTTTGGAGGGCTGGGTTTCCCCTTCTTCCCCAACACCAGCCTGTCAGTTGGGTGCTGCTATCCATATGCATCACCTCAAACGCAATGGGAAAAAATACTGGTGCTAGACAGGTTCTGGTGATCTTACCTGTAGACTTGCCAAGGGTAGGTGTGACTGTGCCAGCAGTTCTTTGGCTGAAATGTAAGGAGCTCCAAAACACACCATGACATCTGCTGCTGCGTCACGCTGTTTGGTTTGCCCTGCAGCTGTGAGTGCAGGGGGTCCTTCCCACCTCCTCCCAGCAACCCCATCCCCACCTAATTCTTATTTGTTTGCAGAGGCTTAGTGCTGACCTTGTTTCAGTGTGAGCCCGTGTCTCTGCCAACAGGGAGAACGGAGGTTTTTCATTATAATTCAGTAAAAAGCCTACTGAAATAAGGGATAAGATAGCACCAATCTTGACATTATTTTAAGCTTTGCTGTGACTATCTGCTGCTGCACATTCCCAGCTACATTTTCCTCCTCATTCAGCCAATATAAAAACAAAAGCAACAATATTCCTACCAAAACCAAGGGAGTAGAGACAGTAAATAGCGCTGCAAATGCTTTTGAACACTTATCTATATTCTTCAGGGTAAAATGTAAATGCCACTTTTATGTTACCTTCCTTTGACTTTCTGCATAATGCCATTAAGCATTAGCCTAGTTAGCATAAAGATTAACAGCGTATTAAAGAAATGATCCAGTCCTGAGGGCACAATAGTAAAATAAGTAGCTTAAAATTTTGTTAATAGCCACACCAGGCTTATAAAACAACTTCCTCCCACTCCCCACTGTTTTTCCAAACACCCCAACAGGTCCATGTCCTTTGAATTAGCCATCCTCAGCTGGTTCCTGGGCTCAGGAGTATCCATTTTCCCTGTCCTTATGTGGCCTGTGTGTGAACCCTGCCAGCCTTCAATCAACAACTGGTCTACCCCAACCACAAGCAACAAACTCGTTGCCATAATCCATTCCACAGCGTGTCCCCACGAGCCCATGCTCTTGTTCCTTTTTACATCCCTCAGCCTGGACTGCACCAGTGCTGGGGACTAATCCTACACCACATCATGCCTCTGTTCTTTCTTTATCCCTGGAGACCTGTTTGACACACTGGAGTTACTACAGAACACCACTCAGAGCTTGATTTAGCCACTGTCATGACCAGTAAGACTCGAATAAATCTTTTGAAACGAGGAAACGTGTGTCAGACAGGAATCCTCATGGTACTGCTGAAGCAGCACTGCACTCCAGATGAGAGCACTCTGAGGAACATGTCCCATCGACACAGGTCTGTTTAGCTCTGCCCAGGCCAGCTGGTCCTGCCTGAGGCTCTTCAGCCACATTACCCACTTGCTTTTTCCTGCTGTGATATTCAATGTGTTGGATTTAAAGTTGATCTGTCAGCACCACAGAGAGTGAGCTCACCTCATTCTGCCCCAGTTTCAGACAGTTTTGTCAACCTCAGAGCAGAGTTTCTGCACAGCTGGGCTTCTCAGTTTTACACTTTGTGTACATCTCTGAGCTTCAGCAGAGCACCTGCCTGGCACATCCTCACACAAGGGGCAGAAGGTGCCATTTGCCACTGTTAACTCCTGCACTCTGGATTCCTGCACACAGAGTGCAGCCAGTAGGTTTCTTACAATCATCTTGAACATTTGGAGAGAGAAAATCTTTATCCCAGTAACAGTGGCGAAGGCCAAGGGTCGCTTTCAACGTAACAGGTAAGAGCCACTTCAGCCATTCCTTAGCCAAAGGTCACCTGCTGACTGACAGCACAGGAAACACCATCAGTGCTCCTGTACCTGCACAGCCATGTGCCCCCAGTGCTGCAGCTTTCTGAGCTGAAGCCTGGGCATTGATTTTGAGAGAAATCACCTTAGTGATTACAGTTTAAGTTTTATATTTCAGTAAGGCTTGGCTCTTCTCTGAATTGATGAAGCTAAAAATGTTCACCACCACCTCAGCAAGATCAGCAATGTCCTCAGCCACACTACTAACTCACACCACAAAATGCTCTGTCCAGGTTTGTGCTGTCCTCAGCAGTCAGAGCTCTGATTTGGCAGAAAAAAAATTGGTGAGCTGCATTAACAAAAGTG
>JAOXXN010000120.1:3967906-4024051 GCA_026770055.1 Myrmophylax atrothorax
GCGGCGGCCCGGTGGGCGCGCGCCAGGCCGGCGGGCACAGCCATGGCGGCGGCGGCCGAGCGGGGCCGCCTCAGCTTCCCCGGTGGCGCCGGGGCCCTGGGGCGGCCCGTGCCTATGAACCTCTTCGCCACGTGGGAGATCGACGGTTCCAGCCCGAGCTGCGTCCCCAGGTAACGGGCGGACGTCCCCCCCCCACCCCCCCGTCCCTGGGGCTTCGCGGCTGCTTCTCAGCGCCGGTTTCCCATCACCTGTGCAGTGCTTCCCGCAGTTTCAGGGCCCCTTCCCATCCCTCAGCGGTGCCGCAGGGACGGGCACGACTCCTGCTGCCCGCTCCATGGGTTTTGGGGTGTGTGGGGATGCAGGGACCCTCTGGCCCTGAAAAGGGTGGGGAGATACAGCTGTGTCTGTGCCAGGTGTGCGAGGGGGTCACCCCCTCAGCCCAGCCCAGAACCTGGCGTGGGGTGTGTGCTGGTGGCAGGGCTGGGGCTCCTTCCCCGAGCCCCGCTGTCCCCGCGGGGTGTCCCGTTATCGGCGCCTCTGCCTGGCAAATGCCCGCAGGAATGGGCTCGGGGTGGGCATCCCTTTCTCTAGGGCTGGTTTTCCGCGGTCTCCCCGTCTCGGCTCTTTCCCCGCCTCTGGTGTGTGTAAACACGCGGCCGTGCCTGCCTGCGCTGTTTTTAGCCCGCACGGGAGGCATCCCTCTTCGTTTTTGCGAAATTTGGGCTTTTCAAGCCTGGCTCTAACAGAACGCCTTTGAGGATGGCAACGTGCCGAAGACAAATCTTTGGAGTGCTCCTCTTTATTTTTTTGTTGTTTTAAATCAGCACAGCAAGCGAGCAGAAAGGGAACAGAGTCATCAGGCTGACCTGGCAGGAATGTAAAGCTTTGCAAGCTTTACAAACCCCCCAAATCTCTCTGTCTTCTGTGCCATCCAGACAGCAGGTTGGGCTTGGTGGCCGTGCCCCTGTTTTGCAGGTATTAGTAACTATGTTAACATAAACATTGCCCACGGCTGTAGTGCTTTGGCATCGTGGGCAGGAAGACGATGTGGGGTAGAAGAAAACCAGAGCCCTGCAGTTGCAGATGATCTGGGTTTATAGCAGCTTATCTGTGCTAACAGTGCCTTGGGCAGCAACTCTCTCTACTTGCCTTGTCCAGCCTTTCTTTTCTGCAGTGGGATGTCTAGGAAGGGGACTTGGCACCAAGGGGAATGTGCCACGGAGTCCCTTTGCTGTGGAAGTTCTTGCCTATATGTGAGTAGCTGCAGGAGTAGTTGGTGCTTCTTGATTTTTTGCACTGGACTAGAAGGTGTCCCTGCTCATGGCAGGGGGATTGGAATTAGATGATCTTTAGGGTCCCTTTCCACCCAAACTATTCTGTCATTCTATGGTTCCAGTGTGATTGGCATTGTCCCTGTTGTACAGAGGACACAGAGGCCCTCTTGTAATGCTGGTCTGAAAACTGTTCTCTCCACTGCACCCTCAACTACAGGAAGGCAGTTGGTTCCATCTCATCCAACCTCCTAACAGGGGGTGTTAAACAAATAAAAAACCAAATGTCCGTCGCTGTGAAGGACTTGTCGTTCTGCATTATCATTTATGCTGATGCTTGCAGATCTGAAAAGGAGCTCACTACACAGCCTGCTTGTTTGCAAATCTGTAGATTACCAGAAAATGCAGTGTAAGGACACTGACCCTGCCTTGACGTGGTGGTGGATGGGGTGCACATGATGGCAATTGGGGTGGGTCCCAGGTGCTTGAGTTGTGGTGGGCAGCAGATTGGAGTCAGCTGGTTGTGGTGCCTGGAGCAATCTGAAGAATGCAAAGGGCAGGTGGGGCAGAACTGGGCCTTGTGGGGGAAAATCCTGGAGTTGCTGAAGCAAGCTGTGAAGATAGTGAAAGGGCTCGTATTGCCTTCCCTGAGGCATTGGTAGAACTGGAGCATTTGGGACCTTCTAGAAACAGAGCTTTTCTATGAGGGAGTTTGTGCATAGGTGGGTTCCTCTGCTCTCAGACCTTCTGTTGCCTTCATCTTTACTTGTTTTTCCTGAGTGCCCTTTTCCCATAGAGCCCAGGGGTATAAGCAGACATCCAGATGCTGCATCTGCTGCTGCCAACCAAATGAGCCTGTCTGTCCATGGATCTGGAGTTTTCTGCTGGGCATGGAGTGCCCCCATGGGCTGGACACACATGCCAGGGCTGTGTACGTGGTGCAGTGTGTGGCAGGTCTGCATTTGTAGCTGTGAGTGCCAAGGGGTTTTTGTTAACCTAAGTGAGGTCAGGAGCAGCTGAGGTTGCAGGTTCTGAGGAGATGCTGGTCCCATGGCATGGTGAGGTTATGCTGGGCAAACACCAAATTCTGTAGCAGTCCCCAGTCAGTGCTGCTGTTTCTAATCGTTAACATCATGCCTCATGATGCTCCTTAGGGTCATAGTTTGTATTTTGTTACAGCCTTTGCAACAGATCTCTCTGTCAGAGTAGGCTGGAGTTTGAAAATCTTTAAGTCATATTACTGCCTCTGCATTTTAAGTTCACATTGTGATGGTTTTCCCTATGGCACAATGGCATTTAAGATTCTTTATCTTAAAATGAGAGATATTGGGATGGAAACTCCTGCGTGGGAAACTATATCCCAAATGAGCTTGTTGTCCAAGCATATGGCTGGACTTGAGAGGCGGATGTGAAGGAAAGTGGGCCTTGATGTGTGGTCAAATACCACGGAACTGCCTTGGTCTCTTCTGAGATTTCCACCAGTTACAAATTCCCCTCTGGGTTTCGGTTGGCAGGACAGGCTTTGCTAGTAGGGAAGAGGTTTGAACTTGGCACAAAGTCGGAGGATTCATGGAAGACAAGTATGTGTTTGGGGTGTGAATGTTTCTTCCTTCCCCCTTCTTTTTGGTACAGTAAGTCTTAATCAGTTTCTAAGGTGTTTCTCCTCCTGCTGGAGCAGGAGGGGCTGGGTGGAAGTGTTGCCTGGAGTGGTCTGTGCCTGCATTTCTCTAAATTGTGTGTGTGGGTGATGGAGGGCCTCATGTGGATGTGTGTTGCTTCCCAGATGATGGCTGAGAGCTGGACTGTGGGAGGGACAAGCACTCTCATTCAACCTGCTCTTCTTCAGTGGGTGATTTACTGAAAGTCTGCTCGGCTTGGGTGGGGTGTCAGCGCAATCTGGAAGGCTGCCTTGGTGCGTAGGGTTTCCTTGGGTGAAAAGGCTGTGTTTAAGCTTAGGGAAGAATAATAGTGAAGAGTCATGGTGTTGTTCTGCAATTGTGTGTTTGGAGTGAAACATGAAGTCAGGTGGTGTTTTGCACTTACGCTGGTCTCCTTTCTTTTGCCATTTGCAGAAATGATTTTCCAATTTCTTTCTGCAGCTCATGTAGCTCGTAGGGATTTTCACTATAGTGCTTCTGAAATGCAACTACTTTCTTTTAGTCATCCCAGAGATGTGACTCAAAATGTCTCGCTATTTGGGCGTATCCACTGCATACCAGAAGGGAGAGATTGCCCACCTTTTCCTGCTGTTTCTTTCTTCTGTGCATTGAAATACTTTTCCTTTGAGGAAGGTTACATTACCTAAAGCTCTCCTTACCACCTGCAGAAACTGAGAGTGATCTGTTTGCTGCATGGCTGAGAGAGAATCAACACTTTTCCCCTCTCATTTTCCTCATACTGAAAAGTAAGAATTATTCTATGGATTTTGGTGGTTTTTTGTTTCCCATTCCAATGTTTCAGTGAAGCTGTGGGTGTGAATGGCAGGATGCAGTACTGTCCCATCCAGAAGAAGCCTCATGAGGAAATACCACCATGGGGAGACTGTCTAGAGGAAGAGTGATCTTGGGGAGAAAAGTGGTTGGAATGGTCTGCTGGAGCAAGAGAAGGCAGAGTGAGTTCCCATTCAGAGCAGGTTTTGATTGAGGCTATTGCCTTAATTGTCACAAACTTGTAAAAGTTCTGACTAAGCTCTGAACTGGAAATTGAGATTGAGTGTACTGTGACCAAACTGCTTGTGGAGCAGATGTGACGTGGTGTTCCTTGGGGATAAAAAGGAAAAAGCCTGTGGAACAGACCTGTGAAAAGGTGGTGCTGGGGATCTGAGGTTGTTGACTGGGCACTGCCCGAGCATTTCACATGTTGGCTCACCTCTGTAGTTTGCCTGCTGAGTGAGGAAACATGAAGGGAATCCACCCACATCCCCTGGACTCGAACAGGAGGTTGGTGGTGCAGGGATGTGACTGCTCAGCTTGCTGTGACATGGCCGTGCAGCACAGGGACATTCACATCAGCCCGGTACGGACATCCCCGGGGGCGATGGAAACTGACTGGGGGGAGACTTTGGATTTGCAGCAGCTGAGTGGATCCTAACAGTTTGCCCGTGCCCCAGGCTGTATGCTCTTCTCTCTCTGCCAGCTCCCATCTTCTTCCACTGATCTATCTTGTGTGACCATGAGGGACACAGTGAGGACTGCTGGAGCATGGAGCCACTCCAGCAATCTGCAGTTTGCACCCCTACATGGTAATTCCCTCTGCTGGCAAAGTGTTGAGGGGTTGTGACCTGCATGAAGTCCATGGCTGATTCTTCTCCATGAGTATTTGCTGCAAATTCACTTGGAAGGGAAATGCTTTGCCCCTTAGTGCAAAGGACACATGCCTACACTGGTAATGGAAATTTTTTTTGACCAGTGAGAGCATGTTCTGAGCTGGCTTGAGCAATGGCAGCTATGCACCATATCGGCAGAGAAAGGTGGACAACTTGCTGGAGTAATAATTATGTTCAGGTGATGCTACATAATTAAAATCACTGATTAATTCAGGTAGGGAGAGATGATAATTTAAATGTATCTTAACCTCCTGTTCTATGGAGGGAACTCTTGTTTGTTAGGATAACTGCTGGCACATTCATTGGGAGCTGACAGATTTTTGGTACATTTGGAACTCCGAAAATGTCTAATTACTCAGATGACTAGGTAGGTTTCAGAAGTGCTTATTTGGAGGCTTTGTTTTGACTTTGTTTGAATAGCATGAAATGCCTAACATTTTACCATGGAAGGAAATTGAATACAAATGAGGGCACAGGATAGGCTTTAAAATGAATCACTAAGGTGATGCTGAGTGTGTGAGATGCATGAGGGAAAACATTCACAACTGAGCAATGGAGATGAACTGCTTGGAGTAAAGGACAGTGGTCAGAACCAACCCCTTTATTCATGGAGCTAGAAGATCCTATTTCTCCTTAGTTTTTGTGGAAAAGATCAAAACCAGAGTAATCTCGAAGTGCTCCTCATGTAAATCTTATCACAGCAGTTATTGTCATTTTGTATGATACTACTGAATGTAATTTGGACTCTTGTGTTGTTCAGGGGAAAAGTTCTGTCTAGAGTCTGAGTGGTTGGTTGGAGTCAGACTTCCAGTTAGACCTATTTGGAGGCACCTTTTAAGGTGAAGCTTGTGCGTGTCAAGAACGCTGCTGAAACAGATACTAAAATCTCAAAGCTGCTAGCTGAAGTCTCTGGATGGGATTGTGTGTGGGTTTCACCTGAATGTTTTGCACATGGCCAGTGCAAGAGGATTTTGGAAGTGGAAGGAATGGGCTGCTCTTTTGAAGGGCCTCTTTCCCTGCGTTCCAGCAAATGAGGGTGCCCAAGGGACCTTCCCCTTGTGTCCCCTGGCAGGTCTGGCCTGTGTTCCTGTAGCCCTGCATGGCAGGAGGTGACCCTGCAGCTGCTTGTCCAGGGAATAAAAGCTCTGTCAAATGGAACTGTTGATGGTCCATCTTTCATCGGCTCTGCGCAGGCAGATGATTCCTGTGGCAAGCTTGTGGCTGTATCAAATTAGCTATGAAATGATTTGCATAATAGATTAATCAACCAGCAACAAAACATCCCTCTTTTCTGCCAAGAAAAGAAAAGCAACAACTCAGCTGTAACAAGAGGCCATTATGTTCCTTGCAACCCTTAATCTTTCTTTTTTCCAAGAGCGCTCCGTGTTTTGGCCTCACGCAGGAAGCTGGCCCTGCTCACTGCCTTTATTTGCGTCACATCTTGGCAACTTTTTCTAATTCTTTTGGGCCAAATTTTGCCACCGTTATGGTGACCTTCTAGGGAGGGTATTTCCTATGGAATTGGTGGCTGGCTGCCAGACAACTCTGTATTGCCAGGTCCTCTATTGGCCTTCGCCTTTCCATTGAAATTCCTCTGGGCCCCTTGTGCTCCTTCAGAACTGTCCCATTTCCCTGGGAAGTCAGGGAGTGGGAGGACAAAGGGGAGCCAGTTGCCTCAGACAGCATATAACTGTGAATGGGCAGGAACCAGTCACTATTTTATTTTTCCTGTAGTTCTCCCTTTCTGTAAGCCAGCAGTATGAATTTCCTAACCTGTATGGTCCTCCTGCAGCTCCAGAGGCCACATCTGTGTGTCCTTGCTTGGTTAAATAATGCCACCTTCCAAACAGTGCTGGGGGAGTTTCAGTCCGAATGGATCCTAAAGTGCAGATGATAAGAGGCTTAACTGGGTAATTGAATGTGATAGCGTGAAGCTTCTCTCATGGTGAGGTTTAATTGGATTATGATACTGTACAGTGGTGTGGAGGCTTGCAGGGCATGCAGCCAGCTTCACAAGGAGAGAGTGGATCCTTGCTAATCACTCATTTGTTAAAAATAATTAATTGCCTAGAGAGCTCTGATGGCATGCTGGGCTTGCTGCAGCCAGTATCCCTGGAGGAGGGATTCCTCAAAAACACATATAGACCCTGTCCTTGGGTTGGTGCAGCTGTAGCAGATTTGCCTGCTGAGGAGGAGACAAGCTCCTTGTGTTTGGAAAAGTAGATGCATGGACTCTCTTGTTGCATGCTGGAATCTAGAACCCATTTCCTCCTCTAGAACCACTTCAGCCTTTCCTGCAGTGCTCTGCATGGCTGTGTCATTTTCCATGAGCCGTGCCTTACTTCTGAGGTGGCCTCCTTGTTCCTTGTCATGTAGCAGCTGAGAATCTGCAGGCCAGGCTGCCTTCCAGCACAGTTACTTGCAGAGCAATAACTATTTTTGAGCAGGAGCTCAAGTGCTTCCCCTGCTCCAGTGGGAAAGCAATCTCATTTTTAAAGTGTGCAGCAAGAATAAAATTGAGAGCAACTTTTGTATGCTCTGATGTTGGCTTGGTGGAGGCTCCCATGTGTGTAAATCATGGCTGGGGGCTGCAAGCCAGTCAGTGTGCAGATGCTCACCCGACTCGGGGTGTCTTGGGTGCAACTCCTGGGGACCTTGTGCTTCATATAACTGACTGCCTGAGCTGTAGACTGGCTGTTCTTGGGAGGTTTTGCACCGAAAGTGAGAGTGTTTGGTTTACTAATATTTCAAAAGAGTTTGAAATCTGCATGGTTGCTCAGATCTTATTTCAGAAGAGTTGTCAAGGAAAATAGCATTTGTTCTCCTGGAAGCAGATGGATCAGCATAAAACATCAGCTTTGATGTTGTGTGCGGTGTGTCCGTAGCCTCTCTGCAGGTTTGGAGAGTTAACTGTTTGCCTCATCAGTGTATGAATGGGCTGCGAAATGTCCCCAGGGGTGGTGTGTGCCATTTGAGCAGGGAACAGCACCTGGGTACTGTGAGGTTTTGAACAACTCATCCTGTTTCCTGCAGTGGCTCATCCAAACTGTATTAAATAAATGTAATCGCTTTGCAATTGCTGGGAAATAGTAGTCTAGCCGCTTTTCTCCCAGTGCTCTAAAATATGTGGGACCTCCCTCCTCAGGCTCTAGTTTGGTGTGAAGATAAACCAGCTCCCCTCTCCTCCTCGTTTTCGTTTTTGGCAGTCAGGTGTTTTGGAGCCTGTAGGAGGTAAGTGGAAGGGAGTAGCCAAGAGGGAATGCTAATGTTTGACCAAAACCTGCACAGCTTTCAGGTCCTTCTGGACCTCAGGGAGGTAGTTGGTTTTGTTCTAAAAAGAAAAAAAGGAACAAACCTGGTAATCCAGGATGGCTTTTTTTATTAGTGTGCGTTGCTGGGGCTGGGGAGAGGTGGAGGTTTGAAGGTGTGATGCTGTGAAGGAGCAGAGGGATCAAATATGTGCCTCTGTGCAGAGTGAAGTGAACCATGTGCTCACTGCTCAACAAAGCACTTTATTTTACTGTTAAAAATCTTCTAAAGAAAGACACTGTCTCCTTTCATCAGATCCCTTTGCTTTGTTGAGCTTGACTGTTAAAAAATCCCTCCCTGCTCTTTTTATTTTTCTACAAAGCCATTGCAGGGCGAGGGCTTGGAGATGCTTCTCGCTGCTGGTAAGTGAACGTCTTGCACAGGAGAGAAATTTCTGAAGGGATCTTCACCTCTGCAGGGAAACACATGGAAGGCTGCAAATGGAGACATGGCAAAACCATGGAGCTCATACTGTGGTTCTGGCCTGTATTTCAGGGGTTTCTAGTGCAGGGCTCTAATGGCCCAGATGAGCTGCAGTTTGCACATACGCCTGTCTGATACGTGTTTCCCAACAGGCACTATGCCAGATCTAGATATAGAGCAGAGAATAACCCCCATGGAGAGATTCTTAGGAAGCCTTATCTATATATAGTCTATATAAGTCTGTATCCCCTTTCTGCTGAGAGGACAGTGTGCCTGGGGAATGTGGTTAATGCGGATACGCCCCAGCTTCCGAGAACCGGGCAAAGGTCCGTGAGTACCATGTCTGCCGCATCCTGTGAGCGATCCCCTTGCGTATCCTGGCTCCTGTTGCGGTGGGTTGCAGTGGGAATGCTCTGCTGAGGGCCCCAGCTGTACTATCGTGTGCCATGACTGTGCTGTTGTGGCAGGCTGGTGCCACGCTCCTGTGGCCAGGCGGGCCTGTCCTCTGTGGGAGCACAAAGCAGCCGTCGGCCAGAGGGAACAGCTGCAAAGGCTGGGGCACATCGTTCGTGCGGAGCTGATGGTGCCTGTGCCTTCGGAGCACGTTGGTCTGTTGGGTGCTCTCATTAAAGCAATGAGATCGTAGCTTGGCAGTGACTTGTCATGAAACAGCCTTTGTAGGATTATGATGCCAGTGCTGTTCCTTTTCTTGCAGCTGCTTACCGGGGTGTTCTGTGAGAGGAACATGCACAGACATACTGCTCCTTTTGGAATGAGAAACAATTTGCAGTGCTCAGCCCACCTGCAAAACCCCCAAAAACTAATAAACAAACAAACCATGAGCAGGTGTCTTAGATCAGTCGTGGGAACACACAGTGAGGTAGACAAGGCTGGCCTTTCACACATTAGTGTGGCCTCCTATTAATTTGTGCACAGGTGCAGTTTCCCAGGTGCGATGTCTGAGGCCATTCCCAGCCAGCGTTCCTTTCCACTTAGTAGGTGAATTTTTCCAGCTAGTGCAGCACCATATTTTGTAGCTGTCCTGGCAGCTGTGGGGGAGCAGAACCTTCTTTCTCCTGTAGACAGTTTGCTGCCCACCTGTCAGTTTTGCCATGTATCCCGAAACCACAGTAGTGAGAGTCTGGGGAGCTTTGCACCTGCTTGAAATGTCCGTGTGTGAACAGCTCATGTGCCTCTGTTGGACCTGCTGGAGGCATGACTTCTCTTTGGATGCATTTGGCTTTTGGATTGTGGGTCTAGGTTTTAGAAGAGCAGCCCCATTTTCTATGCTGGAGACACTGATTCCTTTCTGTTTTAGGGAGCTGGTCTGGTGGTGTAACTATCATGAAAGTCATAGGGTTGTTGGAAGGACATCTCCTCACACACATTTTTACAAATATAGCAGGATCATTTGAGGTCACTCAGTCTTGAGTTTCTTCAGGGATTGCACACTGCAGCTGGAGGCTCTGCCCAAGCTACATTTGACTGCCTCTGGAGGGACTGTGCAGAAAATGGGTCTGCACAGGGTCTAATCTCAAGACAGTTCTGCAAACTTCCCAGCTCCTCAGATACGTGTGCACCTTGTCATGTGTGTCCTGATTTCAGTGCTACGTCAACTGTGTGAACGCAGTGGTTTTTAACAGGGATGGGGACGTTGCTGTTCTCAGCAGAGCAAATGTAGTACCTGTTTCCCAGCCAGCATCAGGGCTCTGTCTTTTTACTGTTCCATCTGTGCAGTGGGTAGTTGAGGGTGTAAGGCAGGAGGATTTATCAGTCACAGTTACTTGTTACAGCAAGGCTCCAGCAGCTCACTCACTGAGAGCTCTCTCAGGTGTGTGCAGAGCTGTTGTACTGTCCTGTCACCCTCAGGTAAGGTTATAGGTAGCTGTTACCTGCTCCTCTGAGGCTGGTGTGTCTGGTGGCTCTGTGTAACCTACTCACTTAGGGTGCTGCTAGCCAGCACCTTCTGCCTTGTGTCAGTGTAAGCATTTGCGAGTTCACATGGTTAAGTGGATTGGGGTAGAGATGAGAAAGTGGGTTGTGTTTCAGTGGCCTCAGTCTCAGCTGTGTTTGGGTGGTCCAAATGGTTGTGCAGGCAGAGTGTGAGGTGAGGATGGAGCAAGTAACCCACTTAATCTAGCACTGCTGCTTCAAAGTCAAGTGGAAGCAGTAAGAGCTCTGCACACTCCCAAAGTATGCACCACGGTTTTAATTCAGCAGAGTTTCCCCATAGGCCAAGGAAATGACTTTCCATGACTGTGGGAGGAGAAGTCCAGCCCCTTGTTTAGAGGCTCTTGTTTTAGCTCCCTGCTGGAAGCCCTGGGTGGTCCAAAGGCTTATGTGTGTTCTCCAGCTCTGGGGATTCTGTTGTCAGAGCTGCAGAGCGGGTCAGGGGAAAGAGAAGGTTGGGATGGAGGTGACCTTTCCTTCTTTTGGGCTCTAAGGGGAGATCTCTGGTGGGAAGAAGGTTTTGGGAGCCGGACTCTTTGTAATGGTATTGTCGGACAGACACTTTCTATCCTGAGTAATTGACAGCGTAACCAAAGCTACTGGAGATTGCCGGGGATGTAACTGACTCTCTCACACCGATTCTTATGCAAATTTAAACATGTGCTCCTGGCTTCTAATGGGACACCTACAAATGTGACTGGCTCCATTCAGAACTCAGCGTCCGTGTGCTGGAGCTTTAATTGCCAGTGGCTTTGTAGTAAGAGTGTGACTTGCAGAGCTGCATCTGCAGCAGTTTCTCAGTGCTGCCCTTACCTGTACACATGAAGTTTCCCTGTAGATTTTGCCTGAGCGACCTGTGGAGGTTCTGGCACGTGGTTTGGTGTGTTTGTTGTTGAAACTGTCCATTGCCATACTGCTCTGGTTCAGCAGCAAATGAGCCTGAACATTTTGGTGCTGTTTTCTTTGCTGATGTGTTTGGGCTCATTGAAGTTAAATTAAATGACCTTGAGGTCTGCAGAAAATAATTTGGTGTATTTAACACTGAGTGCAACTCGTCTTAGTTTTCTACTCAGTAAATCTATAACTGTGAGTTGATGAGGCCATTAGATAAGTATTATTTGGGATCCTGGGAAAGATTGGTGTCTGCAACCTCCTGGCATAGTTACAAATTTTTTTTCTGTCATAAATTTGCCACATGGTAATGGAGTAGTTGGTCAAAACCATGTGGACTTAATTTCTTTAAAGTACAAACAGCCTAGAAATGTTTGTTTATGTACAAAATACTGAGCCGGTGAGTGTAAGCATTTCCATGTTTCTGCAAGAAATGAAGGTAATTATATAATCAGCAAAGATTCATATGGCTGAACTTGTCTGCCATCTGGCATTAGTTAAATTGATGTTTTCATCTGCATGACCTTTCAGGGTGGGGAGAAATGGTGAAAATGGAATACATGGCTGAAAAAGGCTTTTCTAGGACATCTAGGCCATGTAAAGGCTGGAACAGGCCCCCTGAACAGCCCTTGACAGCTGCTTGGGTGAGCAACTATTCCCTCCCTGCCATGGCCCGTTACTGGATAGGTATTGGAGGAGTTTTAAAATGGATGGTTTTAGTTGACTGAGGGGTTGCCTGTCCTGTGTGCAGTCCTTCCCCAGTGCATAAATATGTGTTCAGACTAACTAGATTAGCTACAGCAGGAAGGTCTTCCTTCTTAAAAGAAAGCTATTGTTAGAGCGTTGCTTATCAGAAATCTGTAGCACTTCTAATCCTGCTCTGCTCCCATGGCACTTTCCACTCTTCTATCCACCCACTGATTGACAGTTTGCAGGGTCTGCTCTGAGCTTCTTGGGACTGTCCTGCAGCCTTCCTGTGTGATCTCTTCCTCTCGGCTGGGCAGTTTTCAGTATCAAAAGGATCCTTCTGAAATGTCCTCTTTCATGAAAACATACCTGCGTGCTTTCTAACTGGTAGAAAGATGATACGCTGCTTTCCTGCTCAAGTTGCACCCACTGCCTCAAAACGAAGGATTTACAAGGAAAGCTGAGAACTGCAAGGACTGGATCATATATATTTCATGTTGCTGGTGGCTTGC
This sequence comes from Myrmophylax atrothorax, assembly GCA_026770055.1. NCBI lineage: Eukaryota > Metazoa > Chordata > Aves > Passeriformes > Thamnophilidae > Myrmophylax > Myrmophylax atrothorax. The sequence goes on from JAOXXN010000120.1 coordinate 3,980,275, forward strand.
TAGGGGCTGAACTCCCTTTTATTTGCTCTACTACCTCTTCCCTATGCTGTGCCTGAAAGTGTGCCAGAATTTAAGGTGCTCCGATTTCTCTTTAGGCTGGGGGGATCTGTATCTTCTTTCTGCCAGGATTCTGCTTTTGCTTAATAGAGTTGAAGGCCATTAATGTAGGCTTTGTCCTTGCTCCACAAATAGACTTTGAGTGTCTCCAGGTACTTGGATAAGCTTTGCCTGTTCATATTCAGTCCCACTGAGGATCTGAGACAGCCACTTGCAGATACCAAAGCAGATCAGAGCATTTTTTCCCCCCCAGTGTGTAGCATTCAGCAGCTGCAATGTAAAGCTGCTCCCTGAGACAAAACTTTGGTGTCTCCTTACCCTCGGCCTGTGGGGATGAGCTTGAGGATCAGAAGCCTGGCCAGTGCTTAGTTCAAGCAAGTGGGTAGAGCTTTTTTCAGGGAGAAGGGATTTCAGAGGTGGATTTTCTCCATTCAGCCTTTGGTCAGCATGCTCCTGTTTTTCTGACATGTAAATGGCGGGTCCTGCTGAGTGTCCTTAAAAAACCATTTATAATAAGTTTTTATTGCTCATTTAATTGTTTCCTTGTTCCAGGATCATACCCTAAGTGTCCCAGCGGCTGGTTTTGTTCCTGCTGCACCTGTGTTCAAGGCCAGCTTTCTAGTGCTGGTCCCTAACCATGCATGTCTGGAGTGCAAAGTGCTCAGCTCTCCTTGATGCCCTGCCATGTTTCAAAGATGCATCTGCCTTGTCTGGGTTTGCATGCTGGGGTTTGCTTGGCAGCACTGCTCTCCTGCAGGTCTGAGTAGCCTGATTCCTTGGTGTTTCCACCTTTGCACACACAGTGCTTGCATTCAAGAGGATTTCTGGATAAAAATACCCCACTTGCACCCCGGTACTTGAGTAGAGAGCTGGGTTGTGAGTAGGTTTAGGCCAAGCTCACCAGCGTCCCAGCTGTGTGCTGCCTACAGTGTTCTGTGCTATTTCCTTGCCCCCTGGACTCTCTCAGCATCACCACTGGCCACTGTTGCAAGTTTGAGCTCTGAAAGCAAAGCAGAATGAACCATAGATCTGTCTGGTGAACATTGGTAAAGTTATACAGTGCTTGACAGGGCTTTTAGGGAGGCAGGAAAAGGTGCTTTTTATCTTGTGTACTTTTAAGTGCCATGTGAACGACGCTGACAGTAAAGCAAAGAGGAATCCAGCTTTGTTTAGCTTTGCCAAGCCATGTGCTGGACACTGGGCAGGTGTTTGTGTGCGGCTGCCACCACAGTGAGCTCTCAAAGGTTTGGATCTCAAAGCTCTTGGATTTGCACAACTGTAAGATGGTTTCACTCTGCTTTGCTTTGTGTCCACTAGGTTGTTGTATTTCTCTGTACTGGTGGTCAGATCTGCTGATGGTTTGTATTTCAGCTGGGGAAAAATGCCCCTTGTTGGGATCCTGGTATGTCTGTATACAGTCAAAAATGTTGAGTGGGCTGGGAATAGCTTCCAGCAAAGTTGTATCAGTTTCTTGGAGCTCTTTTGTTCAGCAGAAATTCCTTTCTTTCCTCTCCCCCTTCACATCCCCCTGACAGCCCACCTCTTTTCTGCAAGGACTTGCTGAGGTATAATTCACAATTATGTGATTGAAGTGAAATATGCACAGCTGCAAATGCATTTTAAAATGATGCTTCATCGTTTAGGCATCTCTCTGAACAGGTTGGCAGTTCCAGTAACCATCTGAGTGTGGTAACAAAGAGGATTTTGTTGAAAACACTTGAGTTCGATTTTTATCAAGCTCTCAGAATGTTTTGACCACTTGCTAATTTTGAGTGCAGATAAAAAGTATCTGGAGCAGGGGAGATCTACAGTGGGGAAAAGTGTTAGATGTGTCCCTGAGAAAAAGGCACATAGTTGAATTTTCTTTTGTTCTCCCTGCATTGTATTGTGGAAATCATATGACAGCTGGAGTACAATAAAAGACTAAAGTTAAATACAAGTTTTTTTGATGTTTGAAACATCAGGCATATCCAGTCTTGCATGCTGGAGCTCTCCTCTACCTTCCCACGGAATGGAGAAAATTTGGAACTTTCCTCTTTGAATCCATCAGACTTGATGCTTTTGTAATTCCTTGGGTTTTCTGGTGTATGACAAAGCCCAGGAACTGGAAGCTGCAGGCGTTCACCATCCTGTTGCAGCCACTATGGCCCAGTGCTGCTAAAATTTGGTATGGGACTGTTCGAATCACAGCCATACCAAGAGCCAACATCTGTTTATTGGTGAGTCAAAACAGGTTTATTGACATGCAGGACATCACAGGACAACCAGCTTAAATGACAGAATTTGGTGTAGTTCAGTGTGAACAGTGCTCTAATCTCTGGAAATTCAGCAATTCATCCTGTCTCCCACAGTTCATGACTCTTGAACAGCGAATTGAGGCTCCTTCTCTAGCTTTTGTTTCTCTGTTTTCTGTCCTCTGCCAGCAGACTGCTGCTGCTCCTGCTAACAGTCTCTTGGGCTATCTTGGTTCCAAAATTATCACCATATTTTCCAAGCTATTGCATGAGTAACTTTGGACTTCTTCTGTGAGTGAATTCACGCTCTCCACCAGCCCTCCAGGAGCAGAAGCTCTGGTTGACTGGTATATCTGCAAACAGAGGACCTCACTGAATGTCAGTAATGGGGGGCTCTCTGTGTCTGCAGTGTGCTTGCTGATTCGAGTGTGAAAACGGAGAAATGGCTTATTAATTTGTAGTTATATGAATATTTATGCATGCTCAGAATTCTCATATACAGAACATGCAACTCTCTGTTAGTGAAGCAGCTATAGCATGAGCTCCCTTGGCTCCAGGGTTACCCTTCATCCAGTTTTGAGATACCTGCTGTGAACTGACCTTTGCTTCACAATGACGGAAATGAAGGTTTGAAAGAAACACCCCGGGACCTGTAGCAAATCTGCACTGGCTCTCTGAAGGGCTCGGGCTCGCCAGGATTGTGCCAGAAACATACAATGTACATAAATACATTTCTTATATGATTAGCCATAGGCCCTGAGGCTAAGTTTGATGTGCTTGGTGTTAGCTGCAGTCATCTGGTGAAAATCAGAGGTTGAATGTGGTCCTGTGAGTGAGGACAGCATAAAATTAAGGATAAATCCCATCCTGATGGTTGAAAAACTGTTGTGGTGCTTATCCCTGTCTCATCCCCCTTGATGATCCTCAGCTGTTTCTGTGACAGAAACGCTCTTTGGCAGCCTGCATGTGTGTACCTGGTTTCAGATGTGCCTCATCCACGAGCAGGAGCACTGACCACAAAATGATGCTGATATCTATTCCTTGGTCTTGGCATCGCTGTCATGTTGGTGTTAGCTGATTGCATCAGCAAAGGCATTAGCTGGCAGAGAATGTTTCCAGGGAGTTGAGGCTGGTCTGGCTGTAGAGTTTGGTCTCCATGAGTGAACTCATGGTGTGGTCCTGTTCCCAAATAGAGTAACTGTCTTATTTCTGCACAGGCCCCTTGGTAAGCCCTCCTAGAACTGATCCTTAATATCCTGCTGGGGAAGAGCTGCCTCACATCCAGCCTCTGCTTGTCATGCCTCATTTACCTCCATCTGCTTATTTTGTAGAGCATCTACAGTTTATCTTGATAAATCCAGTTTCAGTGGGAACTCACAGGCCTGGTGAAAGGTTCTGGGGACTGAATGAATTATGATTGTTATAAATTACTTTTTGTTTTATTGCTTATGTTCAGCATAAAAAATTCCAACAGGGGTCTGGAACAAGTTCTGAACAGCAAAGATGAGCATCTTTGAACACCCTGTGTCTGTCACAGCTCACTGTTTTACTGGCTTACACAGGTCATGCTGATATTTTAATAAATACTCTTGACAAATTGAACTAGCAAGTTCAGACACTTGCTTTGCTGCTCCCTTATTGCTTTCAGGAATGAAATATCACCAGCAATGATGCTGAAGAAATGTAATCTCTAAATAATATTGAATCTCTGCTTGCCAGCTCCACTTCCGACAGCTGGTGAAGAGGTTTAGAGTATTAAGGAAATGCAAATGTTTTTCTGGAGCAAAGCACAGCGTTCTGCCTGCCCCTGCAAGTGTTTGGCACTGAGATTCTTCGGAACTCCTTTGGTAAAAATTGGGGTTCCCTTTTTTCCCTGCTAAACCAAAAGGTGATGTTAGCTTTAAGGAAAGAGGATAAGCAAAGTCTGAGTTGCCAGGTTTTCTCCCTTTTTCAGGAGAAATGCAAAAAAATCTGTCGCATTTTTACAGTGGAAAAAATAAACAGAAAACCTTGTGCTGAGTTATTTCCAAACAAGTGCTTTCTTTTTCAGTAGTGATTCTTTAAACTAGAGCATACAGTGTATATTTAGATGTGAAAAGAAAGACTAGGGAGGTAGAAAGACATTTTTAAAGTGTCGTTGACATTTTTAGATCACCTGGAGACTAGAATTTTCTTCTAAAGGAAGCTGCTCTTATTGAGGGAGGATCAGAAGTGCTCTGAAAACCTGAGCTGTTTGCAGTCCCACTGCAAGGTCTGGAAATGCATCTCCTGGCTGTCCCCCAGGCTGTAAGGTTAGCCTGGTCATGCACCTTCCCTCTCAGTCATCTCCTCAGAGAATGGGGAGGATGTTTCATGCAGATTTTGCCAATGCTGACCTCCACGGGTCAGCTTTAAAGACTGTAGAGTTCCCAGTTTCTCTTCATGAGTGCACTTTTGGTGGGTTCTGTAGTTTTCAGGACTGTAGTTGGAGAGCTTGTGTTGTCCTTGGCAGCAGGCTGGGCACTGCACTCCCTGTAAGCCTTTTCTGTTCAGTTCAGCTGGTTTTGGAAGTTGAAATATTGCTTCTGGTTACTGCTGAAGTTCCATCCCTGGCAGTAGTGCTGGTACTTTCACTTCAGCCATCTCATTCTTGCATCAGCTTGGATAATGTGGTTGACTATTTGGCTTTTAGAATATCACTAGATCTCTTATTCCTGTTCTTTGGGAATTTCCTTCCCAGATTATCTGTGCTCTTCTGAGCACTCCAGCAGACAGTGTGCAAATGAGTAAGTGCTGCCCAGAATATTTGATGGAAGCAATGCAAGGGATATGTGCTGGAGCACAATGCAGCTTCAAGGAGAGGCATCAAGAGGCATTTCTTTCCTTGCAGGGAGTGCTTTGACATTTTCAGATCTTTTTTGTCCACTGTGAATGTTGCAAAGCTCCTCTCCGTTTGCACCTTCCTTTCCAGGGAGACAAATCTGCCAGAGACAGAACCTTTCAGCTGCTTTACCCTTGACGTTTTGTTCCAGTTTGAGGGATGTTAACCAATGTTTCCAGGGTGTTAAACACTGAATAGAGTTCCCCAGCCTCAGTGGCAGGATCCAGAGTTCTTTGTGAATTATATTTAGCGCTGATGGGGCTGCTTTGTCAGCTGTGTGTTGCTACCTTGTAAAAACCAGCACTGTTCAAACAAATGCTTCTGGGAAAGAACCACCTTCCTTTTATAAGTGTTTAATGTGTTTGATTTGGAGGCATCGAGCTGTGGCCAGAGAGCAAATCATTTGGCAGTTGCAGTCCCATGTTTAAAGCACCTGTGCACAGATGAGCCAGAGCTGTGGGGCTTGGAGGAGCTTGGTGTTGTCAGAGCACACTGCTGAGGGGCTGTGGGAGCTACACAGGATGTTTTGTACAGCTGTAGAAATTGCTCTTCATGGAACTGGTTGTTCTCCTCACCTTCCTTCTGACCTGCTGTTGAATATATTGGGGTTTAGTTGTTGTTGTTGGTTTTTTTTTTCTTTGCTGCTCCTTCCCTGTAATTCAGGTTGCTAGTGCTGTATTTTTGGAACATCTACATGCTGGAGAGAAGTCATACTTTGGGGTGTTAAATAGTTCTGTTGTATTTGAGGCATGATGAGATTTGAGCAAAAAAAGATGTTTCTAAATTAGGCAATGAGTTCTGGTATTTCTTTGACTGTCATCCCATTCATCTCTGGAGCCATTATTAAATGTGGGACAGTGAAAGGAACAGTGTAGATCATTGGCTCTGCGAGGTATTGGGTTGGCTGACTGCACATACCCATGTGAAAGGGGGCCAGAATGGCAGGCTTGGGCAGACTTGCTGCCATGAGAATGGTGAGGTGTTCTCCTAGTCTGAAAGCAGGCCTGCCAGTGAGATGCTTTGCATATTTGATTGCTGTGCTGGCTAATACCAAACGTACCATCAAAGTTCACAGATGTTTTTTTGCTGCTGCTGTCTGCTCTGCCTGTATTCTTAAAGGACATTTTGAGTTCTCAGTAAAAACCCAGCCATTTGGGGTCTAACTTATACCTGTGTGGTTCTCCCAGCTTGTATATGTTGGGCCACATAGCAAAGGTTATAAACAAAACCATGTTCAGGGGCACTTGATGCAACTGTTTAAATCAAGGTTACAGAAAAAAGTCTGTCAGGAAAGGGCCACCTCCCCTGGGTTTGCTGCCTTGAGTCCAGGGAAAAGCAAGGTCAAAACCAAACATAAAACTCACCCCAAAAATTCCTTGAAAAACCCCCCTTACAACAGTTTTCAAACAGTTTTGTTCACTCACAGTGGTGCAAGGTGATTGTCTTCCAGAGAAGCACCAAGACTTAAGATTTACATGGCATCAGGATCTTGGCTTTGACTGGGAGGACCATGTGTGTGTCTGACTTGCTTGTGAACTGGGAATTGTTCTTAGATGAATGAGTGAGAAGTAATTTGATGTGGCCCATGGCATGAGACAGTGTCATCTCTGGAGTGAGGCTGTTCAGCTCATCTCTTCATCGGGTGATGTTGTGGAAGCCATTTGAAGTGGAGAGAAGCAAGACAGAGATGGCAAATTGTTCATGGTTCAGGAGCAAGCCCAGCTTTGGGTACTACTAAGGAGCCATCTGTTTTTCCTTGATTGCTTTCTTAGCTGGAGGCTTCCTAGTCCTGTTTTCTTACGATGAAGAGATCACAGTGACAGGTGCCCTGAGCAGAACTGAGCCCCTCGTTACAAGCTCTTCTGACATGGGCCTGAAGTCAAAGCTCCTGTTGGCAGAGCTTTTTCCTCTTGATGGCTGATGTACAGACACAAGGAAAAATCAGGATATTTCAGGCTGAGCCCTGATCTCTGAAGAGTTGCAGGCTTTGGGGACAGTGTGTGCTGTGGCTGGGACTGCGCTGTCTGACCAGGAGTGTGCAGAGAGCACAGCAGCGAGGTCTCTCTGGGGACTGCTCAGCAGTGGGAACAAAAAGCAGAATAGCACCTAGCATTTTGAAATTAAAGAAATGCAAGAGTACTTGTTGATCTGTGCTTCCTGCTATTGAAAAGAAAATACTAAACCAGGCTGACTGGTGCAGGGCCTCCCTCTGAATCTGCCTGCACTCTGGCTCCTCACTGGGATGGGGCAGGGGAGCTGCTGGGGAAGTGGTTTGGAGAACAGAGTTCTTCATGCAATAGTGAAGGAGGATTTGCCATCCCTCTGCTCCAGAGGAAGTGAGCAGGAACAAGCAGGCTGTCGGAGGAGCGGTCTCATTTGTTGCACGGCTGCGGGGAACTGGTCACGTGCGGGCTGTGACATCCCCAGTTGCTGTGGAGATGTTACAGCTCCCAACCTTGCTGCTGCTGCTGTGTTTGGGGATGCTGTGCTCAGGGTTGAGGCATAGATGTGTTGAGGGAGAGGACAGGGAAGAGAGTGAGGGTTATCTGGGCAAGGCAGCTGCTGGAGAAAACATGTGGCTTGAGGCACTTTCTTTAACCATTTCATCTTACTGATGGTGCCTGTAACAAACCTGGCTACCACTGCTGGGATTTCCTCGGGTGTGTGCTGAAAGACTGGATGCTGGCTTTGTTCTTGCAGGCGGTTGCAGCACTGTCAGGCTGGAAGGGGAGTGCTGGTATAAAGAGGGCAGATGTGCTGCTCTTTGCCCTGAGGCAAATTGAACTTAGCAGGAAGCCTTTAGCTCTGATGGTCCTTCTTATCTACTGGCTGCTTTGAGCAGGTCCTGCTAGTCCCGGAGGGTTCAGGGGCAGATGGGACCGGCTCCTGGCAGACAGGGAGTGTTAGTGTGGCATGCCTGGAATAGTCTATCCGGGTGACCAGCCTGCTGTGTGACAGGCACTGCTGTCTGGAGCAGGGGGCCAGTGCGAAGGCAGGTTGCATATGGAAAGCATGCAAGGGAGGGGTGAGCCAGGGAGTGGAGGGCTGTTGGAATTATTCCAGCTGTGAAGGTCTCTCCTCTTCGTCTCCCACCCCCTGATTTGTTTTTTGCGTTCTTCCTCCCAGTCACCTTTTGGCTTGGGGTGGTTCCTTTGCTCATTTGTGTATATGCTTTTGCACCAGTGTGTGAGGCGTGTGGTGGGAGCCTGCCCTCCACCCTGGCTGTCTCACATAAGTTCAGTGGGTTGTGCCTTTGCGTTGTTGATGGCTGGCTGAGAACTGCAGCCCTAGCTACAGAAATGGAGAAATGGCTGGCCAGCCCACGTCCTAAAGGCTTCCCCTTCCTGAGAAGGTGTTTTGACTGCGCTCAGCTACCCAAATGGGAGACTGGCATTTCAGTGCTGCAAGGCTTTCTGGGCTCTACTGCAGTCCATGGATATCTCTGCGAGCTTTTAGACCCATAGCTACCACTGGCTTTTGGTCAGATGGATGTGGCTGTGCCTGCTCTGTCTCCACTTCATTCCTTGATGGTGGTGCCTTTGGCCACTTCTGCTACTACTAAAATAGTACAACAAATATCAGATGTGTTTGTGTCATCTGTAATATAGAAAATGTAATCCTGATGTCTGTCAAAGGAGCCTTAACCATGAATTGCCTTTGCATTATTTGCTGACTTTAGTCTTTAAAGCTGATAAAGCACATTCCTACTGCCTCAAAACTTTAAAAATATTGATCGAACCTAATTCACCAGTACCATAGATGCTGGTAGCAAGTTGCTGTGCAGTCAGTCCTGTTGTTCTGGATGCAGGTTTGGAGGAGGCAAGCCAGAAGAGGTGTATTTAACTACACTCAGGCCTGTGCTTGGCTTGCAAGCAGCATGGTGTGTACACATAGGTGAGTTTGCCTGACTCTTTTACACTCGATTGCCTGTCTGAGAAACAAACCTAATCCCTGCTTTGTGGCTGGTTGGTTTTTCTTCCCCGCCTTCTAAGTGACCCTGTAAAGGGCTTCAAAACCATCAAAATGAAGAGTGAGAAGCCAAATATATAATGTGTGTGCAGGAACCGAGTTCCAGCTGAGGCCGACAGATGTGTTGAGAGCTGCTTCTGTTCTCGCTGATGGGACTTCTGAAAGGGAGAGAAAGCTGCTGTTTCTCGGTAGCACACTTTAGAGCATGTACCTGAGGGTGAGCAGGTGGTGACAGACAGGCTGTTTTCCTGCTGCTGTGACTTGGAATGCATCACATCTCGGTCAGGTAGTCAGACTGTGGTGTGACACAACTGCCAGCTCACAGGAAATTTTGCTTGGCTACCTGAAGAGTATGTGAAACTGGATTTCACCAGCATGGCTGTCTCAGTAGTGCCCTTCCCTTCCCTTCCCAGCCTACTGAAGCACTAAGAAATGACAAGTGCCAATAGAATATGTAAACTCTATTTTGTGAGACAGAGTTGGTTGGCTTGCAGGGATCCTGATCCCTTTGTGCCCTTGAGTCCCCTAGAGCCAGCCAGCAATGTCTTACCTTAATGAAGGAAGACATCTCTCAGCATTTTCCAACTGATACGTTGGATTGGAGTATCTAAGATCAGATGTGCTTTACTACTTGGTGATATTCACTTCATGTAGCAAATGTGCCTGTGCAGAGTTCTAGGATCTTGTAAAAATTAGGCAGATCTGCAATACTTCAGAACACCCACCCCTTTTGCATGCTCTGTTTGGATTAGGCCTATTTGTGATATATTTGAAGTGAGCAGGACAGTATTTCAGCAAGAAAAGGACAGTGTCTTGCTGTACATGTGTGTCCTTCCGAGGTCCTGGGTAGAGCCTGTTGCATAAAATAAGCTCCCGTCCTCTGAACAAGACCTGCTTGCTACAGCATTTCTGTGGATCTTGGTCTCTAGAATCTTAAGAGCTTAATTCTCTGTATTAATACTGGGAAGAGGATTTCAAGATCCTTGAGAAAAAGAACAATGAAATTACTGGCTCTGCAATTGTTTCCTGGCTGCTTAAACCTTACTTGAATGTATCTGTAGCTAGAACAGCTGACTAAAGGTTAGCTTGCTGAGAAGGAAGGTGAATGAAGGACTATTAGGTTTCTTTGCAGGTTACTCAGGTTATGTTTCTGGCATGACAGAAATTGAGGTGCCTGACCTCTGCCTCCTCTTTTAATTTCATCTTGCCTTGGAGCTTCCCTGAGAATGGGATGGGATCAAGATTAGATCACTTTGACAGGATTAGCATATTAAGCTTTGGAAAATGAGGAAGCATCTTCCTGCAGCTCTTTACCACTGCTGACCTTGCCCGGAGGCCTCACTCTGACACATCAGTGATAACAGAGGACAGCACTTTTCCCCCTGCTTTGTCCCCAAGCTAACTCTTAGGCCAGAACAGAGCCCTGCCTGTAGCATGTAAGTGCAGTGACAGGTTCATCCATGTATTGTTCTTCTCTTCACGGGCACATGCGAAGCAAGCGTAGGAGACTGCTTGTGCAGTTGGCTCTGGGTGCACTGCCTACATTCGTACCTTACTGTCTGAAAAATGCTGTGCAGGGCTCTCCCTCTGTCCTCTCCTGCACAGACACCCCTGTAGTTATGTGCAGAATGGCTCTATTTGTCTGGGCAAGTGCGTGTGTAGGCAGATGTCTCCCTCCACTTCTCCTTCAAGTGGCTCGCAATTTATTTTGGGACTGACTTGGGTGTGAAGTGTCAGCCCAGAGCAAAACCCTCAAAGTTGACGTTGAAAGCACCAGAGTAGGAGGCTGCTTGCTGTCCTGAAATGCTGAAATAACTTGGGTGAGGTGAAACTGTCCAGTGGCCAAACAGAAACCAATTCTTCCATATAGCCATCGGCTGATTGAGGTTTTCAGACCTCGGAGGAGAGCGCTCTTGGCATAAAACACTTTCTCTAGGGACAATATCTTCACAGCTTTTAACCTGGACAAAGGATTTCTGTGTATTAGAGTCTTCTTGCCCCAGCTCCCATCTTGCACTTGGAGTCCCCTGTAGCTATGGATGCATCCTGTTATTATTCTCTACTTCTATGTGGTTTAATTAAAATGCAGGTCTTTAATTTTTAATTTTTCCTTCCTGTTGATTCAACTGTCTCTCTGTGAGCGAGGTCTCGCTGCAATTACTGTGCTCCCTGTGGAGAAACAGGCGTTTAATTCAGCAAGGCAGACTCTTTCTTGAAGAGGGTTTATTTTCCTGCTTTTCTTACTCAGAGGGATGCAAAAGCAAAACATCTAGTGAGTAAAGAATGTGACACTTTATTCGGTTGTTCTGGACACATTTGCTGAGTCTTGATTACACAATGTTACATTCTTTGCAAAGAGCTGCCTCCTAAGCAAAGAGCTCATGGTGAAGCTACTCACCACAACTTGCATTAGCAAGGTGAGTTGAAACCATTGGGTCAGGTCCACTTTTCCTCTTTAAAACTGTGATGTACAAAGATGGAGTTCTGTTGTACAATGCATTAAGCTGTCTAATGATTTGTTAACCTGAGAATGGGGTCAGGCAAGTTCCTTGTGCCTGCTCACCATGGGAGGGCACGTGAGTGACTGGAGGGGACACAAGCTCCTCAGCAGGCAGTGCCTGCTGCTGTGCTGGACCCAGCTGTGCTCCTAGCAGGGAGATCTACTATGAACCTTCAAAACAGGCTGCAAAACTGGCTCTTAGGTTTCCACTGCCCTCATTTAACACCGCTTCAGCTAGCTTAGTGCTTTTTCTAGCTGAACCCCCCACATGCAACCATAGGTCACTGCTGAAACAAACATGCAAAGAAGGGATTTCTTTGCACCTCCTGTACTGCAGTCCCAGGCTTTCAAAATACTACAGGTCCAGCCTTGAGGCTTCCTCTGTTCCCTTGTGTATATATGCTAGTTTATTTTCTCTGAGTTCCTGGAGATGGTGTCTGTATGTATTAGAAACTTCCAAATGTATCCTTGTTCTTTATGCAGATCTTTCTATGTCTACCAGTGTCTGTCCTGTTTTGCTTACCAGTATTTAACCTCAACAGGGTGTTGATAGAAGTGGTTCTGAGTCTGGTCCCTTTCCTGATCCCTGAGACTTGGTGGAAGTACAGCAAAACCAAAGCAGAAGATAAATGTTTTGAAGGAGGTGCTGCCCTTATCAGAGGCAGTTTTGACACAAATCCTTGCTGTACCTGCACGTGTGAGTAGTACAGGGTCCTTGTGCTGGTGTCAGGGTCATCACACTGGCTCTTGATGCAGTTGACACACCTGGCATATGCCTTTTCGTTATGATTTGAGTAAGGTATAGCCCCTTTCTGCCACATATTCTGAAGGTTGCTTTGATTTGTAAGTTGCAAATTTAGACTGAAGACCTGAAACAGCAAGTATTTGAGGCTAAAAGTGATTTGATGGGATTTGAACTCTGATTTTTATCCATTCTCTCAAACACCCCTGCTGATGGAGAGGATAAACATTTCATTGTTTTTTGTGTGAAGTGCCTCTTAGTACCAGGGGGATGAAGAAAGCAGATGTGTCCCATGTCTTTTTTAACTGCTTTTGTTTTTCTGACCACTGTAAAGGAGGCTTTTAATTTTTTTTTCCAAGCAGCAAGTGCTCCACAGGGCTTGATCAAAGCTCATAAATGATGAATTGAAGGAATGCCCAGTGGAGAACAGAACGCCCTCCTTGTGCTCTGCTGGGTGTGCTGAGAACACCATTGTTTCTTCCCGTACCTTTTCCATCCTCGAGCTCGGGGCTGGAGAGAAAAGGCCTTTGTTCCTTGCCTGTCAGCTGAGACAATGCCAGTGTGTTGTCCTACCTCTGCTCTCAGCACCTGACTGGCCCAAGCTCTGTGGGTTTTGGCAAGCTGGGCACGATTGTCCTCCAGCTACAGCGCTACAAAGAAAACAAATGGCTTCACAGCCTCCTTCCTCCAGATCCTGGCCCGGCTGGTTTACAGCAGCAGCCATATGTGTCTGTGCTTGCCGTTTTGTTCAGGGTGCATAGGGAAAGCCAACACCCTCTCCTGTGCTCCAGGGTGAAGGATGCAGTTTCATCTTTCACAGATTTCCAGCGCCCAGGGACACTTAGATTTGCAGTTGAATGCACTGGTCTCTTCTGCCTCGCTCAGGGGAGGCTCTGGCCATGGGGAAAGGGTTCCTGGTTCCCCTTTGCTGACCCAGGTGCAGCTTCTGCTGTGCCTTCTGCAGCACGTTTGTCTCAGTGGCACTGTGCACAGCTGGTGGTGTGACAGAGGGGGACAGAGGCCCAGACAGGCCTGGGTTTTCCACCTCCTTTGTAATTTCTGCAGCATCTCTGGCTGTGCTGTCTTCTGATGCAAAATTCTGCAAAGGAGAGACTTGAAGTTCTCTCTCTTTGTTTTTGGGGGCCAATAGCAGGAACCAGTGCTTTGCAAATGAGCAGGGAGAGCAGATGGCATGGACTGCAGTGGAAAAGAGGCTGGCAAAGGACATGTTTGGAGAGGTGCTTGGCTGCAGACTGTGACTGGGCTCTTCCCCATTGCCAGCCTTGTTCCAGAGTTCAGTCAGAGCCATGGGTGTTTCTGAATGAGACAGGCCACACTTACTTCAGTACCTGCCACAGCTCCTTTTGGGAAGAGGCTTGAACTGCATGTGTCTTGTAAGTTTTGCACCCAGGCTGATCATGTCAACCTTCAGGCCTTGCAGCAAAGCAGTTTCAGCTTCCCACTGTGGTGGAGAAGGAGGCGGAGGTGCACATCAATCTTGCAGTGCTGGCTTGGTGGGATCCTGGCACCAGTGTGCAGTCCTGTAGTTCAAGTGCAGGCTTCAGTCAGTGGCACTTATGACAGTGATGCTTGGAGATGCACCAAAATCCAGGGCCAGCTCCTCTTCACTTCCTATCTACTGCTGGACTTCCCCCCTTCATAAACACCCCTCGTGTTACACTGGATGTGGGAGCAAAAGCTCTGCAGTGGGTTTCAGAGAAGCCGGCTGAAGCCTCCTAACATCGTATGGCAGAGGCCAAAGGTGCCAATGTCATGGAATAGGGACCTGACACAAAGGCAGTGCTGGCTAGATGATGTCTAGTTACTAGAGCCCACCCAGCAACTTTTTCTGACCTCTGCTATCCTCAGACTGAGCTGTCTTTGCTTCAGGTTTATCCTTCCCTGAAGTTGGTTTAGGGGTATGCCTTCTGAATTCCCCCAGCTGGTGGTAACTTGCTGTGAAATTGTGACAGTGCTGATACCATGGTCCCATTACTACAGAGCCTTAACTCGGCAGCACTGAGTCCAAACTTCATCTGCTCCCAAGCTCCCTGTGCTGGAAAAGCAAACAGTTTTAACCAGAACAATGTAGCATTGCCTGGGTAAAGAATGTGATTTACTTGCTTATGTGTGGTATGTGAACACCAGGGCCAGAGGGCAGCACTTGAGTCGTCTCCTTCTTTCTTTTTCCTTTTTCCTCCCCTTTCCCATTAGAGATGCCTGAGCCACTTGCACTTTTGTTTGGGGGTGAGGAGGAGAATTCGTGGGTTGACAAGAGGAGGTGGGAGCAAGATCTCTGGGAACCAGAAGTCTGAAACTGAAAAAGCCAACAATCTAGGAGAACTTTGTGGATGAGTTTAAAATTAGACTGACACAGTGCTTTTATATTGCTGGAATTTAATTCGTCTGACCCTGAAGCTTTTGGTCTGACTGAGATCAAGAATTCCCAGGCTGTGGTCTGTAGAAGTCAGTGCTGTGTGGTGCTCTCGTGTGACCATGGGTCTGTATCAGAGAGGAGATGTATTTCCTGTCTACCTCCTTGTGTTTATGAAAAGTTGGAAAAATTCAGTCTGAGAAGCCAGGGAAGCCTCATGTATTTCTGCTGTCTTTGTCTGTATCAATGTGTGGCTTGTGTCTGGAGCCTGTTCACCCTCAAACTGGGATAATGCTATGTGTAAAAGCTGTTCAGAGCTTTTCTGTTTTCAGGCATGATTGTAACTTTCTTTTCTGTTCCTGTTTGCAGGTTGTGCAGCTTGACATTAAAGAAACTGGTAGTCTTAAAGGAATTGGATAAGGAGCTTATTTCTGGGGTCATTGCTGTCAAAATGCAGGTAATTGCTGCTCAGTTCTAAGAATTGTGTTGTTTGAATGAAAATGCTGGCAGATACCCAAACTGAGCTTCACCTCCATGGAAGGGTCCATTGCAGCTTCAGACTCCTTCCTGAGTGTATCAGGGCATTCTGGATGTGTGCAGGCCCTTCTGACCCTTCCCCCATGTTCCTACCACATTTCACTGTTGTAAGCAGAGAATATTGTTCACTGATGGCTCAGCATGAGCTTATCTCTATGTAAAAATGCTCTTTACAGATCATATGCTGTCACCTCTTCTTCCTGAGCTGGCACTAAATCCAAGCCTGGCTCTCTATTTAACATGCTCACTATGGGGCTGAACACTGCGGTGACTTGGTGCTGGTTTGGAGGTCTGGACTGTGTGCCTTCCTTTGCTGCTGGACAGCTCTGCTGTTGGCTCCACAGCCAAGTCCTTGTCAGTGGATTTGTAGGGTGCCTGTAGGTATTAATTGCTTCCCCTACAATACAGCTGTCATCCTAGGTAGATAACCCACTTTACAGCATATGTTTGTGCCATTTAATTAGGTGCCTCCATATAGGTCACACTGCCTGGAGGCAGGCTGGGAAGGAAGGGGACTCGGTTCCACCGTGCGTCACAGCATCAGCTCGGCTCACGTGCTCCCACCGCTGCAAATGCTAAAGTGCTTAACGAGTAAAAGCCTAGCAGACCTATAAGTAGAAAAATACCATTAACCATGCTCAAAGGCTGCTGCTTTTCAAATAAAGAACTAGGCAAACCCCTGCATCCATCTGTTTGTGTCAAAGCGCACAAAATCTAGTTTGGAAGGTGAAATCTATGTACAAAAACACGCACCTGAGGATTTAATTGGTATCTCTCATCTCCATGAATTGTCCAGCTGGAGTAAAAATGTGCTCCTCTGTGTTGGAAGGGCTTTGTGCATCCATGCAGTGAGCAGAAAGGCAGAGAATTGCTTCACACACCTGGATTTGTGGGAACCTTGGAAAAAGCCCTGCTGTGGGTTTCCAGGCTGTCAGATACTGCTTGTCAAGGCTGAAAGCTTCCATATGTTTGTACTCCTAGATGGTGGATGCATCAGTGTAAGGACCTGAGGCTTGTCAGTGAATGATCTACTCCCACAGTGTGTCAGATGTGGGTTGGAGAATTCAGTAGCTTTTACTAGAGCAAAGCCTTCTTTTCTTGTCCAGGTTACTGCTGAGTGGTTGCTCTTTCTATGGGTGAAAGCTTGCCCCATACCTGCAAGTTCAAAGGGAGCTTTAACATGTGGGACTTTTTGGGTATGCGTTGTGACCTGCTTTGATGCAGTAATTCAGATGCTGGAACCTGAGTAGTCCTCCCCACACCAGGGCAAATCCCTGAGGAACTGAAAGACAGAAGGACTTGCTGTGTTCAGCATGTGCATCTGCCAAGTCCTGGGCTGCAGCTCACATCACCAGGCTATCCTTATTTTCCCCTGTCCAATTGACCTAGAAGTGATAGTGGCTGGAATGGCCATTGCCCCAGAGGGTACCTCGCCTTGGATGTCCCTTGTGGTGGCTCAGCAACTGTATTTCTTTAGGATGTGCTGTTTAACGATGGGTCAGTAGCAATGCAGCTGTCAGAGACAGGCAGGTTTGAAGCCCTGCCATTAAAAGTCCCTTTATACCTTGCAGGTTATATGATACTGATGCTGACAAGCTCTTTTTAGGGATGCTTCATTTGTGAGCACTCAGGTTTCTGACATGGCTATTGTTTGAGGCTGGTGATACTGGATGATCAACTGTATGATCTCTGTTGACTCATTGCCTTTGTGTGGGGAATTGCACGAGAGGTGTCAGACACTGGAGTCCTTCCAGAAGGGATGACTGAAATCAGACCTAATGAGAGCATTTTACCTGCATTTCCCATGTTTCCTTGCAGCCTCCTGAACAGTGATGTTCAAAGTGTTGTCAACTGTATTTCCCAAGCCGTTGCTCTGTTTATCTGCTGTGGTCTTTTAAAAGCAACTATATTTGGTCTTTCATTAGATTTCGGGTTGCGTAACCAGTAAAGCAAGATTGCTGCTATTAGGAGCTTTGCACAGATGGAGCAGCTGCTGCTGTTGCCAGCAGCCAGGCTCGCTGTGCTTCACTTTCACATGTGCTGCTTGGCCTGGGGGCAGCCCTTCGGTCCCTTGCTCTGCTCTCCTGTCTGTCTTCTGATCCACTGGAGCTCAGGCACTTCGGCTTTTCCACAGAGGAACTGGTGCTGTGAAGGAGCTGAGGCACTGCTGCAGATCACAGCATTTGCTCTGGCTGTCTTAGCTGTGTGTTTGGGGAGGAAGGGATGTAAACGAGGCTCTGCAGCTGTCGCATCTCGTGATGCTGTTTGAGGCTGATACGGGCAGAGCACATTTCCCTTTGGATGTAGCTTGGAGGTGTTTGCCCACCCGGTCTGCCTCTTATTTCCAAGATGCTGCTTTTTTGAGAGCTACAGTTCTGTGCTTCTGGGAATCAGCCTGTCTGGACAAAGCCAGATCTGCAGCCTCAGCAGAACATTGAGCCAGGGACCTCTGAAACTTGCCACTGTGTTTGAACAATGCAGAAGGGTTTGCTAGGCAGCAGTCTGTCATGTTTTCCTGCTAGTTTTCTCTCTAAGGTTCCCTGTAATGAACTGCTCACACAGTAAATAGCCCAGTAACTCTGTTAATATATGGCAGCCCACACACAGGGCTGATCTGGATACATTAGGTCTCCAGACTCCACTGAGATGCTTAGGGGATTTTTTTTTTTCTTTTATATTCCCAGCTACTCACAGTTGTTCAAACAGGTTAAAGTTTCCACTTTCCCCAGGGAGGGGTGTGTGTACCAACAGAAAAGCCCAGCCTGTCATGGCTAACCCTGGGGATTTAAGCATGGTGCTGCAGCCTCCAGACCCACGAGATGATGAGATGTGTACCTATTGGCTGAAGTGAAAATATGAGGCTTCAACTCGAGGGGTGGGGGTTGACTCACAGCTTTTCAGTGCTGGGATTTGGCAGAACAAAAGCTGCATTGTTGCTGTTAGGGACAGTAAATATGCCCAAATCTTTATTAGTCAAATATTTCCCTTTCATCTCATTAATATTTCACAGAAGTGCAAGGTCAGACCCATTCGTTCACTTCTCTGTGGTAGTCCCTGACAACGTTTCCTGGTTTGCAGTAAATAGGACTGGAATGGGTTGTAAGGGCTGGATTCTGGGGAATTCACCCGATGGACTTTGTTTCCATACAGGGCTCCAAGCGGATCCTGCGGTCTCACGAGATTGTATTGCCCCCGAGTGGACATGTGGAGACAGAGCTTGCACTGACCTTCTCACTGCAGGTAGGGTGGGACATGGCCTTTGGCATTGTGGGTCTGAGGTGAAGATCCTCAGCATGTTCTCCTGTGCAACAACACAAACTTGTCTGAATTGCCTCTCAGCACTGCGGACCTGAAGCTGGGTGCTGGTTCACAGTTTTAGGGGACCTTCCTCATTGTGCATCCTGATTTTGGAGCCCAGGAACATGAAGACTTTCTGCAGGCTGTCCTCTTCAAGTTATGGCTGTGGCAGGAACTGGAGCAGAACCGAATGGCTCTTTTTTGCCTTTTGTTGCTTTCTTTATGAGTGGGCACTGGAAGATGGCAGCCATGGGGGTGGCATGAAGCCTCAGGCTGACAGAAGGCAGTAGTAGGAATGAGTCAGGTGAACCTCTGATTTGGAGTTGCCAAAGGAGGCACTGTTTGGGGTAGCAGGAGCATTGTACTTACAGTTACTCCTGGCTCTAGAGTCACAAAAATAGCTGTGAATTGGAGCAACTGCATTTCACTGGTTCCCCTTTTCCTCAAAGTGTCTTGCTCTGGTGCTTCCTTCTGAGCAGGGAAATAAGGTAAGTAGAGGCTGCCTTGCTGCAAACAAGAGAGGATCTTGAATGCAGAACGGAGCTAGACAGACACTCAGAAGCGTTCATATCTCGAATCTCAGTTAGTGTTGGTTAGATCTCGACTCCAGGAGCTTGGTCTGGTAAGGAGAGAGGTTTAAGTGATGATGTGAGTCTGGGTTTTACTCAGACCCATGCAGGCCTGAAGCAGGTAAGATTTCATTGTAGATGGATGATAACCCTGCGGCTGCCCAAGTAGTTACACAGATGGCTCGTTCTGTTCTGATGCAGCTCACAGACTGGGTTAACTGCATGCCCTCTTTTGTGAACAGGAATAAGCAAGCCACATGCCAGGAATATGCACATCTGGGTCCTGCAGCTGCAGTTTTCCCATGGTTGGGAGCAGAGCTGTAAGATGAGCCAGGTCTCCCTCTGCCAGTCGTGTGTCAGCAAGGAGCAAGTCTGCAGATCTTTTTAGAATTAATTGGGAATATGGTTGGGGTTTTTTCTGGGTCTCAGAGCAATGCTGCAGCAGGGTACAGAGCATTGCCTTTAACTCTGTTTCCCCTGACGGGGCTGGAAATTGAGCCAGAATAGGAGAGAGTGATGTTCGTGACACTGAGCCTTCATAAGAGGTGAGTGAGCTTAAAGCAGAGATGTGCTGCTGGTCTCTGATTGCACGAAGTATCAGTGGTCTTGGATGCAGCGAGGCATTCTTGAAAGGCCACAGCAGGATGTTTATGACAGCTTTTGTTGTTACTTAATTGGACAATGTCTGGAAGCTACTCCTAGCTAGCAACTGCAGCTTAGGTCAGATACAGTCTGAATTTAGTGCCTGGGATATATTTGAGAGTGGTGATGGTCCACAAAGTATAAGCATGTGGATGTCATGGAACAAGAAGGTTTTGGTGTCTTGCAGCAGCTTTATCTTCATATTGCACTGTCAGCTCTTCAAACCTTATGCTTTCCTTTGTGCTACCTGCCTGGATTTGCAGCCCCTCATACCTTCACATCTGTTGCCTCCTCAGCACCTTCTCCTGGGTGACATTCTTGTCCTTTGCACAGTGTTTCTTTGTCAGAGCTGAGCCGGAGGTGACAGTCCTGGCTGGCAGAACTGTGAGCAGCCCCTTGTGCCTGGCAAGTCTCCACTCAAGCTGAAGGGAGGAGTTTCCTGTGGCTTTATTATACACCTGTGTAAGACTGGAAGTCAGTGGTGTGTTTGATCCTTTTTCACATTCTAACTAGGGCTAGACCAGCAGTAGCCTTTCTGGCAAGTGAGTTACCATCACCATTACTGCTGGAATGCCTGTTTCTGACCTTCTTTGAGTTTCACAGAGTTGACTGAAATTCCCCAGACATTCCAAGAGCAATATCACAGCTCTCCCGAGCACTTAATTCCTGTCTTTAATAAACCTTTCCACATGGAAGGGATTACATCAATGGGCTTCAGAAAAGATGTCTTGCCGTGAGTCTCACTGTTGGGATGTGTGTGATGGCTCCTTCTTCTCACTCCTCAAAGGTGCCTTGAGGTGCTTGATGCTTCCTCTAAAAGTCTTGTTTTCAAATGTTTTGATCCAAACTGTTTTCCTCTCCAATCTCTGTCATGGACTGACAATTGCTGAAAAGTTTGGTTGAAACCATTCTGTAGAGTTGAAAAGTCATGACTGGTGTTAAAAATAGCTGGTCCGTTCTCTGCAAATTGCTTGGCTTTTCTTCTGGGAGCCCTTGCTTGTAGCAGAGGACCTGAGTAGCTTCAGTCTCTCTACCTTTCTTTTGCCACTTCTCTGAATGCTCATCAGAGGTGGCCGCCTTTGAAAAACAGAGACTTACACATGTATGGACTTGAGCAATTCAGTTTAAACCTTGAAAACTGAACACTCAAGTTGAGCTAGCTTGGGACCAAGCATGACTTTGGACTTTAGCTGTAGACTTGTACTTAAGCAGCCTTGGTGTGGCCCAAATACTTGGAGGTGAGAGCAAGCAGGCCCTCTTTCCTGCTGCCCTTCCAGCATGTAAAAGAGCCTGAGCAGCAAGGGGATAGTAAAGTGAATGTGAAAGGTTCCTCTGGCTTTTTGAGCCCCTCTTGCCACTTCCCTCTAACAACTTTCTTCCATCCTTGTTTAGGAATGTTGCACATCTCTAAAGTCACAGGCTCTGTGTGTTTTGAGATTGTCTTTTAATTATGTGGTGTGCTGTTCCTCTCCTCTGCAGGGCTGCTTCCTTGGGCAAGTAGATCTTGCCCTTGCAGAGCAATCAGCTAATTAGTATTCTTCTTGTTTGTGTGGCCACTGCTCCCAGCTCCCTGCAGAGCAGTCAGGCTTTCTCTGGACTGCAAATTAATATCTCAGGGGGTTCTGGTGGTATTTGTATTTGTCAAGTGTTTTGATGGGCAGGAAGTTATTTTCATAATGTTCCAAGGAAAAAGAAAAGGTAGGTCTTGCCTGTGATGGAAGCAGCCTTTGCTTGGGAATGCCCTGCTTGTCCAATGTTTGCCAGGGCAGCCTAAGCTCCCGGCAGCACCTCTGGGGCTCTAGTTCTGGGAAACCTCTGTTTAGGTGTTGGGGAAAATATCCTGGAGGCTGCTCATCTTCCTGGAGCCCTGTTTGGGTACAGCCCTTCCCAAACTGAACAGCTCCTCTGTGCCCCTGGGCTGTTTTTGGTGTGCTTGGCTGAGCTGTTTGGGTAGACCTGAAGTCTTCTAGGGGATAATGAAAAATTGTCCCGAGTGTGAGTTTGCTATAGGCGCTTCTAAAAGCCCTGGAGTTAATCCTTAGGAATGGAGGTTACTTGTGGAGCAGGCAGCTCAGGAGATACTGTCAAGAAACCTAATAAACTTTTCCTTTATGTTTCCCACTCAGTACCCTCACTTCTTGAAGAGAGAAGGCAACAAGCTTCAGATCATGCTGCAGCGGAGGAAGCGGTACAAGAACCGAACCATTTTAGGCTACAAGACCCTGGCTGTGGGGTCTATCAACATGGCTGAGGTGAGCTGCACTTGACATGGCCTCTGTTTACAGAGGTGAACCTTTTCCTTTCTCTTCAAACCCATTGTTGTTATTTTCCTCATTGAGAAGTGCCTGGCAGGATTTCACATGGCTGTCTTAGTATCTGTAATCAATATTTACAGGGAATATTTTAAACAGGTTTTACTACTGAGTAATAATATTTAGCATCTTCTGCATCGTATCTTGAGAGCTAAAGCTTTCGCAGGCTGGCTTATGACCTTGTGAGGGTTTTATTGTTGGTTTGTGGCTCTTCTAGAGTTAGGGGTTGCAGATCAAAAGTGCAGAACAAGACAGATAGGGTTGCTTTGGCAAGCCTTCAAACCTTGAGAAATGGTAAAGTTAAGGCAAGGTTTGCTGTGCTTCTCAGTGTCATGGTATGAGAGCTCTGGATTAAGTAATTTCTCCCATTTTGCTTGAAACACCTTTTGCCGCTCTTATTTCATGGCCGTTGGTAATGTAGGTGGAGTTCTATTTATGAGAAGTAAATGATAAAATTAATTCTGGAATCAAGTATGGATAAATTATTCACTAAGGCTTTCTTAATGGTGTAGCTTCATGCTTCATTATTTTGTGCCCTGCTTAATCTTTACTGTTTCTGTTTCTGAGTATTTAGGGATGGCCTTAGCAATAGCAAGTTCAGCTTAATACCAGTATTTTTCATCAGACTCTATTCTGTCGACAAATAATTTTTATCCAAAATAAGCTGGTGTTATGCTGTGGTGAGTCATTACTGTATTAAATAATTCATTATAAAGACTACTTCTCCTGTGTGAGTTCAACTTCCCTCAGTCTTGCAGTAAATGGTGAACTTC
The DNA here is from genome assembly GCA_026770055.1 of Myrmophylax atrothorax. Lineage (NCBI taxonomy): Eukaryota > Metazoa > Chordata > Aves > Passeriformes > Thamnophilidae > Myrmophylax > Myrmophylax atrothorax. Next base: position 4,003,141 of record JAOXXN010000120.1, read on the forward strand.
TCATTTGAATTGGCCAAGTTTGCGGTGTTGCAGCTAACGTTTCTCCTGAACTGTGTTTGATTGTTGAAGAACTAGAAATTAAATAGTGCTGTAAGGCAGAAAACATGTGGGCCCATTAATTAGAGCCATCAGCGAACTTCTAAATTCACTTGGGCATTTGCTGCTGCTGCATGTGGTTTTTCTTATGTCTGTTAGTAGTGTCAGCTGACTAAAGTCAAAAGGTCAAAAGTGTTCCAAGGTGCACCATGTCAGGAAATGGTTGCTCTCCAGCTCATCTGGAATATTTATGAAATTGAAGTCTTCAGGAAAACAGATTTTACAAGCTTCCCCCTTCCCTTTGCAGTTTATTAGCATAATGACCCCTAAACTGCACGGAGTCATTTCTTAAAAGAAGAAAAAATAGTTTTTGTAGCTGTTGAAACAAAGCAGAGAATTGGAGTTGTAGGTCTGAGCAGAGTTTCAGAGCAGGGGCATGTGTTTCTCATCAGCTCAAGCCTGTTTAGAGCCACGTGAGAAGCTGACAAAGCAGCCTGTTGTGTGTTGGAAAGCTGAGGTGCAAATTTGAGGATGTACTTGCTGACTCTTGGGGGGCAGGAGAAGAGCAGAAGACTTACATTCTGGGGAGAGCTCTGTGGGTGGCAAAGGAAAGAGAAACCTGCATCGAGATGCTCCTCTGCCTCCACCATTGTCTTGTTTTTCTTCTTCTACTGCTTCATTATCACTGGGGTGGCCAGTTCCTCTCAGATTTATGTATCAGCTCTCTGGAGCAGGGATTTTTCTCTTTAGGAAGCACTTTACGTCTGTATCTCATGAAGCAGTTTTACCTTTACTGGCTCTCTTGCTAGGGTTTAAGACAAAATTATATTCCTTAATTAGGTGTTCATAAGGTAGGTAACTTGATCATTCAAATCAGTACTGTGCTGTGGAAGCCAATACATAGTAATGAGGTAGTCAAGTACTGTGCTTCAAGGACGAGCCAATCGACTGTTAAGCTCAGAATGTTTTTTTTTTTGTTTCCTTCCATCACTTTCATTAGTAATCAGACAAAATCTCAACTAACGTGTCTTGCATGCAAGTGGCTCCTGTGGTTGCAGAGTCTTGGCTTGCTTCTGTTCTTGGAAATGTGAAGTAACTCTATTTAAACATAAATAATTCTTCTAGTATGCAAATGATGCAAGTATAAATACATTTAAGAGCAGATTAGTACTGCTTAATTTCTGTCCCAGGTCATGCAGCACCCAACAGAAGGTGGTCAAGTTCTGAGCCTTTTCAGCAATATCAAAGAGGCTGCAGTGAAGGTAGCAGAGATCTGGATCTTCTCCTTGTCTAGTCAGCCAATCGACCATGAAGACAGCACCATGCAGGCCAGCCAGAAAATTAAGTCTACAGGTAAGAGTACTGCCACATGCTCTGAGGACCAGTATCTTCTTGAACTAGCTGGAGTTAAACCCCACCTGGGCTTAGATTCTTCATGGGACAAAGGAGAGCTGGTTTGCATAAGTTGCTGTGTTTGTAACTGATTAATGCAAAGAAGACCCACTTTGCACTTGAGTTGCTGTGAAAGCAGGGAATGTGACAGGAGTTGGGAGACTGAAGTGTCAAAGCTTCTCCTGAATGCCACACCAGGCCTGATCCATCCAGCAAGGGGTTAACTGTGTTCTCAACAACGCTCTCCCAGCATCACTGGTGGGCTTGTTGAGAATCTGTAGCTTCTCACCTGGATAACAGTGATGTATTCAGAAGATTCACATTTAACTCCGCTTTCATCTTTATTTTCTTTTGAGCATTCTACAATAAATCTCATTAACTTTAGATGAGATCTGCAAACCTGCAGCATGTGTTGCTGTGGATGATGGCCTGGTTTAACGAGTGTAGGTGGCCTGGTTTAATGCGTGTAAAGCCATAGTGTTGTACACTGTACAGGGAAGACACTGGGTTTCTACTTGTGATGATCTTTTTATGTGGCACCAGCCTTCTGTTCACTGCTACAAGAGTGACCTGTTGAAGGTAGTGCATGCAGGTGCTTGGGTGTTGTTGCACGAGTCCAGGCAGCTCACCTGAAGTGTCATTTCAATAAAGGGTTTAGACTGTCCTGTCATGTTTTACTTGCTCCTTTAAGCCAGTTATGCCCATGTTAGGGGAAAAAAATCCTCTTTCTCCCTGTGGAGAAACCTCTTTATTTGCTGCTGTCTATACCAGGTGGTTCTTTCCAGGGTGAATAGAGGTGGTGAGTCAAACAGCCTTATCTGTGTGCTGGTCCTTCCTTCTTTCTGGGTGTGTTTCTGCTTGTTCATTACCCCCAGACAGTTCCCATCTCACTGGTTCTAGCACAGATAGATGCCTTCTGGTTTATCTTCTCCTTGTGTGCCTCCTTTCTTGATTTGTGACTTAGTTGGCCTTTTCTACTCCTGAGATGAGACCGTGCCCTCACCTTAAAGGAGCTTCACAGGATCTCTCCCCTCTTTCCTTCCCTTTCAGACAACTATTCTGAGGAGGAGTACGAGAGCTTCTCTTCTGAGCAGGAGGCCAGTGATGATGCCGTACAGGGCCAGGTACTGTTTAGGGCATGGTCTCTCCCTGTGTGCTCAGCAGAGCATGTACACTCTCAGCTCATGTGTCTGTTTCCTCAACTAAACCATGCCAGTGCGAGACTGTTTAGCTGCAGTGGAGACAGCCTGCACAGCAACCCATTTCTTCTACCATGCTGTGATTTATCTGTTCATGTGTTTGGACTTGAGCCCCTTTAAAAAACATTAGTATCCTTGTATTTCTCTGCTTAATGGTCAGGGCATCACTTGATTGCTTCTGTAGTGCTGATTGAATTCAAAGAGACAACTGGATCCCCAGCTGTAATTAAAAGGCCAGTGGCGTCTGTGGCAGTCTTTATTCTTTAATACCTTTTGCAAAATAGGTCCTTACAGAGAATCCACTGCTGAGATGCTTTTGAGTTTGGGTCTTATTTACCTTCAGACTCTGGCATCACCTGCCTTCCACCTCTGGGAGGGTCCTGAGAGACGAACCCAACGAAATGTGGGGCTGTGACTGTCCTTGTTCCTTGAATGCAAAACTAGGGCTGTTTTGCTTCTCTGAGCTGTTATTCCTGACTGCAGACCTGGTTCACTTCCTTTTCCCTCTGCCATCGTAACTACAATTAAGGGAAACACTGAATGCCTGGACAGAGCAGGAGGTTCATCTTCATAGAAGGAACATTTTTAGTACATAAATTCTCATGTGTCACATTATCACAAAGGTAACACAGGAATCCTCTTTCTGTTCAGGATTTGGATGATGATGAGTACGAGCTGGGGAAGCCCAAGAAGCAGCGGAGATCGATAGTAAGAACGACGTCCATAACCAGGGTCGGTGGAAATTAGTTTTACTAACACTGACGGGGTTTGGCCAGGATGTGCAGTGCATGTGGCTTATGGGAGCAGCAGAACTAGACGTGCTGGCCCAGCAGAAAGCTTGGGGTCACAATCACAGCATGCAAAGAGCTAGCAAAAGCAGCCAGTTCAGGGAGTGGGACTATCCAAGGTGTGTGCATGTGCATTCTGGAATGTCCTTTGGCTGCAAGGGTAAGGAGCTCCAAAAATCATGTATGAATTTCCACCCCCACTGAGGAAGCCAGTGCAGGATCCATGCTCATGTAAGTCCTTAAAGTAGCTGTAAGTGAAGGGAATCTCTTCATTTGTGCTCTGCATGGGAGAAGCCAGCGGGAAGGTTTCAAATTGAAGTAGCTTAGGCAGATCCTGGAGTTTGACAGATGAACATGAGATGCTGCATGTGGTGCTGAGGCAAAACAAATAGCTGGATATTATATATATGGAAGCTTTGGAAAGATGCATGCAGCTATGCACCCTCTCACACAAGCATGAGTGTGCCTGCAGTGCTGCACTTGTGTGGAGCAGGGACTTGAGCCTGACCAGGCCATAATGCAGCTTTCTGCTTGCACAGGTGTTTATGCATGTCCATGATGACAATAACGTGGAATTACCGGGTTGTGTTGGGTTTGGTTTTGGGTTTAGGAGTAAGTTTGGAGGTCATTGTACCACCTACAAGGCTTTTTCTGAAATCCATGTTTTTAAAAGGTCTGAAATAAACCCTCTTTTGACCTGACAAATATAAAGATCCTTTCTATGAGACTAGGAGTGTACTAGTTCATATCCTTCATGTCTTTAGTATTGTTTGGAAGTGTCAATGACCAGCTAGGATAAAATCCACCACCTAGTTATTAAGGAAGCAACTCATAATAGGACTGTGTTTCTAGCCTTGACCTCTGAATTGATAATGAATCTCCAGTGTGTGTGACTGGTGCAAATGTGGGTTTGGTGCTGCCACTTAAGTTTAACATCAGCCCAGCTCCAAACCAAATCCCCTCTCTGTCAAACCATTCAGAACAGCAAACAGCTCTTGCCATGTCACCTTAGCTACTGCATGCTCTGTCCTCCCTCCACAGACTGCCCAGCTGGTCCAAGGGTGGTCTGTGTGATGGATGACTTTGCTTGATGTCCTAAACCAGAGGAAAACTGTCACTATCATGAGAGCATCTTGGCCTCACAGATGTATTGGGGACAGAAATATGACAGTCTTTGTAAAGTCTGGTGCATTTATTTCACCTAAACTTCAACTGTCTAGCTGCCCTCACAGGGTATGAGTTCAGAGGTAAAGGGCTAGTTTTGAAGACGTGGGTTTGTATGAAGTGTCTGAGGCCAGAGTGGGAGCAAGCAGTTGGACTTGCAAGAAGAACTCGTGTGAGATACAGGAAAGCCAGCAAATGAGCAACTTTCTTCACCTATGAGTGTCCTGGTGCCAGCCACTTTCTCCTCTCTTTCCTCCTGACACAGGGATGTCACCTCAAATGCTCTGTACCAGCACTCAAACTTGGGCCCTTCTCATCTTCCTTTTCTTCAGAGCGTGCATTTTGGGTTGGTCAGTGACAGGCAGAGGACTGAGCAGCTCATGGCAAATCTCAGCTGTTTCATTCTGCAAAAGAAGGGGTTCTTGGGGGCCAGCAAACACTACGAAAGTGCAGTGGTTTGGCTTGTGTTCTTTTGGACTTGGTGCTTGCCAGTGTCTAGGGTCTGGAGCTATGACTTGGGAAGCACTTTTGTGATAGGGACAAGAACTAAGGACAAGCCCCACAACTTTTCTCCAGGGCTGCTAGTCAAATAAATGAACCCGCCAGGACAAACTGCAAGCTCCTAAAAAAAAAAAAGTTGCTTTAGTGGTAAAAACTGTATTTGTTCTTTGGGTCAGGGGTAGATACCTGTGTTGGCTCACCCTTGTTAAGAATCAGAAAAATTGGCACTCAAACGTTTGCCAGAGATATATTGAACAGGTATAGGAGGTGATCTGGCGGATAAAATGATGTGTTATCTGCTGTGTGTCCAACCAAGAGTGGTGTGCCATCTGTCAGGGCCAGAAGATGTCTGTTGCTTAGTGGAGTGAGACCTAGTTTGTGGTAATGCAAGAATGAAATTACCATAGGTGTGGAAAAGCAGATTTCAGTGTAAGAAGAGCAGAAGTGTGGTCTGTGGTGCCAGGAGTTGTTTGATTTGAAGCAGCAGCTAAGGCACCAGTGTGAGGTGTGTCTGGGCTTCTTGCAGGCTGGGAGAAAACAGTTCACTTAATGCTTTACTTATGTGAAAGTGTCTTTAACTTGCAGCAACAAAACTTCAAACAGAAGGTTGTGGCATTACTGAAGAGGTTTAAAGTGTCTGATGAGGTGAGTAATTCATTCTGTCTCATGTGTTGCCCTCTGCTTGGAACATCTTGCTTTAGGCTTCAGAAACACTCTCTGATTTCCCCATGGTTTCCTTCATTTTATTTTCAAATCTACAGTGGATGTGACCTTTCCTTACACCCTGGCCTTGCACAGAGGCTTGAGGGCCAACTTCTAAATGTCAGCAAACATTTTCTAGATCAAGTTTTATCAAAAGCAGATTTTGGCAGCCATGTGTGTACCCATTAGTTTTGCAGACTGCTTTGAAATTATCTTTGACCCTCTCAAAGGCAAATAATCTATGGTGTATATTGCTTGTGAAGTTAAATCCCAGCCTATTTGATCATCTTACTAGAACAGCCAGGCAAGACATGAAAAACTTGGATAGGGAGTGGAGATCCACAGGAGTCAGCTGTTTGGTCAGAGCTGAAAACAATGAAATAGATCCAGAACCCCTGTTTAACATTAAGTATCTAATATAAAAACAGTTAACAGCTCAGTGGCTGTATGGCTGTGTGTTGATTTTTGTGGCTTGTAGGAAAGAGTGAGTAACTCCTCGTGCTTCCTTACACTTCCAAACAGTCCTGTTGGCTTTGCTGTTCTTCCCAAGTTAGCTCAGCAGAGTCAGCACCCATAGCTAAGGGCTCAGAGAGCTGAGCTGCTGCTTTTCAGGAGCTGCCACTCCAAAAGCAAGCTCTGAACTGGGCACAGCTCCGTGCTTACTCTGGGCTGTGTGTGAAGCAACCCATGAAAGTTTAATGTGAGGTATCTGTTCCCTTCTGCCTTGTGTGTGGGTGTTGGTGGATCCTCAGCCAGGTTTCAGGCGCCTCCTGTGGACATTTTTGGGTATCAATTCAGGAGGTGTCAGGGCAGCTTTTTCAGTAAAACCCAAGACACTATTTGGAATACTGGAATTTTGTACTGGTTCTAAGAAAACCAGGACTCTTTGGGGCCTTTTTAAAAGCATTTTTTACAGATTGGAGCAGTTGAATAATGGATATAACCTGTGGTTAAATGTCTTACTCATGGATGCCTAGTCCAGTATAAAACTCCTGCTTAACCAGGCACTGACAAACTTGATCCAAAGCAAGCATTTCTCATATACTTAGTGTTCCTGTTGGATATAGTATCCAAGCACCAGGAATAGAATCTCACTTCCAAGACGGGTGTGCTGCATACTGGTTGACGTGGGATTGGTCTGGCTTCTATGAGGATCAGTGATATCTATTTCTGTCCTGCATGCAGGTTCTGGATTCTGAGCAGGACCCAGCAGAGCATGTTCCAGAGGTGGAGGAGGATTTGGATCTTCTGTATGACACGCTGGATATAGAGAACCCCAGTGACAGTGGGCCAGAAATGGAGGATGATGACAGTGTCTTGAGCACTCCAAAGCCAAAGTTAAAGTAAGTGTGAGGCAGCTTATGCTGGGCCAGGGAAAGACGGTGCACAGTGTCAGTTCAAATGAGATGTTGGTTTTATACCCACACCTCCATTCTGGTTTTCCCCTTTGTTGGAGCCCTAGTGTGTGCTGTAAGAATGGGAAGGACTGTTTGTGAGCTTAGGGTAGTGTGCATGGGATGCAACTTCCCCTCAGTTCTTTCTTGTTCCCTTTGCAGATGTTCTGCACCCTGCCTCCTGAGCACAGGAGTAGGAATTGCTGACAGGCCAGCAGAGTTTTGAAAAGATGGTAGAAACAGGCAGGAAATGTGTGCTAAGGCAGAAGATGGTGTCGTTGGAAGCTGCAGAAGTAGTGGCAGAGATGGGCAAGGCAGAACTGTCTTTATGTAGAGGCCAGTAATACCCTGGGTGGAAAGAGTCTTTGCAAGGATTAAGAAAGCAGAACTACAGGAAACAAACTGATTCCTCAGAGCCCAAGGGCATTAACTGCAGGACACGTAGATACACTTAAACCTGTTCTGAAGGCGCTTTTGTGTGCATTGATGTGTGGGTCAATCACAGCACTGTGGAGCTGAGCAGGGGATCGCAGGCTTGGGGTCTTAAGCAGATGCAGAACCCTGAGCTAACAGAGTTGTGTCACATCCCTGCCCAAAAAAGACTGAAGACACGAGACTGTTCAAGTTGCACTCGTGCTTTTGACTGGTGTGTGGTTGCATGCTCAGGCCTTCAGTGTTGTGATGGCTCTGAAAAGCGTCAGGATACTGACCACTGCAGTTGGTCAGTACAGCACCTGCTAAATGCTGGCTAATTACCAGGTGTTCTGATATACTCATTAATGTCAAATAACTTAGTTGGGCTAAGAATAGATTCTGAGTCTGGAGTGACTTGTTCACTATCAGCGAGCCAGAAGATGTTGGGGATAGACTGGACAGCAGTGATAAGTGATGGGGCTGGTGGCTTATAAAGGTGTTTTGGACCTTGACCCAAGATGCCACCAGTTGGTAGGCCCTACCTCCAAGGGGTTTAAAAGTTAGATGTGTTGTGTTAAGCAGTGGGTTTGAAACAAGCCAAGATGTTTTGCTGTACATACTGAGTTCACATCCTGTTTCCTGGAGCTGAGGAGCTAACTGGAATATGTGATTACTGGAATAATGCTGGAATAAGAATTTACTGTGCCTAATTCTGGAGAGACACTTTTTGGTTTTCTGTGTCCAGTTCTTGTGTTCATATGTTGAAGAGGATGTGATGAATGCTGATGGCTTGTAGGCAGGTTTTCCCTGCAACAACAAAAAAAATCAGTTCCTTAAATTGTAATTGAGTCTTGTAGCCTGGTGTGATGAGCTGCCTCTTGCATGGAAACACAATCTGGTTGTGTGTGTGCTATCTTATCTTATTGAGTAAATGTGTAATTGGAGCCTAGGGCTGACAGCCAAATCCAGATGCAAGCTGGAAATAAAATGCATATTAGCACCAAGAGCCACTTACTCACAGGAGTAGAGTACTGGGGGGTGGGAGGGGAGGTGGAAATTCTGGTTGCTGTATTTCAGTCAGAAGCTAGACCGTGTCTGGAATGTGTAGTTCAATCAGTGTTTGCTAAGTGAAACAAGATTGGCAGGGTGAAACTTTGCACCTGGTGCTTGGGGTAGTGAGGACACAAATGCTGGTGTGGGGTGAATGTGCATTCTCTTGTGCTGCAGGAAAATGCTGGAACCGCATGCCCACCTTGGATTTTTGTGAATCCAAAGCTGCTGTTTGGTGTGCAGTGTCAGAGCGTGCAAGCATTCCTAGTAAGAGCTCTATAAAAATAGTCTCCTGTGTGGCAAGTGACATGTTGGATCCATTAAATGGAGGGTGATCAGTCAGTGTCAGGGCTAGACAGGGATCCCTGGACTTTCTGGCTTCTCTTACTGTCCTGGAGACCTTCCGGCCCTTTCGAAAGTAGCCTATAAACTTTACTGGAATGACTAGAGAGTGGTAAGACCCTCTGGGAATAGTCATGTTGCGTTGCTGTGAATGTGGTGGACTTTCCCTGTCAGTGTTTTTGACAATAAGAAACTAATTTTGCTTTTCTTTTCCAGACCCTATTTTGAAGGACTGTCCCACTCCAGCTCTCAGACAGAAATTGGTAGCATCCACAGCATCAGAAGCCAGAGAGAACCATCAAGTCCTGTAAGTCACATTTCAGGAGTTACCTATCTGCAGGTAGTACAGCAGATCTGCACTGTCTCTATTTGTGTGTGTGAATTAAAGCACCCTCTCTGACTTCCTTCAAAGACTTGGATGCAGAGATACGAATTTTCTGCTAAGAAAACATGTTTGGTTGGGTTTTTTGGGTGGTGGGGGGAACAGTGTGTGGGGTTGTTTTTTTATTTAGTTGATTGGGGTTTTTTTGTTTTGTTTTCTTTCTTAATGTAAATATTGTATTAACTCAAGGATACATCTTCAGGTCATGTATTGAATACTTGCTAATGGTATGAATAGTTTCAGGTTTTCATGTGCTTGAAATGACTGCCGGGATAGATGTTGCCTGGGAGTTTTAGGGACTGTTTGGAGGAAGCTTTACCTTCCTATTGTTGGATATTTTTCATGGTGGCTGAGAGCAAACACTGAGAGGCATCTTGTGCCCTTTTCCATCCCCTACAGATGGCATATTGGGTGCATAGTGTTGGTCCTGTTCCAGGGCACTTCCTTGCCTCTACTGTGTATTGTACCTGAGCTTTTCTCCATCCCACATTAATGTGTTTGGTTGTGGTGTGACCAGGAAGCACTCCTGGTCATCCTGCAGAGCTGTGTGATGTTTAAACAGAGACCTGTATCTTTTGAACAGCCTGATCCAGAGAGTGTGTCTGGAAACTGTGCTGATGCTAAACCTCCTGATGATTTTTCTCCTCTTAAGCAGGTAGAAGTGCCTGAAAAGACTAAGAGTCTTGGATCCAAACATACAGGAGATGGTATTTCTGATACTGTCCCTTATGTAAGTTGAAAATGCATTTGTTGATGTTCCTCCTGTCAGTTTGGGTGTCAGCTGTGAGCTGCATTCTGTTTGTCCATATAGCCATGTTTGTCTGTCCATATAGTTGCACATGCAACACAACTTCATGGCAACATCAGCTGCAGTGAAGATACACTGAGCTCTCCTCTTGTGCTTAGTTGTTGGAGGTTCTTGTCTTTCAGTCTTTTGCAACTGAAATGCTCTACGTGGCCTTCTGTTCAAACAACCTTTCTCTTGGTTTGCGCAAGGCTGGCCCAAAGTGTACCACTGAGCATGTGTACCATCCTGAAAAAGGATTCAGAGGCCTGTTCAGTTCTATCAGATAGAAGTATTACTTCAGGCCTAAATGGTAGAAACCAAGCTTGTCCTGGGGTAAAACTCCCAGAGCTCAAGTTGCTCTGCTGGGTACATGAAGTGTGTAACGTGTCTCCCATGTCTTTTTCTCTCTCTCCTAATTCATTTGGGTAAGCTAAATTAATCTACACTGCATGAAGAGTCATGCCCCTGGCTTTTAGCTGGGAGGGTCCCTATTGAAATAGCATATCTGAACACCTTTCCTTCTTCCTGCTCCCTTGTGAGGCAGAGCTGGGAACTGGTACCCCCAGATAGCCAATATTGGCTTCTTTCTGTCTTTTGACAGTGAGTAGCGTGTTTAGAAGAGGCAGGTTCAATGTGCCCCAGCCAGAGCTAAGCTCTCCAGATGAGACACAGGGGAGAGTTTGTTTCTGGTAACTCTGTTCTCTGTGTTTTTACAGGAGTCTAACCAGCAAGCTGAGGTCCAGGACGCTGAACTCCCCACACCAGATGTGTTTGTTGAGAAGCTCCCACCCAGTGGGAAGATCACTAAGACAGAGTCCCTCATCATCCCATCCGCCAGGTACAGAGAGGGGGGACAGTGTTGTGCCTGCTGCAGGGCTGCTCAGGCAGTCATGGACAGCGTGCTAGGATTTGGTCATGATGCCACTGACTGCAAGGACACCCTCCTTGTGCTTGGGCACTCAGTAAATGAATGCTCAGAACCCTGAAGGGCAACAACACTCCTCTGAGGCTGCTTTTGTCTCCTGAGTTGTACCTGCTCCATAACCAAGGAAGTTTTATAGAACTCTGGAACTGCTTGCTCAAATATACTGTTTCAGAGTCAATATCTGATGCTAATTTTGGCCTGAAAGGTGGTTGTCAAGTCAAACCTATGTCCTGTTAAACCTTCACAAATAGGATAGTGAATGTGGGCTTCAGCAATCCCACAGTATAGTTTCTCCAGCTGTTTGCAAGTAAATAGATGTTCTTTTGGAGGTATTTCTGTGCCACTTTGGGATGTGTGACTGCAGTTTGCATGACTGCATCCTATTATGCTGGTGTAGCAATAGCAGAGCAGTGTAGGTCGAAGCATGGGCTGTGGAGGTTTTCCTGGGACTCCTGGGAATGTGCTGTGTAGCTGAACCATGTGCTCTGCACTATCAGAAGCAGAACTGACAGGTCTCATGCTAACTCAGATCTACATGCACAGTTCCCCAGTGCCTCCATTCATGTTGTTGAGGTTGCCAGACGGGAAGATCTGGGATTTGGGAGTTGTGTCTCACTTGGATACAAGCCAGCTCTGGAATGTAAGCACATCTCTCTAGCAGGTCTGAAGGGAAGCAGACGGGACGTCGGGGAAGAAGCACATCTCTGAAGGAGAGGCAGCCAGTGAGGCCACAAAACGAGAGAGCAAACAGCCTGGACAATGAGCGCTCTCCAGACACCCGGCACCACTTACAGGTGTGAAGAAGATTGCTGTCTCTCCAGCCACTCATAGTTTTTTCTCTTCTCCAACTGTCTCTTGGGGTCCTTTTCCTTCTGGTCCAAGTTCTGTGTCTTCTGGAAAGGAACTGGGACCCACAGCTTCAGGAAGGAGGGAATTTATACCTTTTTCTTCCATCCAATCTGTTGCGATTTGGCAGCTTGTTGTTTTGTCAGCCAGCTATAAACTGAAAACACTGGAACAGATTGTTAGAATGAGAAATGAATAGGGATGTATTGAGGAATTACTCCTTTGAAATAAGGCAGACTGCCAGGATTGCAGTAGGGGACTCTCTTGTGCACAGCATATGTGCCATGCCTTTGTTAGCTGCAAGGCTCAAGTATTTCCCTCCTTGAAGGAGATTCCTCCTGGCTTTTACGAATTCTAAATTATTGGGCTACTGTTAGTTGGTATAAAGTGATGTAAGTAGAAGTGTATGGCAGAAGAGTAATGACCAGCAAATACAAGGTGGCTAATATTGAAGAAGCTGCTGAGTGTCAGTCCCAACAGCCTGTGTGCTGCTAGTGTGTGCCTTTGCTGATGGGGTAACTCTCATGAATTGCAGGAACTGGGGCTGGTGGGTTGATGGTTAGAGGTGAAATCTCCTACTGTTCTCTGTGTCTTTATTTGCAGATCCCCAGGAAAACAGTGTATGATCAACTAAATCACATCCTGGTTTCCGATGACCAGCTGCCAGAAAACATTATTCTTGTCAATACATCCGACTGGCAAGGCCAGGTAAAGGCAGGAGAGGTTACCTGAAGCACAGTTCTCTTGTTCTGTTCCTCCTCAGGAATGAACAGGCCTTGAACTCTACCACTAACGAAGTAGGTTCTGTTGCTTGATTGGAAGAGCAGTGGTGGTGCATGGGGGCTGGCAGCATACTGAGTGCTCAGTGCCCACAGGTTGGATTTCATTTAACTAGGAGATACTGTGGGTCTTGTAAGGCTTTTGCCACCTGAGTCTTTTCGCAGAGTTGTTTTCTCTTCTATAAGATGCCATTCCTTCTGGTTAGCAGCACACTGGGACTGGCTCGACCCTTGCCCTCACAAGCCTGCTTCTAAACTGTGTTAGAATGGAATAAAGAAAGCAGGGAGGTCTGACCTGTGGTTTAGCCTGAGGTTTCTAGGCACCAGTGTTAACCCAGGAGAAAATACTTTGGGTCAGCTCTGTAGCTGTGCATGTGCACTTGTGATTCCTGACTGCAGGTATGTCACCCCATCCTTTCTGAGTGATAGTTGTGTTAAGGAGAACCCTGAGCAGAACATTTTTTTACTGGCAACACAGAGTGGTTTGTTAAGGGTTTGGAACAGGTTTTTCTCCTTTTGGAACCTTATTCTGAAAAAGCAATAAGATACGTATGGATAGGACCAGTAAACATGTGCTGGGTGACTGTCACCTGGAGAACTTGTGCCAAGCTCCCACAGTTAACATTGTCTGGTTTGGCTTTCTGCTTCTGGAAGAACTAGGGTCTCATGTGAGAATGCAAAAATACCAGCTGAGGTACTGGTTCCAGTTTCTCTATACTTGGTAGACAGAGAAATGTTTTCTAGAGATGGACAGAAAGTGTTGTAGGTCATCTTCCAGTAATTCTGGCAGCTTGTGCCTGCAGTAGCAGAGGACATGAAGCTGGCATTGGCTGGGGTGTATAGTTTAGTAGTGCAAAATTTGAAAGTGTGAGATAATTGCTAATTGCCATAATTATGTCCATGTGTACCCAAACTGCATGTTCCTCTTTAGCTGCATGGAGGGGAAACAGTCCCTCATGAGGAACATGTATATATTGGTCGCACCCTTCCCTCTTTTCAGTGCTCGAGTGTGGTCAGAGCACTGCATTTGTTTAAATCCTTTCAAAATCAGGGAGAGATGCAACTGCAGTTCTAGAAGCAGGCAGATAGACAGTATCTGCTCCTACCCAGTGCTGTCTGCCAGGTGATGAGCCTTCTGCTGCTGCCCTGCCCTCTCTGCCCCTGAAAACTGCTGTTCTAGAGTTGTCATTGCCATGTTTGGGATATGGTCTAGCTGTCTGTCAAGAAGGTTTTTCCATTTTTCTAGAGGAAGAGCTTTCCTTTGGCTGCTACACAAGGACAAGGTATTTGAGAAACTGCCATATCACTTACAAATGAGACACAGAGAAAGTGCCCAGTTTTGGGTATGAGAATACCTAGGAGGTTGGGGGGAGGTACATTTTCTTGTGACAAACTATACCAAAAAAAGGACTATAAAATGTTCTGTTCTCTCCTCAGTACCTATCAGATGTCTTGCAAAAGCATACATTGCCAGTAGTCTGCACATGCTCCTCCGCTGATATTCAGGCAGCTTTCAGCACTATTGTCTCCAGGATACAGAGATAGTAAGTTCTCACCTTGCTTGTGTTGTTTGTCTCAGCTCTAAAAGCCTCTCAGTTCCTGTGCCCCAGGGCCCAGGGAATTTATTTCTCAAATACTGAATGAAACTTCTCCCTTTCAATACTTATTCCAATCTACTCTCCTGAAGTCAGGATTGTGTAGCTCTTCAGCACTCAGCAGCCCTGCAAGGTTGTTGCTGTTCAGCCATGTGTGTGGGGATACAAGTCACCAGCACCCGTGATCGTAAAAGATTGTGGTTTGGAGGCTCTCTCATAGGCTCAGATACATGCAGCAGTAAAGTATGCAAAACTAGTAAGTGGGTTTTAAGTAAGTAGTTCTTGCTCCCTTCTCCAAGTAGTTCCCAGATTAATTCCTCAAGGCACTCCCTAGTTACTTGCTGATGGGTATGGATACCTGGGAGTGTTCTCTGACCCAGCAGTTAGTAGCAGTAGGTACATCCTAACCTAGATAGTTGAGTCCAGCCCTTCGGATGATCGAAATGTGTGAAAGAAGGAGCAAGGAGACCAAGTAAGAAAGTACTGAAGAAATGTTCTATGTTATTAATAATGTTTTAAGCTGCTGATAATCATTGTGATGATGTTGCCTTGTGTATTGAACCTACTCTCTTCTGCTGTAATTGTTATTAACCAATTTTTTTTTTGTGTTGCTTGTTCTGAAATTGAACAATTGAATTGAACAATTGTGGTTGAAAGCACAGTTACAAATGTTTCCTCTTTTTCTGTCTAGCTGTAACTGCAATTCACAGCCTCCAAACCCAATTAAAATTGCAGTGGCAGGAGCGCAGAATTACCTCAGTGCCGTATTGAGGCTCTTTGTAGAGCAGCTGTCTCACAAAACCCCTGACTGGCTCGGCTACATGAGATTTTTGATCATCCCTCTAGGTAAATAAGGAACAGTTTTTCTTCAGAGAAATATGAATGCGTTAAATGTGCTGCATTCCCTTAGGAGAAGCCTTTCTAGAAGCTTTGGCTATAGGTATATGGCTGTTAAATGAGACAAAGTGTTGTATTATTGTGTAATGCTGGTGTTGCTGCTCTTGTGTGAGTGAATTTCATCCTTAGGTTCTTGATGCCAAAGTCTGCTTGTAAACCTTTAGTTTAAAGCAAGGGGTTAAGTACTTTTTCCCCATACAGGGAGATTCTTGTATATCTTTTCATCATGGTACAATGAATGCACAGAATAATGTTCTAGAAGCCCTTTCCCTGCCTGAAATGTTAAATTCATTGGGCACCATGTTTCCTAAAGCAATAAGTGTTCTGGCCTCCGTGAGCCTGACTCCCAAAATGGTAATGGAGAAGGGGTTGCAAATTTTTTTAAAGGCCCTGAAACTGCTGAGAATTTAAATTAGTCACATTACATGCATCTTTTGACCTTTCCTTTACGTGCTGTTCTCTTCAGGTTTTTCCCTCAGTTTTCCAGCACCTTATCTCTGCCCTTTCAGCAGCTCAACAAGCCTGCCTGGCGGAAAGTCACCCAGCTTCAATTGCCTGTGTTGAAGGAAATGGAGTGGACTGATAACAACATTAAGTGTTTTGTTCTAGTCAGAAATGTGGGAAATGTTGTAGTGACATGCCTGGGAAGCCTGTGGGCAGGGACCTCTGGGCAGTGCTGGTGTGGTAAGGGTGTGAGGCCAAAAGCTGGTCTAGTCTGAGGCTTGGCTTGTGTGAACAGGGTACTTGGGTGATGCAGACAGCAGAAAACTTTAAAAGCACTTTTTCTTGGTGTTTTACAATTTTCTAGGATTGGGACCAGCTGATGGCAATTTTTGTAGGAATCAGAAGCTGGTGCCCAGCACCATGAACAATGGAGTTAGGCTGTTGATTCAGTGGTAGGATTTGCAGAAGTCAAAAGAAAAAGGCAGAGAGAGCTGGATCCTTCTGTAAGGAAGGCATTTAGTTTCCAAAGTGGTTGGCAGGAAGAGAAGAGACAGCCCTTCAGGGACTAAAAACAAAAAAATATTTTCTGCAAGGTTCGATGTGCTTTGAATGAGAATCTGTGTGACTGAGACTTTGATCCTCACTTGCTGTCTCCTTGTCTCCTGGCCTGAAAAGAAGAGTTTTCTGTCCTGCAGGTCATTAATGATCTGAAAATATTCTCTCTTTGAAAGTGTAATGCAAGGTTCAGCTGGTATGTGTTTGCGTTGATTATTTTAATCTTAAAACTTTGTTTTGTAATTAAAAAAGAAACACTTAACAAAGCACTTCAATAATGAAACTGCTTCAGAACTGAGAATTCTTTTTAAATGTACTTTAAATATAGAAACTTCTCTAATAGGGCCTTTTCTATAGAAGTCTGCAGTATTTCCTGATCGGATCAAGTGCTTATTTCTGGCCAGCTTTCTGGCAGTTCATTAAAGTGATTGAGGAGTAACCTCTCATTTCTGACAATTGAAGAAGCACCCAAGACAGAATGGTAACTGTGTCATAAATGTCTTAAAGGAAAAGCTTCTCTGCTGCTATCAATACCTTTGAACTAGGGATGGTGGAGGTTTTCCAAAGATGGTTTTACCTTCTGAAACCACAACAACACACTACAATGACAGAAGAGTCAACCTTCAGTGGTTTATTAACAATGAGAAATGCTTAGTGTCTGGAAGCATCCATACTGGGAGATTCAGTACTGCTTCATGCTACAGATTCTATGGCTGAAAGACTCTTTTGATGTGCAAGCCACTGTATAAACAACTGAAAACGGGCAAGTAAAATAAAATAAAAGGTTGAGGGTTATTTTGGCTGTTTAGGGTATTCTAACATTTTAGTTAGCTCCCATGGGTAGAACTTCTTGGGAGACCTCCTGTTTATTACTTGTTTCCAACTGCATCTGCCATGTGCAATGTGATTTCCCAGCATGTGGGAAAGCTGCTCCAGTGCATAATGCAGAGCTGTTCTGTGTGTACTGTTTAAAACTTCACTGCAAAAGACGTGGTGAGTGGGAAAGTAAATGATCAGGAGGGGCCAGGAAAGAACTTAGACCCCAGTCTTTAATGACACTGAGAGGAGCTCAGATAGACCTGCTGCTTGGACCTTTCCTTGACGTCTGAAAATTAGCACTGGCGTTTTTATCCACCGTGAGCTTTGCCTGTAGCACAGTGTGTAGTTAAACAACTGGGGTCACCTCAAAAGTATTTGTCAGGTTACCAGTTACCAGCTGGTGACTCAACTGCAGCATCTGGAAGTGTGAGATGTGAGAATGGAAGACATGAGAATTCAGTATACAGGAAGGACAAAAATAATCTGATTAGGAGGAACTGTGAGGCTACTTCATAGCTGATCATAAATGTACAGGACTTGAGCTGAGCATGACTGCCATGTGGTGGCTGGGAAGTGTGATCCTGGCACACCTTTTCTCCTGTGTAGAAAGACTGGAGAGGTAGTTGCAAGAGGGGGGCTGTCTATTTTAGGGACACAGGTGGCCTAAAAGGAAGGTGACAAATTCTTCCTACCTCCCAGGGCAGAGCTTGTCACTTAAATGCCTTCCCTCTCCTGCTCAGTTCAAGAATGAAGTCAGATCGCCACTCAGGGCTGTAAGCTGAAGGCTGGACGCACAAAGCTTCTGCAAGGAGGTCCTTCCATGGTCATAGAGGAGCTGAGCAACAAGGCTTAGCCTAGAGCAAGCAGGGACCTGATGCATATGCCCACATTCACTGGGGACTGTAATCCTTGGACTCTGTATTCTGTCTTTAATTGCAGACTATTTATTGAGCTTATAGCCCTTTCTAAGCAATTAAACAAGCCTCCCTGGGTTGTTTTTCCTGGCTGGGGGTAATTGCCTCTTCTTGGTATTGTGAAACACCTGTGGTGTGTGAATGGTGTTGGGAAGAAGGGGTCTGGCTCCTGCTGGCAGAGGTGACCTGGCCTTGATGTGTGTGGTGCAGCCTGTGGGCAGGAAGGGCTGTTTGGGAAAGCTGCTTGCAAAGCTGAGAGACTGAACTTGAGAGCCATAGGGCCTCTGTGCCTTCCAAATAATTTCTTTCCTCAGCAGTTTCCCAGTCCTGTTTTCTTTGGCCTTTTAAAATTTAATTTGTTGGGGTGAAGGGGAAGTGTCAACTGAAAGATAGCAGTGTGTTGAAGCAGTCTTTGCTGAGAAGTTTATTTGCATGATCTTGTAGAGATAAGCTGGACTAAATGACTTGGTTATAACTGAAGAAGTTTATTTCTGGAGTGTCCAGTGTAATTTTGTTTTCAGAATTTTAATTCCTTGCAGATAAAAAATACACTTGTGTGCAGTGCTAGGAAGAACAACTGTCATGTTTTCATTTCTTCCTTAGGCTCTCATCCAGTGGCCAAGTATCTGGGGTCTGTAGATTATAGATACAACAACTTCTTCCAAGATCTAGCCTGGAGAGATCTGTTCAACAAACTTGAAGCACAGACCACTGGTAAGACCGTGTGTCTGTGTCTGGCCTGTGTGGGATGAAAAGTTTGAATGAGTAATTTTAACAAAGGTCAAGTAAATACAAGAGGAAGCAAACAAATGTTTGTGATCCTCTTTTCTCCTCTCTCCACCACTTTCCCATTTCAGATGCTGACCTTTGTGAGTCCTTCATGTGGTGGTTTGTAAACAGTTGTTGGCTCACAGAGGCACTAACAAGCTGCCTCTGAGTCATGCTGTTCTTACCTAGCTCTCAGCTTTGTTCTTTGTTGTGGACATCTCACTGCCAAGTTCAGTGCATTGCTTTCTGTCAGAAACTGTACAGCCTAAAAGATCTGGAAATCTGGGAAGATTAACTTCTGTTAGTTGTGTGTGAGAATGTTCTGAAGTCTGCTGGCAGAATCTTTCTCATTAAATAATTTTGTTCTTCATCCATGTGGTAACAAATGAGAACTGCCCTAGGTCAGATCAACAGGTTCCTGTTCTGATATGAGTCTGTTCCAGGCCAGTTTAAAGCCCTATTGTATGTTAAAGTATTAATTTACTTAAAATACTAATGCTTACAGTTTTTTCATCAATTTCTTCAAGAATGGAAAGGAACAGGAGAAAGGAGGATTTGCATCTTAGGGTTACATGAAGGCTTGTGATTTGATGCTGTCATGGCAGCATAGAACATTCAGAAATGTCACTGGGAGGAAAAAGCTGTGGAGTTTGTGGAGCCCCATGAGTGTGGAGAGGTTGCAGTGTGGTTTTCCTGTTACAATTGCAGAGTGCTTGAGGCTCCCAGAATGTTCCTGGAAGTCCTCTAGCTGTGAGAGGAGGGGGAGAGAGTCCTCTTCACAGTAAATCTGCTTTTGCCAGCAGGTGGGAAGGTGGCTGAACAAGGCCCTGGGCAGCCTTTTCTGAAGATGAAGTTAGTCTTGTTTGGAGCAGGAGACTGGACTAGAAGTCTTAGTGTGCCTCCCAACCTACACTTTTCCTTAATCCTAAGCTTGTGGAAGAACAGGTGTATGGAACTGGTTTCTTTTAATTAACTTGAAAATGCAGACAAATGTGAATACAGAGTTGATTTTAGTGTCTGAGTTAGGAATATTTCATTAGTTGTAGAAATGCATCCCCAGAGCCATAGCTGTTCCTTTGTGAGATGTCCTGTGCTGGTTGTATGCTGCAGCCCTTATTTAGTTGTGTATTTTTGTGCAGTCCAGACCTTGTACATTCTGCATTTTCATCTGTGCAGTGGGAATGGCACAGAAACCCTGTGATGGCTTAAGACAATCTGGCAAAGAATCATAGATCTTAACAGTTCACTGTTAAGAGTCTGCATTAAAATGTCCATTATAAGGAATGGAAGTGGCTGGTGAAGGTGTTTAGGAAGTGTCTTACTGTCAGCTTGAGTCAAACAGTCTCACAGATTTGGAGCATATTTGCTGCCATAGATGTGATCTTTGTGCTCCTCCTATCCTTGCATGTCTCACAGTCTTTTCAGTTAACTCAGCAAGGCTTCGAGTTCATTTGGAATTCAAGTAACCTTTGGAATGCTGGTGTGAGCAGAGCAGCTCACCTGGGAAAGGTGGCCAGGCACCTTCTTCAGCAGATACGTGCAGTCAAGGTGTGAAAAAGTCTTAATCTGACTCTGGGCAGGTACATGTTTTCAAAGGAAAGTTTTAACAACTATAAAATACCCATGACATTTCAGTCAGTAATGCTGTGTGCAGATGTCTGTACTTGGCGATCCTTCCTAATGTTTTCACCTTGATGCTCTCGTAGGATGTTTGCTTTTGGTCAGACAGCTTTACTGTGCTCTGGGGTAGGCAGAGCTTCCTGTGGAAGATGCAGTTCAAATGCAGGTGGGTGGTTACCATCAGCAAATGGAGGACAGTGCTGGTGTTGGTCTGGGAATTCACGTAATGCTTTTCTGTCTGTGTTCTCTTGCAGTTCCAGAGGCGCCCGATGTCGTCTCACGGATAACACAGTACATAGCAGGGGCAAACTGTGCACACCAGTTGCCCATTGCTGAAGCCATGCTGACATACAAACAGAAAAGGTATGTCACTGATGTCACACTGGCTCCCAGGGTGAGCAGCTGGTTGAAAACAGAGTGCTTTTCTCATCTCATGTGCTAGCAGTCTTAAAATCACTCCAAATGTCAAAACTGTTGGGAGTCTTATGATAGCCTGCACCCAGTGATGTGGCCCACTTAGTGAATCTACAACAGTGGGGTTAGTTCAAGTGTAGTGATTTTTTTTTTTGAAAATAGGAGATGTTTGGGGAAGTGGGGA
>JAOXXN010000120.1:4024872-4050581 GCA_026770055.1 Myrmophylax atrothorax
GGACGGACAGATTATATCTGCTTAGGTTTCAGAGATCTCTTACCACAGAGACCTTAGGTATGTATGACTGCACTTCAGCATTTCCCCTCGAAGTATATTCCATGAGATCTGACCTTTTTACATTGGTGTTTATGGAACTGAAACCCTTTCTTTTTAAAGTGTAAATAGCAGAGCTTCTCAAAGGAGAGACAAAATCCTTGTTGACTGGCAGTTGCAGGCTACCAGGACTCCTGTTGGGGAGGGCTGACTTTCACCAGGTTTTATATCAAC
The DNA here is from genome assembly GCA_026770055.1 of Myrmophylax atrothorax. Lineage (NCBI taxonomy): Eukaryota > Metazoa > Chordata > Aves > Passeriformes > Thamnophilidae > Myrmophylax > Myrmophylax atrothorax. The sequence goes on from JAOXXN010000120.1 coordinate 4,025,143, forward strand.
TTCTCTTAAAGGATAAGTAGTCTATAGGAGGGTATTGGGATCTGAAAACAGGAGCAGGAGTATGTAGAGCCTCTTGTGGCCATGGTCCGGGAAGAAGAGTAACTGTCATTGAAGGATAGAGAAGCATTCTTATCAAGGAACAGAGGTGAATAATAAATTCCAAGTCACATCCCAATAATTTTCAAGAGAAGGACAAACACTTAGTTCATGTGATTTTTCTCTGTTAGAGTCTAGCAATTTCCTATGAGACATGGATGGTGTTAATTGTTAATTACTTTTATTTGAATTTTCATTTATGATCCATGAACATGCTTCATTGATGTTTCCTTTGCATAAGAATTGGGAGGGATTAGAAATGTGGGTAGAGTGGCTTTTTTTCCCCTCCTTTTGGAAATTCTCATTTTATATTTCTTTTCCATTCCTGTGTCTGCTCTTACATTACTTTGCAGAAATGAATCAGTAAAATTTTGCCCATGCTACATGTTTTCCTAGGGAAAATATTTCCAGAGTGACTAGTCCAGTAATAGAGACTAGTCCAGTCTCTTCATGTGTTTGTGAACTTCTGTAAAGTTAATGTGATGATAAGGGGGAAGTTTGAAGAGCCACAGGGTACTTGGAAGCTCTTGGCTTCAATTTTCCATTTTGTTTTTAGTGTGAAGACTTACCCTAGTTACCAGTACAGAGATCAGACACCCCTAGTGCAGTGTGAACCCCTTCTCAGAGCTGCCTTATTCTTTCTCTGCACCTTGTGGTTGCTGGGTTCTGCACCGGTGTCCCCTACCTCCTCCATTCTGTTGCAGATTCGTTTTTGTCATTAACACACATTTAATAATTTTGAGTTTCTAATGTGCCCATAGAGGTCATTTCAGTGTTTTGTTGAACAACCCATGCCCATAGTCCTTCCAGCAGTGTACATGACCGCTTTAGCAAGCTGCTCTAATCCATTTGGATTTTACACCCTTTGGACTCTGGTGCCATGCCTGAAGCTGTTGATAGGTTTAAGTCAGGCTCAAACCCTGTGGAAGGGTACTGGGAAGAGAGATTTCTGAGAGTCATAGTCACACTGGCATAGCTGGCGGTCTCTCAGTGTCTCTGTGTGTCCGCTTTAAAGTAACTTCTGCTTTCAGGTCAGTACCCCATGAGCAAACCAGAGTGAGTTAGAGGAACCAGGCTCTCCCATGGAGCATGGGCAGTTGTTTCCCAGTGTGCCTTCCTTTAGAAATGCTTGTGTCTCACTGGCAACAGCTTAGGGAGGGTATTCTGAAAAACCACATGGAAATTGTGTCTTCATTAGCACTATCTAAATGAATGCATCACTTTGTTGTAAGTATAATAACACATTTATCTTTTTCTTTGGTTGCTTCCTGAAAAGGAAAAAGAGCTTTCATTTTGATTTTACCTTAAGGTATCAGTTCCTTTTAGGTTCCCTCTCCCATCTCCTATCTCTTTTCCCAGTGAACTGGTCTTTTTTGCCTTGTTTAACAGTTCCTGCGGGTCTGGGATGCACAGTTTGTGCTTTAGGTTAAATTCTGCTTGCTGCTTTGAAACTATGGCATCTGCTGGCAGAATGCATAGCTGAAAGTGGCTGCTGTGCCTTTGGACCACACATTTGGGTTCCCAAGATGTAGATTGAATGGGAATGAAGGAGTTGAGAGAGTAGCTTTGAGCAGTAAAACATGGAGAAGGTAGGGGTTTTTCTTGCCTTTTTCCTGGCCATCAGAGGATATTGTGTAGCTCCAAAAGGATCAGAACTGAAAAAAGGCTTTTCAGTTCCCATCTGTTGGAACTGGAGTGCTGTAGGTGGCACTTACTGGGTCAGGATGGGGTTCAGCAGCTGTGCAGTGTCCAAGTGCAGACCAGTAAATCTCCCTGTAATCAAACTGTGGAGGACTAGTCTTTTACTGGCAGGCTATCCCAGATGTATGGGACTTGCCTGAACTTAAGAAAGAGAAGACAGAACTATGCTACCAGTGGAGTTGTGCTCTTTGAGCTGCCTCCAAGACCTTGCTCTGCAGGGTGCCCCGCTTTGAATCATATGATAATTGGGCATTGTTTATTTTGTTCTCAGCTCACAAAGTTACTTCAGCTCGCTCTCCCTTGGGGCCAGAGGTGAATGGCTTCTCCAAGGCCAGCTTTCAAGGAAGTGGTCCATGTAGAAACAGCAGCACTACCTACAAATCCATTGCAAGAGAAATTTCCCAGAATCCTAGCATTTGCTCTGTTAAACAAGTCCTAGTGGTCCAAGGAAAGCCAAGCCAGCCTTTTAGGATGTAGCTGTATGTGATGAGCTGCTTTATAACTTTATTGCCAGCTATCCCTATTTTAACCTATCTCTGCTCTCCTTCCCGTGCCCTTGTTCTGTTTGTCATGGCAAAAGGTTGGCGCATGAACTGCCTGTGATGGACTGCAATGGTGCCAAAGCTTTGTCCTGTCCTTTTGGAGCATCTGCTGACCTTACCTAAAGGCAGGGGAGCTGGCAGTGAGGAAGGGGTTCAAGAAGGAAATTAATTGCCATTGCAGCTCCTCTGTATTACACTGGGTGACTGACTTTGTCTGTGAGCTCTGGGAGAAGTACTGGTTACTGAACTGTCAAGGAGTGGTGCAGCCCAGGCAATATCTGGGCTGCTGAGACCGTGGTGGTGAGATGGGCTTCTCGCTAGGAGGAATGTCTTGTAGATGTTGATAAGCTCTCTGCATTGTTTTCCTGAAAGAGACCCCATGGTATTTGAGATCTGAGGCTCATCAGACGCTCATTCCCAGTGCAGCTGGATTGCTGATCAGTTCTGTGAACCTGCCTGGTGTCACCCATTGTAATTCAGTGCCCAGTGCAGCTCATGCCATGTGGCTTCTGGATAGCCCTTGCATGAATCTGGGGAGCAGCTTGGCTGTTGGAAATGGAACCATTGTTCACTTGTCAGGACAAAGGCTGGATCATTTCCTGCCTGGTTACATGCTTACCAAAAGCTCTTCACTCTGTATTGTAGAGTACTTCTCAGCTCTTGCTGGCTGGAACACAGTTGCCTTGGGTTGGAGGGTTCCTGGGCAACAGAAAGCAGGGGTAACACTTCTTCCTGTCTGCTGTGTGTCTCAGAGGCTCCGCAGAGTCCAGGCCATTGCTCTGAGTGCTGCTTCTCAAACACACCCTGCAGCAGTTGCTGAACATGAACATGGCTGGTGAAGATGGGTCTGGTCCCTCCTCTGGCTCAGCAGAGCCCATGTCGTCCAGCTGGTTGCTGCAGGAACCTCCCTGGGCAGCTGGTGGAAATATAACAGGAGTTCCCTGTGCCCCTGGCCTGGCCAAGCCATGCAGCAGAGCAGAGTCAAGGCTTAGGAAAGGCTGGATATCCTGTTGAGTATGCCCAGCCCGCTGTAGGAATGTGAAGAGTGCTGTATGGGAGGCTTTGGGGAAGGCTGATGTTTCGTGGGAACCTACAGTTGCTTTGTCCCTTTTTTGGTTTGACCACTGGAGACTTGGTGGAACCAGGACAGTGTTGGCCAGCAGACAGCTACAGTTGTCAGGTGGGAATGCTTCATACCAAAGATATACCTTGGACACTTGTTGATACTGCATGGCCTGAAATGGCTCAGAGGTGATAAGAGTCCCCTCTTTCCTGTTGAGCCCCTTCTTAACTTGCCTGGAACAAAGGTAGTGCCTGAGACTCTCCTGCTAGGAAATCACAGGTGTTTGGCTTCATTTGAATCTGGTTTACATTGCTTAAATTTTAAATGAAATCTTACTAGAAGGATAGTAAGTGACGTAACTGCTCCAAGTGGTAATTCATTCTCTCTTACTGTAATATCCAAGTGCTTTGTAGCTTAGCTTGTACACTGAAAGATACTATTCCTTCCATTTGTCAGGTGAGTGACTCCTGGTGATACAGCTGCTTCTCCTTTCTTAGAGTCCTAAAACATAAATCTAGATATATGTCTTAATCTGAATCAATTTCTTGGGGTAGGAAGGGAACGTTCAAGTCCATTTCTGGACAGGCTAGCTTTGAGGAGTGATTGAAAGTGGATGGACTTTGCCCAAGCAAAACTAGTAATTAGACAGCTCCAATTCCAGACCAAGATTTTCTTTCTAACCTTTCTGGTTTTTGTTGTCCCCAAGAATTTGTTGGTCTGTGGGTTTTGTTTTTCCCCAGATTAGAGAGATGAAATACCAGTAACACTGTCAAAAATCACAATCCAGGATCAGGTCTGGCTTTAAATTACAGCTGAGGTACCAGGACCTTCAGAAGCCCTGTGGGGAAAAGTGAAGCTTTGGATGTGGCTGTGACATTAAACCTCTGCAGCCTGGAAATCTGTGCAGCTGAGGTAATAAGGGGCAGCTGCCTTTCCAGGGGCAGAGGATATTTTAATTGCAGGGCTGTGGTAGGAGAAGTTGAAGAGGCTGTTATGGAGGTAAATGGATTCTGGATTAATATTTTGGGATCTTGGGATCATGAAGAACAAGAATTGTGAAAGAGAATGAAAGAGGACATGGGGAACAAACAGGATCATCTCATCTTTGCTTTCATCCACATGAAGAGCAGCTGCTTTGCAAAGCTGAATTTTCAGAGGCACATGTGCAGGACCAGAGATCCCAAGAGGACATGTGCAGGACTAGGCTAGCTGAGCTGAAATCCAGCTGGATTGCTTCAGGAACAGTCTCTGCATCATTGTGAGCTGTGATAAATGGTGACTGAAACAAATGATTTATTTCAGAGTTGCCACTGAGCTCTCCACAGTGGGAGTCAGAGCTCCTGGGGGAACAACAATGAATTTTCTGCTGGAATTGGGCGTTGGGTTTGTTTTTTGAGAGCTCAGAGTAAAGCCATCAGTAGCTGAGAGATGACTGGGCAACTCTTGTGCTGCCCTCAGTTGGTCAGCAGGACTCACTCTGCCTGCTTCTCAGCCCATGGAGCTAAAGGAATGAGAAGAAAGCTGAGCCTCTCTTCTGTGCAGCTCCCAACAGCTCTGTGGTTTTGTTTCCCTTTGCAAAACTGGAGTTGGAAATGTCATGTTTGCTGGGAGCCTGCAGCTGTGTTTGCAAAGATGTGACCTTTCTGCCTTCCAGCACAGAATCAGTGACTTGGTCACTTTGTCCTGTGCTTTGGGGGAAGAATGAAGGTGCAATGCCTGTGGCTGTGAGGTGGAAGAAGAGCAAAGCTCTTGACTTTGCCTTACAGATGGATAAGAGCTTAGCCTATGTGAGAAGCTGTTTGCAAAATCACACTCTGCTTTGGACCAGGAGGGAGGTCTAGCTGAGTCATGTTCACTGCAGTTCTATGCCATTCTTTCCATGGGACTTAGAGGAAAGTGTCCAGCCTGGGCTAACCACACAGTGGTTAACAACCTTTGTGCATTTGGTGCATTTCTAATCTGTGCTAGAAACAGCACAGAAACACCTGCTTTCCTGAAGTAGTCATGCTGCCTTGAGCTAAATTCTGGATGAAGGCAATGCTAGGTGGTTTTTCTGTGAGCACTGAGGGATACTCAGAAAGAGAAACATGACAAGTCTCAGTGTTTGTCTGCTTCCTACCTGTTTCCTGTGCTTGGTCACCAAGAAATGTGTGTCTTGCCCATTCAGTCACTTCCACTGCTGAATTCCAGCTCCTTGGAACATGTGGATGTGCTCCTGTGGTTCTCTCCTTACCATGTGGGTCCATCTTAATCTCTGTTGCCCTTGAAGGAAGCAGTTGCTCTGCAGGCCCTTCTGGCCTGCCTTCCTCACTCAGATCTTGCTCCTCTTGTGTTTGTTGAGTCTTTCCCTAATTCTTGCCAGGTTCGACTGTGGCCTTTGTTGCTGGCCCTTCTCTACCCTGTGTCTTCTGAATCCTGGGCAGGGCTAGAGCAAGAGAGGCTTTCCAAATGTGTGTATTGTCTTCAGTTGTTTCTGGGACATGGTGTGCCTTTGGTTTGGTTTAGCTGTTTGCAGTTCTTGAGTTGGTGTCCTGACCTGCCCGGTGTGCTCTGGCGCCTGATCTCTCCAGTGTAGCTGTGGAAGGGACTGCGAGCTCCCAGTGGCCTGGGATGTGGGTGTGTGTGTGGGTGTGTGAGGGTGTGTGAACACATCCTTGCTAGTGCTTCACAAATAACCACGTGTCACGGCTTGTAACCCCGTGGCAGGCTAACTGCTTTAGCGGTGCCGAGCTGTGCAAGGTATGGCACGTGGCTCCAAAGGTGGGACGCGGGAAGGCCGTGCGTGCACAGCGCTTCAGGGACTAGTAAGTAACACACAGTTCTCTGTGGTGTTGTGGCACAAGATCCATTTCCTTGCAGTAGGAGGTCGTGTGTCTGTGATGACTGCCATGCCATTAAAGCATGTTTCTCTGTCAAGCGTGAGGGAGGGAGGAAGACACTGTTCCCCGAGGGACGTGCCGTAAGCTGCGTGCTCCTCCCCACCCGTGCAGACTCTTGGCGTGCTGGCAGGGGGCCTTGAGAGGAGCGTTGGACTGGCGCTTGCATACTGTCCGTCCCTGCTGCATGCTGGAATGCAACATATAAAGTGAGTATCATGCCTGGGGTGGAAGCAAAGCTGCTAACAAGTCTTTTCTCTTTGCCTTTAGCCCTGATGAAGAATCTTCGCAGAAGTTCATTCCCTTTGTCGGGGTGAGTGTTGTAGTTACACTGTCTGAAGCCAGCTAGAATACGTCCATAAGTGTTAACCTGAACTTACCTGGTTTCTGTAGTAGAGCAGAAGCTGTAGGGCAGAATATCAGCACAAGAATGTGATGGTTGCATGGAACTGCCTGGTATGTAAGCAAACCTCTAAGATCCCTCAACAAACTACAGAGTGTATTTTACTTCTCAGATATGAAGATGATGTGTCCCTAGAAACCAGATCTGCAGGGATTCTGTGCCCAGCATTGTCCTAGTTGGTTGATTTGGCCAAATTTGCCACTATTAGTCCTCTGTGTGCTTGTCATGAACAGTCTCAAATGCTCATAATATCCCATCCGCTTCTGGGAAGTGGGCAGTACATCCCATCAGGGAAATCATTTATGCCACTGTTAAGGTTGAGTCTGAAGCAGACCTATTTATTGTATTTTAGTATGCAAATGTGTATTTGGCATAGTAGTCCCTAGTTTTATCTCCTGTCCTGATTTTTAAGAGTTCCAAGCTTAGGTCACCAGGTTCAGAGATGTAGGCAGGGCCACGTTTGTTCTTCTGTCATCATATTTTGGGCACTGTGTCCTTTGCCTTTTCTAGCTTTCCTCCCCTTATTTGATCGAGCTCTTCAACTTGCGAAGTTTTAGGTACAAAGTCATTGACCTGTGACTAAAAAGGAATCCACTGGCTACTCTTCAGGTGTTGAATGTTCTCTTCAGGGCTTTTGCTGCTGTCTTGTAGCTTCTCTTTCTTGCATGCTGGCTGCTTTCCTGTGCCCACTCTGTGTTAATCTGACTTGTGTGCGTTCCTGTTTGTGTCCCTGTCAGTGCGTCAGAGCTAATCCAAAATCCCAAGGCGTTTAAAGAGCTTAGCCTCTCTTGCCCTTGGGCTGACCCTGCTTTCACTCATGTGTCTTCTCAGGGTGAGAGTCTCTCCCTGCATTATTCCTGAGAAGACAATCTACTTTTGTTTGTTGAAGAACAGAAGTCTCCTGCAAAAGTGGAGACGCATCCTCCCAACTTGTTCCCTGCTGATGAGCTTTGCTTGATCTTGTCCCTCCCATGAACTGCAATTTCTACTGAAGAACTGTTTTTATAAAACAGCTGTTTCACCTTTCCTGATAATATGAAAAGCCCAGAAGGGCTCATCTCACGGTAGCTGCTGGGCTTTGCAAAGCTTTTCTTTGGGACCAATTTAGTTCCATGTTATGTGCAGGCAAATGCGGCTCAGCGTGTTTATCCAGTTGCACTGAGATGATTGTTGTCCTGACATTAGCACTGCTTTTCCAGTCTGGATCTGATTGCGTGAAAGTGGTGAAAGAGTGAGCAGCTTTGTTGTGTACATAACACTGCTAAACCTCAAGAAAACTTGCCTTGAAAGCATGGACTGACTTCCTGTGTCAGCTGGTGATGGTGGTGAGCTTGCTCTTGCTTCTGAGGGGTTCATGACACAGTAATTTCCCATGAAACTTATCTGAAGAGACTCTGAAAGGCCAGCTGCAGAGGTCTCACAAAGTCTGAGGCTGGACGTGAACACCCAGTCTCTTTCCCTCAGCTACAGCCTGCTTGGAACTTCAGGCTGAGGAAGAGAGGGAGGCAATGACTTTCGGGTTTGCGACTCCTAATGTTGACTGGACTCTGTTGGCTTTTGGGGTGCCAAACCTGATATCTTGCAGCTGGGTTGTGCAGTCTTTGACCCAGAAGTGAGCAGGGCAGTACCCTGCTGCTCAGCTGGGCCCTGAAGTGGTGGGAATGGAGCCTCACAAGGGGCCAGGGTCAGGTGGTGAGGCTGCATGGTTACATACCTGCATTGTGCCGACAGCCAGTTGCCAGGAGAGTTAACAGGACGTGCCTCTTCCTGAAGGGAAGGGAGGCTGGCTGCTGACACGTTCCTGGGTGGAACATGTTGGAACTACAGCAGTCTCAAGCACCTCCCTGAGTGGAGGGAAAGGAACGTGTTTGTTTTCCTTCCATGTGTCTGAATCTGAGCATCTTTAGTCAGCCAGCAAGGAGGAAAAGGCCAGAAGAGATTTCCTGTCTGGCTTGCAGATCAAGGTAGCTGTAGGCAGCTTCCTGTGTTGCGTGTCTTTCCTAACTCTTCTGCCTCGTCTCCTCTTGCTCACAGCCAGTGACAGTCTCTTTAACATCCTCTTGGCTTTTAGCACATACAGCACAAATGGCTGCTGGACTCCAGAGCCTGATTCGTTGTGCTTTGGATGGAGACTGGCCAAACCAAGCTGCAGCCTCCTTCTCCCAAACCAGTGACCCCTCAGGGGCCTCTGCTCACACTGCTGAGTTCATGATGGCTTCTCCAAGACTGGATCTAACAGAGAATCCACCAAAGAGCCTGACAGCTCTCTAAGATCTAGTGTTGAGCATAGCTCCCCCCAGCCTCCAAACTGTAAAGCTTTTTGCTTCTAGTAATTCTTTTTTTTTTTATCCTATAGCACAGAAATGTGCTTCCTAGAGATGTGGTCCAGACCTGGTTATGTCTGAATTTAATTACCTTCTATTTTCAAACTAAACAGACTGCATGGCATCATTTCTCATTCTAAAGCAGGTTTTATTGACTTGAGCTCCCTTTGCAACTCTTTCCCATTTGTCAGCATTTATTAGGGTAGACATTAACCCTGGATACAAGTTTCTTAAGGACCTTAAGAAGAGTCTCTGCTCTGTTAAGAGGAATGGTCCCTGTGCACCAAAGCAAATTATCACTACAGAAGATCCCTGTTTTTGTATCTCTGAGGGGCATTTTATTTTTCTAGGCATAGCATGTTCCTGGGAGCTTGTTTGTAGCATGTTCTGTTCCACAAATTATCACCAGTGGCATTTATCATTAATCTTAATGTACTGGCTGCTGGATGGCCACACACATTTGTACCCTTATTACAGTGTAATTTGGATCATTCTGACCTGTCCATATGGTAGTTTGTCCATGTCTGCATCCAGAGGCTTTACCAGAAGCTTTATCTTTTTTGCCTGACACTTTCCTTGTTTTAGAGCATAGGAAATGCAGATCAGAAACTGCACGTTGTTGCTTCTGTGGTTTCCTAACAAGCCCCAGCTATGCTGCACCCTGGAAGTAGCTGCACTTGGGTGGTGGAAGCAACGTGTCTGTAATTAACTGGTGTAATTCGCACTGCTGAAGGCATATTTATGTCCCTTTGTCCTCCCTGCCCTGTTCCCACACATGTCACAGACGCTGTAGTTGCTGTAGCTTGGTGATGAACTGTTCAGAGCTGTGCAGATCTGTAACAACTCCATAGGGTCTGTGCTGTCCTTTATGTAGGTCAGGGAAGGGCTATGAGCTGGTACTGCTTGGCTGGACACTGCTGGAACTTGCCCAGCTCTTAGAAGACTCCACTTTTTAACTTACTTCAACTACTCTGACTGCAGGGACAGTGCCAAGGGGACTGCAGGGACAGTGCCAAGGGGACTGCAGGGACAGTGCCAAGGGGACTGCAGGGATGAGCTTTGGTTTGGGGTTGTGGGTTCATGAAGTTCAGGGGGCTCCTGTTTCATAGAGCTCTTCTGTTTTGCTCCCTTTAGGTGGTGAAGGTTGGAATAGTGGAACAATCTTCTGCAACATCAGGTAACGGGCATCTTGTGTGTGCCTTCTGTGTCATACAGGTGGTGGGAGTCTGACTTCACAGGCTGAACAAACTTGTCCATTGCTGATGTCTTGGAGTATTGAGGTGGAACTGGATTTTATTGGCTCCCTGTTCCACTGCCTTGACTTCCAGTGGCTTGTTTGCAGAAAGAGGGCCCTCTCTCTTGAGAGAAGCCCTTTTTCTTCTTACTTTACAAAGAGCTTCAGGCCAGATGAAATTCCCACACTCTCATCCAGGGAAACTCCACTCACATTTGTGCAAACACCCATTTTTCTCGTATGTGTTCTTAAGTGGGATGGATTCACTGCTGTGGTTGTTTGAGCTCCAGAACGGGGAGGCAGTTAATCAGAAGTTCATGCCTGTCTCCATACACTGGCTTAATTGCCAAATAAAATCAATCTCAGACATGTGCCTAACACTGGAACTTTAGTATGGACAAAACTTAGACCCTTTTATTCTTCAATGTGGAAGGCAAAACTGATTTACACAATACTGCCTTCTTACACACATGGATATGGGATAGATGGAGTAGTCCTATTTTGTCAGTGTAAACTTATTTTTTACCCTTTCATGCACACTACTAGTCAGGATTAATGTTTTTCTCATCTGTTGGAGTTGTTTCTTGTATTGCTTTACTATTAAACCCAGATTCTTGTGGCCTGAGTTACACAAAGGTTTGTGCATGGAGGCAGCCCTTCTGTGGGTCACTTCTTGCTGCCACAGTGCTTCTGCCATCCTAAAGGGCCAACATGAAGGTCATGATGCCCTGGCTGGGGTGGGTGAAGGCAGGTGGAATGGGGAGGTCTCTGTGATCAGCCCAGAGGTACTGGATTCCAAAAGTGGTGCTGTCCTGCCGTGGTTGCAGGGGGAAATTTCCCATCAGAGACCAGTAGACTGGGCTCTGACTGCAGGAAGCTCAAAAATCGGCTGGGAGCAAACCCTAGGAGAGCAGATGCTACATGGGGAGCCCAGAGGAATGTGAATGTCTGTGCCTGTCTCATACCCAAACATAGAAAGCCTGGTGCTTGACATGTGGAGGCTATCAAAGTTGGTGGGCTGGCTGATCTCTGGGTTAAGTCTGAGCAAAACCTGTGCAGAAGCAGTGTGGGGAAGGAGGCTGAGCTGGGGTGTGCATGTACTGGGCTGTGAGACAAACCCAGACAAACACTTTGACTTCCTTTTTTTAAGGTGACTCTGATGATGCAGCTCCCTCAAGCTCCAGTGTCCTTTCTTCTACCCCACCTTCTGTGTCTCCTGCTGTGAAAGAAGCTTCCCCCACACCCCCTTCCTCACCGTCTGTTACAGGCAGCTTCTCATCCTCAAGGTAAACCTTGTTTTGTCTCCTCACAGCCCCCTTGGCTGCTTATCTGACATATACACGAGACAGCTCCTCTAAAGGAAAACCCGTAGCTCTTTCTTTGTCCCTAGCAAACACTTGAAGTTGTCACCTTTCTCCTTCACCTCTTTTGCCTGTGGAGTCACCATGTCCTTGCTGGCTGACAAGGAGCTGGGGAGGGGAGGGGGGGATCTTACACTTGATGGGAAGGTTGCATGTCTCAAGGACAGACACACTGGAACTAGAAGGGGTAGCCTTGTTTCTGATAGTCTGACAGAAACCCTGGTTCCGATGAGCCATTGTGGCAGTCTGTTTGGGAAGGTTGGTTTCCTCCATCTGCTGGTATTTGCCCTTTGAGAGTGGTTTCTCTTGAGGAAATATGCAGTCAGAGAAATTACTGATCCTAATACACATGGGTACCAGGCTAATCCCTCATGATTCTTCAGTTTTGAGTGACCAGGTGACTGTGTAAGGTCAGAGTGACTCTTGAAGGAGTCCCCTCTCTGTGAGGGGAGAGCTGGCAGTCTGTAAGGTGACACAGTAGAACTGCAGTTGCCATTCATGTGTGTGCCTGAAAGCATATCAGAACAGCAAGGAGACTTCACCTATAGATAATATTAAGTTCTGGCTTAGCTGAAATTTTTAGAGGTGAAGGGAAGAAACCCCTAGAAAACTGCCAGTAAAGACTTGCCCTGGCCAGGACTCTTCATTTTGTTGCTGCACAAAACGTTGGCATAGTGTCTAACATTTTGCATGCAACTCTCATACTCGGAAGCACTTGGCGAAGTTCCCCTTGATTTTGTCAACTGCTCTGAGCCTTTAAGAGAACATAACAGCAGTCATGTGAGGAGGGGAAACTAGACGTGCTTGCACTCTCTCCTCAAATAGCATCTCCTACTGTCCCTGTTGGAGACAGAATGGGGACCTTTTGTGCCCACCCCTGAGTGCCCTGTGGGAACCTTTAACCTCTGACTTCTTAAACTGTCTTAAGAGTTCTGTTGTAACAAGAGGAAATGGAAATGTGGAAGTCCTAGCTTAGCAGATGCCCAGCACTGGAAAGTGTTAGTGGCTGTTCACATGTGCCAGGAGGTCCAGTTTCCCAGGTCCCTCCTATTGGCTCCCTGTGCTTTGGTGGCAGGAGAGCCCTGTGTGCCTCAGGCTGGTCCCAGCAGCAGCTGGCTGGCAGTACAGAGAGCTGGGGTCTGTGCAGGCTCTGGGGAGCAGAGCTGACTTCTGTGTGAGCCACATGTGGGCCTTCCAAAGGAGGAAGTTGTTTGGAAACCGGTACCCACAGGAGGGTAGGATGTTAAAGTTGTGAGCTGTGGTTGTGATCTATCTGAAGTTGACAGCCCAGCTCTAGGAATATAGTACTTTTTGGTTCCATGCTGTGGGGTAAAATCATAAAGAAATGAGGAAGTTTAGGTTCGACATTGTTCCATCTTCCTTGACCTGTAAGTGACAGCACAGGGTGGGGAGGGTGACCCAGACTGAAAGATTAAGCCACATGTTTAAATGGGAATGGAACATAAAATCATGCCTGAGCATAGTGAACATTAGGATGCTTTGTCTTTACAACTGAGTTGAGAAATGTGATGCAAAGGAGCCTTAAAACTCAAAGCAGCCTCTCCAAAGCATCATCCATAAAGAGTCTCACTTCTGACTATTGCCCTGAGAACCCAAAACCTGTTTTATATGATCAGAGATGAACTCAGCTTTGTGGTCTGACTTTCAGCTGAATAAATGGCAAAGAGGGAAATGGTTTGCTGAGAGGACTGTAACGATTGGGACGTCCTTGTTTTACCCTGAGAGTTTCTTATTAGTTAGGTCGTGCAGAGGGATGCATATTTCATTCAAGATCACAGATTTAGCTTCCTTAAAAATTGCCATTTCTCAAACAGGAGGCACAGGCTGGTAGATAAATTTAGGTTTTTGTCTAGTACTTGCATATTATTCAACACCGATTGTCATTGTGTAGGAAGGAAGTATAGGCTGTCAGCCATAGGTCTGCTGAGTGGTGAACTCCTGCTCCCTTGGGTTTAGCTGGCACGAGGCAGGGCAGGCAAGGGCTGGAATTTGTCAGGCTGCTCATCTTCCCTTTTCTGGCTCAAGAAAGGCTAGCAGAGTGTTTTGGTGATGCACAACTATTACTACAGAACGTGCAGGAGTTTTCAACAGCAGATCATGTCCTGAAACCTGCTGTTTTTTAGCAAACATCACAGGACTGGCAGAGCATTTTTCCAGCAGTGGAATTCCACAGCAAGTGGTAGGGCTTGAGGGGAAGCAATTATTCCATGTCGATTCCATTACAAGGACCTTGGGATGAGCAGAGATCCTGTTTGATTCTGAGCCGGAAGGGAAGCAGCTGGTTGCATGAAGAGCTCATGAACATAGGAGATGGAAGCAAGTCAGGGAGACTGGGGATTGAGTGCCTAATGTTCAGGGACCTGCCAGGTCTTTGTTCACCCCAGTTCAGAGCTGATTTTGACTGGACAGAGTCACTCACTCATCAGTGCTCAAGAGGCAGCAGCAAGTGCTTACAGCCCCTCTTACCCACTCAAAAGATAAAGTGATCTGGGACACCTCAGGGGTTGCCCTGGCTGGCTGGATCACTGAATTCCACGTTGTGGAAGGAAACTTTCCCGTTTCTCGCCCCTGTGGCTGTGCAGCGGGTCAGCTTGGTGCAAAGCTGGTGCCACTGTGCAGTGTGACACATGTTGCATCTCTCAGGGATGACATCTTGTACTTTGTAATTGCTAAATCTGGCTATGAAATGTTGCTGCCTGATTTCCCAAAGAGCCTTTGACCAGGAATGGCAGCCACTCTGAAAAAACACAGATGGGGGGAACCTCTGAGAGCTGTGCAGAAATTACCATCTTTCTCTTGTTTTCCAGCCAGGGCCTTGGTGCTGAGTTGATGGGCCTGCAGGTGGATTACTGGATTGCAGCTCCACCGGTGGACAGAAAGAGAGACCCAGAGAAGAAGGACCCCTCCACTACCAAAAACACACTGAAATGCACTTTCCGGTCCCTCCAGGTCAGCAGGTTACCTGCCAGCGGGGAGATTGCCACCACTCCAACAATGTCCATGACTGTCGTGACAAAAGAAAAAAATAAGAAAGGTAAGGTGAAGGTGGACACATTTGCTGCTGCAAAAGGCCAAGAAGGCAATGCTGCTCGCTGTCCTGCTGCTCCAGGGCTGCCTGACTTGTCAGTCCTGCATTACAGCATCTTAGACATACTTTTATTCCCAAAATCCTAATCTGTAAATGAGAAGTGACTGCATAAGGTGATAGTTTGAAAAGTTGGTTCTTCTTTGTGCTGTAAAAAAGGAGATGTGTTCAGTTGTACAGTTGAACAGCTAAGATGGTGTAGCCCAAAAGAACAAAGGTGGGTACAGTGCAAGGACACTGATGAGTGGCTGCACAAAAAGCCAGGAGATACACTGTTCTGGACAGCTTTCCTGTGTTCCTTGTGGGCCTGCTGGTACTGTTTGGGGGTGTTGGATTAGGTAAGAGGCAGCTTGTGCCCCAACCACCAGTAAGGGTAAATAGGCCTCTCATTTCTAGCAGTGTGCTGGAAACTTGGGAGAGCTACACTTTCTGGAATGATACCCCTCTCCTTTGAGCCTTCACCTCAAAAGAGCCACAGAAAATATAAAAGGTGTGCAAGGAAAAAACAAAAGAGGAGGACAAAAGCCCAGCAAGTACTCCCCTGATCCCTCTGAGATGACAAAACAGGAGTACCCCCTGAGCTGGAGTCTGGGACTTCCCACTCTCCCCCTGTACCCACCTCCACACTAGAACCAGTGGGATGATCTAGAACCTGGAGCAAAGTCATATGAGGAGTGGCTGAGGGAGCTGGGGGTGTTAAGTCTGGAGAGAAAGAGGCTCAGGGAAACTTGACTGCTCTCTACCTGAAAGCAAGGTGTAGCAAGGTAGGGGTCAATCTCTTCTCCTGGGTAACGAGGGACAGGACAAGAGGAAAAGGCCTCAGGTTCTGCCAGGGGAGACTTAGATTGAATATTAAGAAATATTTCTTCACCAAGAGAGTTGTCAAGCACTGAAACAGGTTTCCCAGGGCATTGGTGGAGTCACCATCCCTGCATGCTTGGAGGTATTTAAAAGTTGTGTATATGTGGCACCTGGAGACATGGTTTAGTGGTCCAGTTGGCAGCATTAGGTCAGCAGCTGGATTTGATGATCATGTTTTTTCCAACATGAAGGATTCTATGATTCTTATGTTTTTGTGCAGAGTACTTTGTGGGTCCAAAGGAGGTAAAAGAGAAATGCTCTCAGTTCAAAGCCTCATGTTAACTTTTTTTCTTCTTCTTAAACTCATGGCTTTGAGTTTACTGTCTCAAAACAAACTAATAAGAAAGGCATTTTAAAAGTTGTCAGTAATTCTGTATTTGCTCCTGGCCTTGGTAATATGAAACATTTTAGATACTGAGAACAGCTCAGCAGCAAAGTGTTTTGAAGGAAGCAGCAAGGCAGCTCTGCACTTACATTCAGCTGCCAGTAGCTGTCCTTCACACCATCTTTCTGCCTGTGGGCCTGGGATTGGCTGCAGGTGGAAGCAGGGACTTTGGGGGCTCAGAAAGGAGGCTGACAGAGCCTCCTGAGCTGCAGGAGGTGGGTGCAGCCAGGTCAGTGCAGGGCCAGTACAGCTGTGGCACTGCTGTACCGGAGCTGCAACCCCTGATGACACCCTTTGTCAGTGTCACACTGATGGACACCACCAGCTTTTCTGGAGCCAGTTTGTACATCTTTGCTCATGCATTTGGACAGTTCTTGGGAAACTGGACCTTTTTTTAGCTCCCTTTATGCCTTCCCTCTCCACCAGCTGCCCCCAGTTTGTAGCCCCTCTTGCTCCTCAGGTATCTGTGCAGCCCAGCCTATGTTGGGCCACAGTCAGTGCAATAGACTTGCCACTGCAGATGCAGATCATTTCCCTGCACGGTGTCTCAAGAGCAGGAGTTACCCTGAAGGTGGCCTTTGGGACCTGGGTTATGAGCTGGAAATGCTTCACACAGAGACACATAGAGCTAAGATGCCCGTGTGCATATAGGTGATGGTGCTCAGGACTGACAAGAGGGAAGACCTGAGGAATTAGAATTTTCAGACATGAACGGTTAAATGTAGAAACTCAGACAAGTGTCAGTGCAGCTCCTGCACAGAATCAAACAAGTGTCAGTGCAGCTCCTGGTAGTGGCATAGATTCACTGTGTGCTGGTTTGATTTTCTTCCAGTGATGTTTTTGCCCAAGAAAACAAAAGACAAGGAGGTTGAGTCAAAGAGCCAGTGTATTGAAGGAATCAGCAGGCTGATTTGCACAGCGAAACATCAGCAGAACATGCTGCGTGGTAAGTGCATGGCTTGCATTCCACCGGGCTATGGGATGCAGCTCAGATGCTGCAATTGTCCTCTCAGGCAAAGGGCTGACCTGTTGTCCTGCCCCATGCTCTGGAGCCAGGATGATGGGAGTGTTTCTGGAGAATGAGCTTGGATGTATCCAGCATGGGGGAATGCTTTAGTACATATGGAATGTGGGTAAATCCTCTTTACTTAGGAACTCCTCTGAACCAATGCTTTGGATGTGGACATGGGCTGGACCAGGCTCTGTTGCCTTTCCTTCCGTTCTCCATTTTTCTTGCACAACTGGTATTAGTGTTGGTTGGTGACAACTGGTGAGAGTTGGCTGCTTCTATGGGCAGGATGCTGGCACATGGACATGCCACAGCAAGAGCCATATATGCATCTGGCAGACAGACCTGAAGTGGCTGTCACTGGAACTGAGCATTCGGTATCAAAAATATTCGTGTAACCTGTTCAGTTGAGAATTTCCAACAGAGGGATCTGCCTGGGTCCCCTCCTTAATCCTGGGCTGGTCTGAGGCTGGTGAGTGTGAGTGGTACTCACAGAATATGTGTCACCCCTCTAGGAGACATGGATATCCTGGTTAGAGTGCCAGTGAGGAGAGACTGATGTCCATCTCTGTATGCATTTGCCCAAAAAAGAAAATGAAGTATGTTTAGGAAATCTGAGAAATCGGATCAGGTGACACTGAAATCAACAGTCTGGGGAGCTCTGGTATCAGTGAGCTGTGGTGGAACAACAGTCTGAGCTGTTCTCCCTAAACCTGGTCTGCTCCCAGGCCTTTCTTTCCACATGTGTGCAGCTGGGTGGGGCAGTCGCACAGAGCAGCGTGTGCCCAAGCACAGAGTGTGGCCAGGCCTCCCTCTGCTGCCTGCAGGGAGATTTCCAGCAAAGCTGCTCCACGTTGGTCACTTCCCCTCAGTATTTTCTAACTCTCCTCTCTTTTTGCTGTCCCCTACAGTCCTGATCGACGGGGTGGAGTGGAACGACGTCAAGTTCTTTCAGCTGGCAGCACAGTGGTCCTCTCATGTCAAGCACTTTCCCATCTGCATATTTGGACACTCCAAATCTAACTTCTAGCTGTGCTCAGCAGAGGGACCTTCTGCCTGTCCCAGGGACTGCACACCAGGAGCCAGGAACTGCGTGCCAACTCTGACTTGCATCGTTCTGCCCTCTCCTGCAGAATTAATTACAGATGTGCTTGGATTACTTTTGAATTACTTTTTTCTATTAACTCTTAAGTTTACTACAAGGGAAGGAAACCCCTTTAAACAAAGGCAAAAAAACCCAGTCTTAAATGTAGATGTGCTGACAACGTGAAGTCATGGGGGAGTTGGCAGGAGCAGGCAACCTGCCCAAGAACACCTACCACTTACGAGCAGATAGCTGAATAACTGCACTGCTTATTAACCTGAGACCTCATTGATGTGAGTGGGCTGGGGGAGCTGTGAATCAGCTCAGAAGGATTCTGCAGAAGATCATATGTGTTACGGTGCATTTGGGCCCCTCCCTCTATATTTCTAGGAAAAAAGGATGGCCAGTCTGTCTTCCTGCTGCCAAAGGACGAGCTATCAGCGAGTCTGGAGGAAGTTCAACTGTCCAGTTTGGAAAACAAACCACTTGCGTAGCTAGGGAGGCCTGGAGAGGGGATCCCCTTTGGAGCATGGAGCCTGCCCTGGGGACAGGCAGGTGTTTGTGCTGAAGTGATGCCTGAGGAGGGTTGGGCAGGAACAGGAATTAGAGAAACACTAAGAGGAAGGAAACTCCAGTGTCCCAGGTCTGTGACAATGACCAAACCAAACCAGTCACCATGTCCCTGCAGCTGGCTGTGCTGTGGGGGGACACCACGTCAGTGAGGTCGCTGCTATTTACATACACCAATTATTTACCTGTCAATAAAACCTCATCCAGCCTCTAAAGGGAAAGGATTTTTTTTAACAGCTGCAGATTTTTTTTTTAATGCTTTCTAAAAAAAATAAAAAATTAAATAAAAAATAACAGGAAAAAAATTAATTTGCCAAAAAAAAACAAACCCAGGAAGATGAGCCGTTGTCTGTGGAGTGATGCATCACTGTAGTGGCTGGACTAGGAGCCGGCCAGGCGCTGTGTGTGTCCAGCTGCCTTCCTGTCCATCTGTCAAACTGCATACATGAGGTGGCATGGGATGTTCTGTCTGCTGCCTGCATCCTGACCACACTGTGCTCCCTGGAGCCTGCTGCCATCTCTCTCCTGCACTGCCCCTGCCTGGGTGCAGCCTGCCTGGCTTTGGGACCGCTGCATGAGTGTGTTTTTGGTGGGCCCTCAAACCACTCAGGACCTCTCCTCATGGGAACTGAAGGAACATTACAGAAATGAAGGGTTCTTGGGGCAGGCAGCCTCCTGTGGGCTGCTCTGGAGATACAGATTTGTCCTTACCTTCTACTTGATGAGTATTCCTCCCTGTGAGTGTTTCTCTGTGGATGACATCTCTTCCCTAGCAGCATATCCTTTTCCTCTGGCACAGTTTTGCCCACAGGTTGAGGTTTTGCAAGGGGTTTCAGCCCCAAGGTGCAGTTGAAACTGTCATTGCAATGTGAGTGAGGATGAAACCAGACAGGTTTTCTGTCTGCTTTGGTCAGCAAGATGTCCTGTGAGATGGAGGACTGAGATTTTAGGGTAACTCTGTTGGCTCGTCTCCAGCTGCGCTTGTGTTCGGTTTGTAGACCTTGCTGCTGCTGGGGATGCTCTTACAAGGAGACAGCATGACAACTTCAGGTCTGGGCAGCTCCGAGTGCTGCTGTTTCTCTCCAAGCTTCCCAAAACCTGCCTTGGGAGCAGGTGGTGGGGGAGATTTGGGGAGCAGAGTGTCCTTGCTGTGTGGAGGAACAGACATCTCTGGCACTTCAGGGCAAGGGACTGAAGTTTCTCGTGTCCTTTTGAGTCCCACCGTTGCAGACAGGCCAGGCTCTGGGAGCATTTCCAGAAGGTGCTTTCTGCAGGCAGTGATGCTTTTGAACCTTTTATGTGTGTGGGTTTTTTTAAAATCTGATCCCTTACTTTTAAAGTTTTTAAAGGCTTGAGGAACCTGCTTTGTGCAGTGTAGCTCTGTGCAGGAAGCATACGGGTTCTTTTGGACAGGACAGTTGTGGTGTGCTCTGCTGCGCCTTCTGCTGATGGGGAGTGAGGGGTTCTGAGGCGAGAGCTGGATCTAGTGCCTGACAGCTCACAGCGTGGGCTGTTTAACTGACAGATTTCTTAAAACACATTCCCAGCACAAGTGCAACCTACTTGGCCAGGGGCTGGGTATTCCCTTCAAACCACGCAGGGGAGGAGGACACGGTCCCGTGCCCAGTGACACGCAGCATGCTGGGCAGGAGAGATTGTCTAGCTGCAATACTCTGTTCTCCCCCGCAGTCCTGCAGGCAGGTCTGCCTGCTGCCTCTTGGCTGTGGCAGAAGCTCAGCTGTAGTTGGGATGCTGTCATGTCCCTCAGTTCATGGGGTTTTGGTTGACCTGAGCTGATGCTCTGGGACTGTATCATGTTGCCTAGCAGCAGCAGCGTGGGAGATGGCGTATAAGTACATCACTTCTTTATTGAGGCTGCAGCATCAAAAAAAGCTTTGTAAAGGAAATCAGTCAGTGTGTGATTTCTTCCTCGAGTCTCACGCTGGTGTGACAAGAATGATCGGGCTGGGTTCCAGTGTCGGGAGCCATATGCAGCCTGGGCAGCTCTTGGTGCTGGAGTGTGTTACTGCTGCAGAGGTGGGATGGACTGACTGCAATAACTTTTGTTTACTGGGGGATGAGGGGAGAACCATCACTGTGCTCCTCTTTGTATTTCAACCTACTGTAAAGAAAAAAATCTGGTAGCTGGGACAGGATTTCCAGGGTCCTGCCTATCAAATGTGTGTTGCCCTGCTGTACTCTGTGTGTGTGTGTATGTGTGAGAGAAACACTTCTGCTCGTTGCATTTCATGTTGGTTTGTGTTTTGTTCTAACTTTATACAAGTAAGTTCACCAGGAAACTCTCTGTACACCTGAGGGCTTATGTCTCTGCAGGGTTTCTCCTCTGTGGAATGCCATTGTTGCTCTGAAATGCGTCTTCCATGCAAGAAAACATCGTGAAGTCTCAGCCGTGTCATCCCACAGGAAGTCCAGCAGTGGCAGGCTGGACCTGCCCATGGGCAGCTGTGTGCCCAGGGGGTAAGTGTGGTGTTTTCTGGCCCTGAAGGCAAGGGCTGGCCAGCTCAGGTCAGGCTGTTGTGCCTCTGTTGTTTCTCTGGTGTCACTTTGGAGCCACTTTGTGCAGCTGTTTCTGTCCCTGACTGGAAGAGAAACAAGATTTCTATCTCTAAGGAAAATAAGTGTCAAAGCATGCAGGTGGCTCAGACCGTTCTTGCACCTGGTGACATGAACGAGTGACTGACCTCAGGTCTCCCATCCTCCCCAACAGTTTCCTACCAGGAACAAGCCCTGCCAGCCCAAGAGATCCCTGCTGCAGGACGAGGGAAAGCATCTGGAGCAGCCATGGGCTGTGCCTGCACAGCTGTGCCAGCTTGTGGGGTTGGATGGTTGCAAGTCAGTGAGTGCAGAGGGATGGCTTACAGTTGAGAGAGCATCACTCTGCATTTGGCCCACTAGAGACTGGGCGGGGAAGGTACATCTCAAATGGAGAAAGCAGTGGGGTTGTCTCCCAAGTCAGGCTTGCTTTGGAGTCGTGTGGTCTGACAGCAAAGGCAGGGGCTGGAGTGGGCAGCATCTGAGCAGATCTCCAAAAGGCAGGTACTTTGAAGGCTGTGTCCCCTGGAGTTTCTATCACTTTATGTCCTGGAGCTTGCCACTGCTCCCCACGGAGCTTGTCTCTCCAGCTCCTCTGGCTGTGGCTTCTCAAAGCGAACAGTTTCTTTTCCAGCTGCAGGTGGGGAAGGCCCCTGCCTCGCTCAGAGGTGAGCTCTCGGGAGCGGGCTCTGCCGCGCCGAGCTGCGTGACGCTGACCTACTTTAACAGCGCTGGCGAGCAGATGAAAGATGGAAGGGTTCTGTGGCATCATGTTGCACCTTGAGTGCTTCCTGGTTCTCTGGCTTGAGTTTCCTGAAGACAAAGGCTGGGCTTTCAGCCCTGCCAGTGCTCAATCAGGGCTGGCTCTCCTGCGGTTCTGGTGACGTCGTGGACATCTTGGGCAGATGTTTTAGCTCAGTGCTGCAGTTCCTATCCAGTTCAATTGTTACCATTTACATTGCAGTGGTAACTGCAGAGTCCTGCTTAATTACACATGAGTTTGGGGAGAGCCATGGTCTCTTTGGCTGTGTTTCTCTGCTTTATTTAGAACACAAGATAAAGCCTGTGGCTTTATCCTGCAGAGAGGGCTGGGGCAGGTGGCTGGGAGGTTTCAGAGGCTGAGGAGATGTGCCTGTTTCCTTTCCATCATCAAACTCAGCCAGGAGCTACACTGCACTGTGCTTAACCTGCAATTGCAGCAAAGGCCCTGTTGTGTTTCTCACCAGCAGTGTGTGCTGGAGAGAGCACAGGAGAGCCAGGGCAGAGGGCATTGCACCTAGCATCTAAAAGTTTAAGAGGAAAATCCTGGCAAGAGACAGTAGAGCCAGTGGCCTTCTCCTGCTGCTTGGTGTGCTGAGGGATCAGGAAAGCTGGGTTTAGGACAGTGTTGCCATGCAGTAGTAATGGGCTGGGGATCCTGGAGCTTTATCGAAGCAAGGTAGGATGTAATGCCTCTGTCCTCTTTGGAGGAGCTTGATCTCAGCGGATGGCTGTGTGGTAGAGTTTAGTGTGACACTCCCTCTGGGCTCACCTGGCAGGAGAAGGCCAGAAATGAGCAGCAGCAGCATCTCCCGGAGGTTTCCTGGAGCCTCTTCAGTGGTGTTCTCATGGGAGGTGTTTCTGGCAGGGCTGGTTCCTACAGGATCGCTTGGGTGCTTTGGGACAGACAGAGGCAAAAGGGGAGGTGCCACTTGCAAAGCAGCAGGTCACTGGCTTCCCTAAGTAAGAGCACCAGTTTGGGTTCACATGCAGGCAGCTGCTGCTTTGCTCCTTGGCTGGAGAGCTGCCAGAGTGTGTTACCTGCCCCGTTGCACATGTGCCGTGGCTGTGGGGAAGTGCTATGCGAGCATGGTTATGGGGGCTGCGTGCTGCCGGGCTTGTCCAGACTGGAACAGTACCACTTTGTAGATTCCTGAGTTGTCCATCTGTTTCATTGTTGTATTGTTTGGGTTCTAGGGTTGTTTTTTATGGAGACAGATTAAATGTAAATAGCCTTTTTTTGGAACAAATTGCAACGTGCTCGACCTCGTCAACTATTTTATGGTACTAATGCAACACTAATAAAACTGAACATGAAAGCACACACCCGTCCCCTGAGTCGTCTCTCAGCAGGGGCTGCTCTGGCATGACTGGGACAGTTGTCTCCAGCAGGAAACAGCAGCATGGCTTTCTGGCGTGGCGAGATCTCTTGTGTTATTTATCCAGCTGCCCAGCAGCACTTCCAGGGTAGAGCTGGTGGATTAGCACGTTCTGCCCAGCACTGAGCTCTCCTGTAGGTTTTGCAGCCCTGCTGCCCTCTCCACTGCTCCTGCTGCCTCCTTTCCCAGAAGGACCTGCTCACCTGCAGCCCTCCTGGATCGAACAGCCCTCTCTGCACCTAGTCTTCACCTCCTCACAGTAGGAAGGGACCAGGCTGGTGCCAGTTTCTGGACTGGGGGCTGTGTTGGATGGGGACGGTGGTGTTGGGATATGAAGAGGGGATAATCTCAGTGGGAGAAGATTCGGGCTGTGGTAGCCTGAAGCTGTGTGTGCTCCTGGGAGGGACCAGAATGTATGGGTTTCCAAGCACCTGGACTTGGTGGGGAGAAAAAGGAAAGAAGGGCTAAGCAGCTGTTTTGAGGCAGAAAGGTGAAGAAATTTTGGTGAAATGGGCCCATAGCCATGGTCCTACAATAGAATCTGTTGGAGACAGCAGGGAGGATGCCAAGCCTGGAGCAGCCTGCATCCCTGTGCTTCACTGACTGACAGTGAGGGTGGAGGAGTGGCTGCTGACACAGCAGGAAGCTGGGGTGAAGGGTGCCCCTCACAGTGGGCCAGGCTGCTCTCAAAGCACGCAGATCTCAGTGGATGTCCCAGCCCCTCTGCATGGCCTGGACAGGTGCTGACAATTTTATGGCTGGAGCCCTTTGATGGAGGAGGGGACATAAATCTCACCCAGGTGTCATGGAGGAGGCATAGCATCATTCCAGGCAGGAGGAAGGTGGGTAGCTCAGGAGGGGGCAAATTCAGGACTCTGGAGTGCAGAAACAGCATGGAGAAAGCCTGGCTGCTAATGAGATGGGGGACAGCTTGTGGAGACAAGAGTGTGAAGGCTGTTTTGGCTGTGTATTTTTTACACAGGTTCAGCTATAAACATTGCACTGAGAACCCAACTGCATGAAAGAGGCACATTCTGAGCTTCACGTTTTAGAGTCTGGAGGATCTCATCTCAGTACAGGAAGGAGGATGGAAGTGGAGGGAACTTGGGGTGTTAGGAAGTCTTGTGTGCTGGCAGGGGAAGCAGAGGACCACACGTGGGGAGCACACCAAGCCAAATGCCTTGGTGGGGCCACGGGTACCTTTTCCTGTTGTTCAGGAGGGAGGAGAATGAAATAAGGGCTGGGTGGAGCAAGGATGGCTCAGGGCCAAGGTATGCCAGGTCGCATGCAATGGGTCTAGAGAGCCTCCCTTGCCCACATGCACTGGAGCAGACCAATTTCTGCCAGGCAACCTTGAACTGGGCTCTCAAAGCACCAGTGTATTTCTTTTGCAGGTCTTGTCCTCTCAGACGATGTGTACCCTCACTGCCGTGGGAGCCGTGCCAAACACAAGTGATGCCCTGTCAGGATGCACCAAAAGCCTTCTGGGAGGACTGGGTTTGCCACGGTGAGAGTCAGTGGCACCCACGGGAGCGAGGTTTGGTGGTGGGAGATGAGGCGTTGCAAGAGCCCGCTCATTCCTGGGCTGCAGCCGCCAGCACAGGCTCACCCCCTCCCACTGCACAACGCCCCGGCCGCGGCCGCGGCCACGGCTGTTGCTTAACCTGGAAGAGGAACAGCGGGGAAGTTCCGATACATTTTTACTGCTCTCATTTAAAACACAATGTAGCATCTGGAAGAAACAGTCAAGGCCTGTGACCCACCACTTCATGTGCAACTACGGAGTGCCTTGTGCTGTGATTTGTAAATATTTATTCTGGATGATTTTCCTATGTCCCACTGGATTATTTTTTGCTCTGCATAATGGTTGCCGAGCAGCCTGGGGAGAGCCAGCCCTCGTGTCCTGTGGTGTGCCCGGCGCCTGTGCCGGCACGCGCTTCCCTGGCTGGCTTGGAAAGGAGGAAATATCACGGTGGTGCTCCCAGGCGCATTGACCTTTTTTGGCTGACCGATTTTCACCCTCAGAAGTGTTTTCCTCACTCAGCTATGCTCCTTGCATACATTGGAAACATGAAAGCAGAGCCCTCTGCCCTACTGGGATCTGAGGACTTTCAGATTTGGGAATGTAGGGTT
>JAOXXN010000120.1:4059924-4086596 GCA_026770055.1 Myrmophylax atrothorax
TGTCTTTTAAGGTCTGGTTTGCTTCCTCTCTCCCTCTTGTAAAACCAAGTCTGGAAGGACCTGTGAAGTACTGGTGAAGCTTTCAGGCTGTGTAGCCCAGACCAGAAGGAACCATGCACATGTTCACATTTTCCAGCTCTTTGGCTAGACCAACTTTAGGAAGGAGAAGTGTTTCTGAGATAATTTTTACTTGACATTGATCAATGAAGCAAAGCAAAGAAGACAGTTGGCAGCTTTAAAGTGAGTTTGCAAATGGAAGAAAGATTTGGGTTCTCCAGTCTTTACACGTGTGTTACTCACAAGCTGTTCAGTCTTTGTGGTGCCTGGGATTTCGTGGCTCTGGTTCTGTGCATTGCAGGTCACCAATCATGATCTGTGTCAGATGTGGCCCATGACAATGTTTCTGTTAAATTGCACGTGATGTGCTCTGGTTAATTTGGGGACTTCATGCTTTTGTGCAAGATGTAGGAGAACAGATGATACTTGACCAAGCATAAAGTTAGTGTGGTGTGAACAGATGATTCCTGATTTAGCACAGAGCTTGCCCTTACAGAGTTAGGTTGTCAACATCCGAGCAAATTTGAACCAGCCAAGTCCAGACAGTTTCTGTGGATGTTTCTTTTGGTAGTGCTGTTGATTTAAACTGTTTCTTTTTGGTAGGATGGCAGTTTACACAGACACTTGTTACTGCCCTCTCCCTGCTTCCTTTGCTGGGCTCACGCAGCTCGGCATGGCTGGGCAGTGGAGCAGGTCAAGGACTTGGTTTGGTTGCAGACAGTTTTTTGACCTGTGTGAATTCCTAAAGGGGTTTACCATGTTCATGTGTCCCTCCTGCCGCCCAGGGAGAGGCTGTCACAACTTGAGGGGGTGGTGTGAGAGGGCGAGGGATGAATCAGCTTCACTGGCACTCTCCTTTGAAGAAACAAGTGCAAAAACTATGGCAGGAGTTTATATCTTGTCCGTGTTTTACATTGTGAAGCCGCGATGTTTCTGATCTGCCACTGAAGCCCCTACCTCTGGACTTTATATTGTCATACTATGGCCAGAGCACTTAATTCAAATTGACTAACTGAAGTTAAACATTGCTTTTAAACAAACAAGCAAACCAAAACAAAAACCACAACATTTTTCAGTTTGTTTGTTTCTTGAGGGTGATAACCAAACTTGGTGCCTGAGTACTTCAGAGGTTCTTACTTTGCAACTCTTGACATACTTGCAGAGAACATGAGGCTGATTTCTTGTCATCTTCTGTGCTGCCTAAATATCTTTTGGAAAATAATGTTTTTCTTATCTGTCCTTAGCAATGAGAATTACAGTGGAACAGTCTGTTCTCTTGGCTGCTACAGAAGATGATTGTTAGGGTGTAGCTTGAGGATACTCCTCTTCCACTCCCCCCCTCCCCAAATACTCCCCCATGACTTAAGGAACTCTCTTCTTACTAGTTTCTCCATCTGCTAGAGTGTTTCTCTGACTCTTCTGTGAATTAGGGCATCCTGCTCTTCCCTTACAATCTACCTTTGGGGGAAGGTTTTTCTCCTTCTAAGCCTGAATTCTTTCCATGAACTGGTTTATAATATTGCCCCATGAAGAGTGGTACTGGACACAGCTGAAATTACACAGACTCACAACTTTGCTGCTGCAGATAGTGTTTGAATGGCTACATCCTTGGAACTGGAGTGGCAGAAGAGGCAATTCACAACAGGCTTTGTGTCCAAAGACCTTTGAATCATGCTTAGATATCTCATGTAGAGCCCAGAATAAAAAAGGGCTTCTCCAGGAATGTTTAGCGTATGCTTGTCCTGCTGGAAATGGAAGGGAGTTGACTTAGTGAACCTGAAGGGTCAGTGCCACATGCAAATGTGCCTAGCTGGGATATTGGCAGTGGATTAATTGAAACTGGTTTTCTTGAACTGCCATATAATTGATTTCTAGCAGCAGAGTTGCTTCTTTATCCTCAGGGTAGTGCTTTGGAAGCTTAATTTTATTTCCAGAATTCTCACACAGTCTCTTTTCAAGTCTTGTTTGTTCAGTCTCCTACCTTCCCTTTACCTTGGCATCCCTAGTAGCAGTTACTTCAGCACAGCTCTTATCTAAGAGCAACCCGTAAAGCAGAGCTGACACCCATAACTGTGCTGTCAAAAGGACTAGCAGATTCCTGTCCTTTGGCTTTTAACACGGATCATTTGCATGAAAACAGTGAAAACAGCCAGTGGTGCTGTGAGAAACAGAAATAAAGACACTGGCAATCTAAAAGTTGTGTTTGTTCTTCTATGTCGTGGTTCTTCCCCTTCTTCTGTTCCCACTCCTTTGGAATTTTACACGTTTACTGGGAAAGGTACCATATGTATGAACTTTGTGCCTTGTGCTGTGCTGAGATCTTCAGTCTCTAGACTGTTGCTGTGAGGCAGAATACCCATCTTCTTCCCTGGCCGAGAGGGAACATTTGGGAGCACACTTAGCCATCGTGAACTGGATTAGAAGTTAATTGAGCTCAGGACCTGCCTGGAGCAGCACTGACAATGCAGGTCTTGGGAGGTGCATAAGAAAGCAAGCACTTTTGGTAATTCTTCCAAACTGTGGAGTCTCCAGTGATTTACTTTAAAACCTAGTTTATTAATTGTTTCTGAAATAGGAACCATTTCATATCTCTATCTGTCTTACCTTTCTCACTTTCTCTTGTAGTTGTAGTATCTATGTCTTTAAGATGGGGAACAGTGATCAGAACTTAATTATCTTTGAGACTTCTGTCCCTCTGTGAAATGTCTGAACAAAGGGTTCAGGAGTTAATAGGGAAGAACTAATGCATGGATAATGGAGTTGCATAAACCTTGTTTCATTAAGACAGGCAAAAAGTGATACTGAGATGGCTGGACAGGAATTTTTCTTCCCTCTGTCCTGACATGATAGAAAACAAAGAACAGAAGACCCCTGGGAAGTTCCAAATCCCTAATGTTTCAGAGTTTAACCTGGATCAAGCAATCCACAGTTTATCCAAGCAAGTTGCATGTCAGTAACTTTGATATTTTCATTTGTTTTTTCCTTTTTTTACTTCAAAAAGAGAGAGAATATTTCTTAGCTTGAGTAGATTTCTGTGTGGTAGATACTTATGTTTTTGTTTGTAGCCATTACAGTCCTTCAGAGGTTTGGTGTTTTGGTGGAGGGTTTTTTGTTGTTTGGAGTGTTGGGGTTTGTCTTTGTTTTGATAACTCTTGCTATAAGAAGAAAGTTTGCACTGATAAACAATTGTACCAACTTTTTGTAGGTCTGTACATAATCTGTAGACCTGCCATGTGGACTTTGCCGTGAATCCCTTCTCTTTTGGGCTATGGTTTGGGTAGTATTGAACCTGGATTTTTGGAGGCGAGTCAGAAGACTTGATACAACATCTCAAAACAGCCAAGTGACATTGGCTGTCCCTCTCTAGTTCTGCATGTTTGGAAGAAAATGTAACGTGAACATTTTGATTACCATGTGAGTGTGTAGATAATCCTTGCTCAAGAAACAAGAGCAAAGCTGGCTTGATTAAACTGGAGTACCTCAATTCGTCCTTCCTAAATTCACTGATATTTTGCTGTTAACTGAATGGAGCAGAGATTTTTGCAGGAGATGGTGGTTACTTTTGTCAGTCCCTCACTAATTGCTTGTAGGTGTTTCACATGCTTGTGGACTTGACATTTCTACACCTCTTTTAAGGAGCTGAGTGTTGCCCGTAGCTTGTGCTGCCTCATTCTCAGCTGCTGTACCCTGTGCAAGCAGTAGCCACGAGTGCTGCTCTCCTTGTACTTGACAGTATGTCTTTAATACCTTTGTTGATCCATGAAAGACATGAGCTTGTAAATACCTGTTTAGCAACAGAAACAAATGTGTCAGTGTTGCCTTTCTGGTAATGAAAATACTGTGCTGGTAAGGCTTTCTCTGTTGAAAGCTCAGTTTAAAACTTGGTTGTAATAACGCCAAGGTCATGGGTTCAATCCCCCTGTGTGGGCCATTGACTTAAGAGTTGGACTCGATGATCCTTGTGGGTCCCTTCCAACTCAGAACAGTCTGTGATTCTGTGAAGCTCTATCCTCTCTGTTACTAAAGATTTCATTGTGTCTTTTGAACAGACAGAAGGCAAAGGGACCAGGGCTCTGCCAGGTGAGGTGGCAGGACTGTTGGCTGAGAGTAGTGTTGACTCTCCAGCCTCCTCTTTCATGGGAATGTAGACTAGCAGGGATTGTATGATCCAAAATATGACATCACTGATGGTTTAGGGGGCCAAGCTCATGAATAATTTGAAAACGGGAGCTTACTGAAAGAAACTGGCCCAAAGTTGAACTGGAAACCCAGAGTATGAGGATGCATGTATTTCCCATAAGAGAAGTCATAAAGTAAGCAGGTCATCATACGTGTATGAACTCTTTTGATGCTCATCTTTAATTCCAGGCAGGGGAAATAGAACACAACTGTGAAGTTACTTCTTTATCACATGTTTTACCTGACAGTGGTAGTGACTGTGGGAAGGGAAAGGCTGCAGCCCCCCCATGTGCTGAGGACATCTGTGGACTGGTGCAGTGTGCATTGTAAGACTTTCTGGGGGAAAAGTCAGGGAGTATTCAGCCAGTCCAGTCCTCAGAAAGCACTTGTAGCTTGAGAGACAAATGTACATTGGGAAGGATAAAAGTACTTTTGGGCATTTTTGCAACTTGATCACCTAAAAGCCTGTAAGGTTATTAGGTAGCTCAGACATGTATAATCTTCTAAATATATGACCTCTAGACAATGTGTGTTCTTTATTTTGCCAAACCCCTTCCTGATTTTCCTTTCCATGGACTGATGTAGACTTAATCAACAGTGGACATGAAGAAGGCAGAGGGGGGAAGCTGTTTTGCAATAATGTTTTAAAAAAGTGTATGAGAGCAGAAGGAAATTCTGGCG
This sequence comes from Myrmophylax atrothorax, assembly GCA_026770055.1. Lineage (NCBI taxonomy): Eukaryota > Metazoa > Chordata > Aves > Passeriformes > Thamnophilidae > Myrmophylax > Myrmophylax atrothorax. The sequence goes on from JAOXXN010000120.1 coordinate 4,064,842, forward strand.
TGTTAATTGCTAATTGATAACAATTATTTTACTGCCTTTATGGAAAATTTCCTTCTTTTGTGGTCTGTAGTCTGTCATTCTAGTTTTAGCTGCTGGACCGTTGCAAATATGCTTGTGTTTGTGTGTTCCAGCAGTTCAGCCAGTACCTGTGTAATACAGCATTGCTTTCTAGCAAGTTGTGCATGTTCAGAAAAGATGTTATGGCGTATAAAGCCTTTTTTGGGGTAGATTTATGTGTGTGGATACTTCTGCACAGGCAAGAGGAAGAACTACCTCTTGAGTTTGGGTCAGAAGGTGATGTGTCTGATGGCCCTTAGTGTCTTGTGGTATTTCCACACTCATCAGTCATTGTTTTAGCCTTATCACAGATAACTCTGTAATGTGCGTGAGTGCTGCTGTTAATTACAGTCCTGATGTGAATGCATGGCTGATCAATTTTGGGATTGAATTTATGTGTTGTGGAGGTACGAAAGGATTGAAACTCCAATCTCTTTTGGGGCAGTTGGGTGGTGAAGGGGTTGGCTTCCTGTGCTTTTTGTGGTGTTTGCTGTGCATAAGGAGTTGTCATCCCCCTGGGATGCAGAGCAGTTAAACTAGTCTTTTTCTGCAATCGTGTAAGTAGGAAAGCAAATAAATCAGCAAGGATAGACAGACAGTATGTTGTGTTTGAGGGGTCTGACTAGTTTTGTTTGCTATCAGGCTCTACTTTTCTTTCCCTAGACCTGATTTTTTTGTTTTAGTGAACTCTTCCTTCCTGTTCTTAGTAGGAGCCGAGATGCCTATCTCCCTGTTGCCTAGAGATTTGCTAATTTTGTCTCTTTCCCCATCCCCTTTTTCAGCCCGGGGCACAGAGACCCTGGCAGTTGTGCGCATACAGGATGTCTCCCATTGACAACTGGATTGTTGGGATCCTGCAAAAGGTTTCTGTTATCTCGTGTGTGTTTGTGCACATCCATCTGCAACTGTAGCAGATAATGTCCTGAAAACAAACGGGGAGCAGTACTAGTTGGGTAGGCAGCACGAGAAGGGTGCACTTCCCTGGCGCAGGAGGAGGCTGGGGATGAAGGGGAAGTGCTGCTCAAGGAGAAAGGTGGTGTTTTGGAGTGTAGGGATCAGCGCTGTGCCCTCTTTAAACCTCCTGTGCAGGAAACCAGCCTTTGTGGGTTTTGTTGCTTGTGGAGCAATTTTGGAGAGTGCTCTTACCAGCACAAGCATCACTTTGGAGTGTGGTTTGTTGAACTTAAGATTTCCTTGATGTACGCGTGGAACAGCAATTCAAACAATTTTCTGCGCAAAATAGCATTTTAATTTTAGTTCGAGTATTTAAAATCTCTATGAAAAATGCAAATCACTCCCCTCTGATCTGCTCACCTTCCGAGTCACGTGATTTGCACTGTGCTCTGCGCTTGCAGAGATGAACAAACTCTTTTCCAGGTAATTTGAGTAATGGGAAATAGGTCTCCATTAGTTGCATAGCTACTGGTGAAATGCTTAGCATAGTTGTGGGATTAGTCTAAAACATGGATGAGATGTACTGGACTGTGGATTTGTGACATGAAGTCATCGAGCGCTGGCCTAAGCATGCACCTCTGCACTGTCATGGGTCGGCTCTTGAAGCATCCCATGGGACAGCTTGGGTTCTGCCCCTCTGACAGCAGCAGTTGGCTGGTTGCTGTGAGGTTGGTTTGCTGTTGGTCACACAGTGTGGATTTGGGGATGTTGCTGCTGCTGATCGAGGCAATGTTGCGGCTGCGAGCGGGGGAAGGCTTTTATTCAAAACTGTTGGATACCGCCGGTAGCTATTCTTTGGTAAACCATTCATCTGTGATAAGAGTTCTTCAAATCCATGCCAGATTTTACAATCAATAAACTGTAGTTATGTGAAAAATTGAGTTAATGTGCACTTGAGGTATAAAATGTGTCTCTGAGAATATATGCATGTACATGCACACAAAAAAGCTGATCTAAAAAAGATGTGAACTATGAACATTTGGAGCAGCCACCTGAAACCCATGGAATTAAAGACAAGGTTATATTGTCAAGACATAGACTGACATCTCCTTGAGTTTTAATTTTCAGGCACAGTGTTTAGAAAAGTAAGATTTTTGCATCTACCTCAGCCAAAGTACCTGAAATGAGGGGTAGCTGGTTATCCTAGGAGTTATTAGAGGGGTGAAGGGAAAGAAGTTATTCTTTTTAAATATATTGTAGCCTTCTAGTGAGAGGTGTACAGTGAGCTTGGAAGCACCTTGAAGCCTTGACACCCTCCACTGCAGTGCCCTTGTAAGGCATGGGTGGTTCTGCTGTGGGAGAAATTTTTACTCTACTGACCAGTAAATTGCTTTATGCCCACCATTGTTATTTCAGTCAGCAGTTGTTATTGCTGAAGCTGCCAAATATCTGTTTGGTTTTGTGACTTCTGGTAGAGTTGGTCATACTGATGTTGAGCCTGTTGCTTCCTGTTTGGTGCTTTTTACACAGCCAGTGTTTGCGAATGGAAAATCGGAGTCTCGTTACTTGGGTGTTTTAACCATTTCTGGGAACTTCGTGTTTTCTACAAACCACATCCCTCATGTGAGATCATTCTCCAATATAAAGCCTGTAGGGATGTGAGATTTAAGGAGAACCAGCTCCTGAATTGGGAAGAAAGTTTTGATGTTACTCAGATGTTTGTTAGCTGATGATCAGTCTGAGAGGTCTGGATCACAGAATGCACAAAACCATAAAATATTAGGTGTGCTATTGCAGTGCTTTCTTAGCCCTGGTTACACTCTGTGGTTGGGTAACCCAAGATTCATGCTGAGTATTGACACTGCAACTTGTTTCTTGTCGCTTTAACCAACACCATGTGGAGACTTCACTCTCAACATGTCTTTGTAACTCATGGCATAGAGCACATTTTTGGAAAGACAAAAGCTTGAATAACAGGTTTGTTAAAAATTGTTGCTCTTGGGATTGTATCCCCTGTGATTCCTGGCTAGTGACCTCTCCCCTAAGGCAGCCCAGCCCTGCAGAAGGGACATGAGGACACTCCTGTTGTTTGCAAGTAGTGCAACCTGCAGCTTCCTCTGTGTCGTTTGTCCAGCGGTCACTGCTGTGCTCTTGTGTCTCACGTAGCAAGTAGCTCGGTTTGTAGATCCAGGGAGACCTACGGATAACAGGAGACCTACGGATAACAGAAGCTGTAAGCAGTAGTCTAAAAAAGTCAGTGTCTGGAGCTTGCGTAGTGTTATTATTTGGGGAATTGGAAAAGCTGCACCAGGAGAGCTGAGTCCCCTCTTCTATCCGGGGTGTCCAGGGAGACTCCAAAGCATTCACCCATCTCATCCTACAGCAGCAGAGGCCCCTGGGGGAATGTCTTCCTTCCTCTGGGCTGGAGAGGAGGGAACAGTATCTCTGCTTCCGACAGCCCTTTTAACAAGGATTTCAGGGAGATTGATGCTAATAGCCCCAGTGGTTGTACCTATTTACAGAGGGCAAACACTGCTGAACGCCCATTCGTCCTGGAGCATCATGCTAATGTGAGCATTCCAAAAGATTACCTGAGGCATGCCCGGGGGCTGTGGGTGTTCTGCTCCAAACACAAATGAGCTGGAAAATCTGGAGGGAAGTCGTCTTAGATAGTCTTGGGAGGAATTGTTGTTAGATCCATATGCAAGGTCAGCACCTTGTCAGTGGGGAGGTGGATTCAGCCCTCTCAGTTCAGCCTTAGTTCAGGCGTATGGTTTGGCTTCTGGAGTACTGGGAGAGAGAGGCCAAGTCCGACTCCTGAGCATGTTTCCTTAACCTGTAAAAAGGAGTGTTCAAACTTGCTCAGTAGTATCAAGTAATTTATATGGCACTCCTGAATATTTCTGTAATTTTTTGAATGCGTTATCTCAGGTAAAGAACTCGTTTCTTCCTGAAATTTTAGATAGTTATCCTGCTTGAAAATACAAGTATTGCTGACCAGTTTGGACAGTTATATGGAGTTTTGTTGAGAGCATTCTAGTATCATATAGGTGTAAATGACGAGGAAGTAGAGAAAAAGATGAGAGAGAGTGAGATAGAATGAAGCTGTTTGTGTTCCAAGTCGACGAGCAGTACGTGTAAACTGGGCTGGAGGGGGAGAGAAAGACCACATTGCTGGGGAGAAGTGGCTGGATTTTGATAAAGGAAGCAAGTAAAGACAGCATGGCCAAAGTGGAAATAATCTGATCAGAGAGAGAAGGAAGATCATATGCTTTGCTTTCCAGGCTGTCAGAAGTTTTGATTTGATTTTTAACAGTTCATATTTTAAAGAGTTTGTTTTCTTTTTATCAGATTATGTCTACTTCGAAAATTCTTCGAGTAACCCCTATTTGATACGAAGAATAGAAGAGCTCAATAAGGTAAATATTTTTCCATCAAGTCTTTGAAGTTAATTGAATTTATGATCTGTTTGATTTGATTAAAATCAAAACAATTCTTTAGCAGTTCTCTAGTAATTAAAAGCTTTAAAATACTTTTTGTTCTCCGATAATTTTCTGAAATATTCCTTTGTTCTCCTTTGGTGTGAAAGGACTGAGTGTCAATGGCAGGTGATTACGCCCACCTTTAGGGCAGTTCTTCAATTCCGTGCCAGGATCATGGGAGATAAAGATAATGTAACAGTTTGCCTAGAGGGTGGAGAGCTTTAATTTGATCTTTCTTGGGGGAAACTCTTGCTCGACAGAAGAGTTTGTAGCTATTATCTGCCTGCTCAGACTTTGCCTTTGCTGGTTGTCCTTTGGGCCTGTGTATTATTTCATCTGCCAAATTCCCTTTCAATGGATCGAAATCGGAAGCGTGATGGTTTGTCGGTGGGCAGCCAGCTGAAGTTCTCAATGCTGAAATTTGACCTAGTTGTGGAGGGAAGACTGTTCTGAAGCCTTGGCTGTGTCTTAAACACGCCCCTTCCTCAGGTTTAACACCAGCGTTGTTGCAGCCCATACAGAAGGTTTGCATTTGAATTTACATTAACTGACTTAAATTAGGTCTTTTTCTTCAGCCACCAGTGATGGAAAAGCACGTAGTTAAAACCAGTTACATGGAAGAAAAAAATGTATCGATTTGTTGATAAATAACGAACCTGAAGGCCAGGACATCCCTGTAACCGGTTTTTTGTAGTGGAGCTCTTTCACCAAACTATCTTTTCTGTCTTCCCTTAAAGAAACATGAGTGAGTTCTTAAATTGTTCCCAACGGATCCACAGCCCTGAGGTATCACCAGCTGTGTTCCATGTGTCACAGGGTGCAGATTTGTCGATCACTTTCCTAGAAAGTGTTGTTTTCCCTGCTTATTTTGACTCTTCATTCTTCCCCTGTACCTTTGAAAAAAATGAACTTTCAGTCTGTATCTCCCATTTTGAGGCATCTCTTGCTGGAGCTGGAATTTCTCTGACCTACTCTCCCCTAGAGCTTATAAAATGCCAGTTTCACAGTTTGGCAGGTGCCATCTTACAAGTAGTTGCTCACCTATCTCATTTGAAGAGTTTAAATAAAATAATTTTTCAAAAATTCAGACCTTTTTGTATGTTGTCACTGGTGTAGATTTTATTGCCTGGTCCAGCTTCCTTGGTTCTCCTTTTGGAATGATTTTGTGTGTGTGTGTGTGTTGGACATTGTGTGGCTTACCAATGCTGTCAGATAAAGAAAACCTTATGTGATTTCTTTTGTGAAAATAATAATTGCTGGGTTCTTTCTTGCTTTCCTACTGCCTTGCATAGTTTGGAGAACAGCCTAGATCTGAATTCTATTGTTATATTTTGCAGGTTTTTATTAGGATTTTAAAGATGCCTTTGAATTCTACCTAAAGTAGGCATTACCTCAATAATAAAGTAGCTTTTTGAATATGTTGTAATTGTAGGTGAGTGTGGTTTTTCCTTACCTCTTGAAACATTTCTAACCTAAGAATGGTGATCCCACAGAAACAATTATGAGGACAGGGCGAAACTGCCTGGAATTTCCCTGCCCTGGTATGGATCATGCTGTAGGTGCTAAAAGTAAATACTGTGTAGCTCTTGTGCAAAATTCCAGATTATTTATGAAGTTTCTAGTCGGTGTGTACAGTTCTGCTCTTGATTAGTGGTCAATTTTTTCTTTTCCCTGTTTCAGACTGCCAATGGAAACGTGGAAGCAAAGGTGGTGTGTTTCTACAGAAGAAGAGACATATCAAGTACACTCATTGTATTGGCAGACAAACATGCAAGTAAGCTTGTTTGTCTTCAAATTAAATTGCTTCTATTCAAAATTGTCAAACTTGGCTACAACTTTGTTATTTCAATTCAAGTATCAGTATTGCTATTCATAAATGCCTTTTTTCTCTAGTCATCTTTAGCAATTTGCATTACTTGTTTGACTGACTTTCTCTGGCTTTCTGTCTCCCCCTGCCCCGCTTTGTTATTTTTTTTTTCCTTTCCCCTTCTTTACACCTTTTAAAACCCCATTTGGATATGGGTTGGTTATGCTGGGGACAAGACAGAAGTTTCCAGTTAGAACTGAATAAAAACATCATCTTATTTGCTCCACAGAAGAGAATTTTTTCATTTTTGGAATGAGAAGGTAGAATTCTGCCTGTCTCATATTACTTCTCATGAATTGTTTGGTTTGTAGACTAAAAAAATCCCCTCAAACATTCTTTATGAGTAAATCAAAGAGACTGATCAGAGGAAACAGACTTGAAACGTGGCCAACTTGAAACCTGACTAACAGGATTTCTCTTTGAATTTCAATTTTAATAATATTTTTTGTAGTGACTTAGCTTTTGTCTGAACATGTTCAGTAAATACACTTTAAAGCAGAGAATTTTAGGATCACCTATTGCTATTTTGAATATTTTAAGTCCTTTTGTTAAGAAAAAAAAAGTCTATGTTGAGAGGAGACTTGAAATTTAGAACTTTTTTTGTAGTATTATAGTTATGTCCTGATTTACAAAGAAGCACAAAACTATCGTAAAATTCAGAGGGTTGTTCATTCTATGCTACATCAGCCTCCCTTGCATGTATATATTGTGTAACTAATTTCTTGTGGGTATTTTTTTTTACTTTTTAAAGTAATTTTACAGCATGTTGTGTTAAATGATGTTGGTATGTACTCCTCTCCCCAGGTGATCAGGGGCATGGGGGCCACCTAGCTGAGTAGAGGTGGAAGCTTATTTCTAAACAAAAAATTAGTATTACAGTTTTCTTTTAACTATAGAAACAGTTTTAAAACAGAGGAACAGACTACATGACATTGGGCACTTCATCTGAGGTGCTTCCAGCCTGTTTGACTCTGTTCCAATTGTCAGGGAGGATTAGGTTCAGGTGTATTTAGGTGTATTACACCTTCCTCTGCTGGTTCAACATCCCTCTTGTCCCATCCTTGCAAGGTGATGGACACGATACTAATAAAACAATTTCCTAAACAGACATGTTGAAAGGGAGAAAAAGACGGAGCATGTGGAGTTACTGAACTGTTTTTTTGTGTAAATAAAGGAGCGTAGCTGTTTTCAGATAACTTAAAATTTAGCAAAAAGCATGGACAGCCACATGAATCCTTGTAATTCAGGGCACATACATAAGTGAAAGAGAAGCAATCAGATATGGGCATGTCAGAATTATGATTTAGCTGGCAAGCATTATTGTCTTTTAATGTGCTGCTTCGTGTATATATGAATAGAATGATGTATATGTAATACAAATCTTACACAGTTTTACTGCATGGGGATTGATTAAATCAGATATTCATTTTTAACAATGAATATGGTATCCTGCTGTATTCTCACTGCTGTAATACCATTGGGAAAAACATGCAAGAAAACAAGTCTGTTCTTGTAAATTTGAATATTTTCTGTTGTAGATTTGAGTGTGTCCAAATAGTTGCTCCATTGCAACCATACCTTGGAAAAAAGGTCATGTGGCATTTGAGATGAGATTTGGCTGTGTTGCAGAATTGTGGTGGCAGGCAAAGCTTTTTTGATATCTCTTCAATGCAGTAATATTCATTTTATCTGAGGGTCCTGAAGCTTAACAGGAGCCTCACCATAAACAACGTGACTATTGATTCCTTCATCTGTCTCACTTCATAGATTTAGTAAAGGAAACAGGTAGGAAGGACTCACAGAAATGCATGTCTGAGACTGAATTAAAAAATATTTGAACCCATATAAATGCTCTTTGAATTTGCAATGGCTGATTTCTCTTTCTGATAAGAAATTTAAGTGTTTTTTATAATGCAAACAAGTAATTCATTGTTCATATTCACATGTGTTTGAAAGATGGGAAAATTCTTCTATAGCACAATCCAAGTAATAGCACCACCAGAGACAACTGAGGCTGCCTCTTAGGGTAAATTTCATTAGTAACTAACATTTTCTCCAGTATGTTTCTTTCTGGTGCAGAATAAAATTGCTGCTCAATGACTTCCCTTTATTTAGATAGATGTGTGCTGTTCTGTGGTTTCCCTTCTTCCTAAGGAGGGAGAAGAGAGTAAAATTAAGCTTTAGGACAGCCATTAGTTCTTTACTCTAAAAAAAAAATCTACATCTTGCATGATATAATGAAATTAAATTTTGTGGATGTTAAGATTCTAGTTCAGATACTCCATGCCATCACTGACTTTGAATTCATTTCCATGAAGTCTCCTGTTGCCTCATTTTGATGCATTTGCAGTAGATGTTCGTATCTGCATCGCTGATCTTTTAACTGCCTTTGTTCAGCTGATTAATGGAGCTTTCTGACTGCAGACATTTCTGGATTCACACAGTCTTCTGTTTAAGATGCCTTTATTTCAGACCTACTGTTGAGATCAGTGCAGCAAGAGAGTCAAGTAATGGGAAGATACAGCCAGAACATGAATGGCAAAATTATATATATATATGTGTGTTTTGTTGTATTTTGTACTCTTCCAATAAAGGAAAGAAAAAGATGTGATTGTGAAATGAATGTTTTGAAGTTAAAAAAAAAAAAAAGTTGTCTTTTCTCATAACTGTATGCAGAGAAATGGTTGGAAGCAGCTTATTCTGTATTTGGTGGCTGTAAATTAGTACCTGATGTATGCAACCTGATTCTTGGATTTCATCTGTGATCTTGCTATTTTTATCATATGATATAAAGCTTATCTGGGCTGTCCTATAAATCTTTCAGCCTCATAATGTCTTCCATATATTGTTTGCACTTTTTATTCATAAGCCTTTTTAATCACTTCACAAATTATTCTATGGAATTTTTCCACCTGTTTCTGAAATGAACCTGCTTCACCAGTAGGAAACTGTTTTATGTTCTTGCCCAGAGATTTCATAGGGGTTTAAGAGAGATACTCTATGTAAAGTAGATTGCAGGCAGGATTTGATGGAGGAGAAATGAGAAAGATACTTTCTTCCTCAAGCTACTGTTGGATGCTGTTGCTATATATTTTCTTTGTATAATGTTTTACATGGATTTTTATAATTAAGTTAGTATTTCCAGCAGCAGGAATACAGCCTTCTATCCTCTCTTCTAATGATCCACCCCCATCCATCTCTGGATACCTGTGGTTTGCATTAGGAGCACAGTCTTCACTTCATGAAAATGTTTGTCCTGGTTTGCAAAGCAATGAGTTGGTGGCTGGAGAACTGAGTAGTTAGTGCTGGCTGGTTTGGCAAGTTTATAGTTAGTTTTTAGCAGCTGGTGTTTGGGTGCCAGGCACACATGGCAGAATGGTGCCACTACTTTTGGAAATGCCAAAGCTTCTGAAAGTAAGTGACTTGCAGTGGTGAAGTGTTATTGCTCATTGAATCCATGAGCTGCATGATACCTGCATGCCTAAACAGGTAAGGAGTTTATTGAATTTATTTTTTTTTTTACATTTTACATAACACCAATCTAAGTAACATTTGGCAATAACTTCACAAATATTCTCTTTTTATTTTATTTCTTCCATTTTGTTCCTCTTCTCCATTTTCTTCCAACACCACACTTGCAGATTTAAGAGGAGTTAAATTCATTTACCAACTAGAGACACTTTGGCTCTGTTGTTACTGAAAGGAGGAAACTGTGGCCTTTCTCTTTGGGAGTGGTGCAATGAGAGAAGATATGATAAGTGTCCAAAAGACTGTCTATTTTGCAGCCATGGCCACTATTACAGGTAGCAAAGATGATGACAAGAAATTTGTGGCAGGAATCCTAGTGGGATGCCTTGACAATGTGGCAAATTCCTTCTGAAGTGTCAAGGTGTAAGGATTTCTCTTTGTTTTAAACTTTCAGTTTTTTCTATAACTACAAATCAGTGTCTGGTTTTTGGTAGAGAGAAAATAAATAAGGCTAAGGTGTCATATAGACCATTTGAAACTGAACCTGGAAGAAGGAACCTGGTGTTGTGTTGTTCATTTATTCTAATGCAACAGTTCTATAATGTCCTTCTAAGTTCCTTAGTTGAGCTGTTAAAGCAGCAGCAAGAGTTGCAGCTTCCTTTGCTGCTGAAGGAGCAGTTATGGAGGTCACCAGTGCTGGTGTTTCTTAGTGGTTTGGCCCTACTTTTTTTCTTTTTTCTTTATTTGGTTAGTGATAACCTTGCTAAGTAATTCTTCTGTTACTACAATCTGTCTCCCAAGTTGGACAGCCTGGTGTGCTCCTTAAAGCTGATTTCTTTATCTTGTTTGCCTTTGTGCATTTCTGAATTCTGTCATGTAGCTACTTGTACAAGACCCAGAATGCAGAGAAAGGCCTGGTGCTTTCTACCTGTGATGTTGTGGAGAGCCCAATCTGATCTATGTCAAATTGCTATTCTTTCTAGTGTCTAGCAAATATTGATGTTTAATTTCACATCTCACACACCCAGTCATTTTAAATTACAATTACTGCCTCTTGGGTTTCTCCTGCCAACTCAAAGTTTACTCTTCCTAATTATTTTCCCCATATATGTTATCTTTCACATGAGTCTTGCTGCTTGTGCCCAATCTGCCTGTCTCTTGTTCCCAATATAAATCATCTTCAAGCTTCGTTAATGTGCTATTAATGATTCTGTCATCAAATATCAAATAATACTTAATCTAATACACTCCTTGCAGCATTCCACTGGCTATTTCTGCATAGCTGATATATTACTGTTTGTATTAAGATTAAATGTTTAGTTTCAAATCTGCACAAGCACATCTATCAAACAGAGAGATTAATTTTGAAGTGAGGCTTTAGGAGAGCATTGAAGCCCCAGTATACTGCACCTCCTGTATTTCTACTCCACTTATTCTAAAGTACTGTAAAAATGCAGGCAAGTCTTTCTGAAAAGATTTCTTGGATATTTTATAAATACTTAGTCCCTTTTTTTTCAAGACAATGGTCCTTACTTTTCCCAGGCCACCATTTTTGAGGATGGAGTCTGCTCCACTTAGAGTGGGAGTGGATGAGCTGTAGGAAGGAGAAGTGCAGATGCATCAGACAGACTTGACCTGGAGCTGTGGCTGGGACCCTGATTTTATGGTTTGATTTAATAAGCCTTTGTTTTCTGTGCAGAGGTGGTGAGGTGATGTTAGTTTTTTGTCAAGATTGCTTTTGCATTACTTCAGTGAGGCAGAGGTTCCTGTTCTGGATCCAGTCCTGTGTTCTCTCCTCCTCCTTTTGATTCTGAATGCATTTGCCAGTTTCATTCTTTCCAGTGCTAAATCATGCCTGTGTAAAAAGAGAGAAGATGCTTGTGTAGATTTGTTTGTTATTTCTTGGACTATTCCTACCTCTGTCTTTGTGAACTATGACAGTTTTACCTGTGTGTGTGGGGGGAGTTGATTGTTACTTGTAGAAATTCCTGTCTATTTTTAAGAAAAAATGTGTTGTGCTTTTTGATTTTTGAAGGCTGTGCATAGCAGAGCTGGCATAAGAACAACATGTGTGCTTCCCACCCTCTGTATTTTATTACAAAAGCTAGACACATAAATAAAACACTAGTTGGAAGGCGAGCCTACCTGAAGGGATGCAGTTCCTGGGATTAGGTTGGTTGTGCTGGTTGCTTTCATTTTGTTTTCAGATTTGATTGGCACACAGCAGTTGACATACTTTTCAGAAAAATGTAATTTTTGAAAGCTCTAGGCTATCAAATATACTGAAGATATTAAGTATTTTAGGTTGTTCCTTATAGTACTTTCCCTGCATTGCCCTGTGCACTCCTGTCATTCTCCAAGAGCTGTTGTAAGTGCTGGCATGAATTGCCATTTCATTTGTGCATCCTTCGGTTTTCAGGCAAGCAAGCTTGGAACTTGCTGACTTGTTTGTGGATTGCTGCTGGTGTATTTGTAGTGTAGGATAGCAGGCACAATATTAATTTTCAACTAAAACAGAATCCACTTCAGTAAATAAATTGCAGACCCGTGGAACTGTGGCACAAAGGTAAATTTGGTGTTCCAGTTCTCAGGAAATATTAAAACATAAGTTCATGCTGCTGTATGCTTAGCTTGGGTGCTGTAACAGCTATTGTATGTTGCAGTCTGGTTTAATTATACTACTGGTTTTTTCCTTCCTTGCTGGAGCAGCCTACCTGAGGGGCAAATAAATGACAAGTCTGTTTTCAGGACAGTAAAACAGTGATAAATTGTTGGGAATCTGTAGGATACATAATTTTCTGTCACCCCTTTGGCATAATGGCGGCCTATTTAAAACTAAATGCAATATTGGTGTTTTCTAAAATGGAGATCTCTCTCTGTGCTTTATTTTTGGGTAACTATGAGGATTATAGCTAACTAATCTTAAGGGTATATAAATCATAACTGTGCCTGTGTGTGTTTCTGACTAGAAATGTTTCTTGGCAACAACTGTTGAATTAAGCTGCAGGCAAAAAAGTCTGCTCTTTGAGAGTAATGCTGCTGTAAAATTAGAGTTTTACAATTCATGTATAGGCTTTATAGCTAATTCTACTACAGTCTGGGAAACCTTTCCCATGGTTTTGCAAAATACAGTAACTGCCTTAATTTCTTCGAGAAGGAGAAGTCTGTTCTTTCCTTTCTCAGTCCTTCATCATGGAGGATCTTTGCAGCTTTATCAGTATTTTGCCTTTTACAGCTTTATCTTGCATAACTGACAGGATACTTGCTAATCAACACAAAACATACTCACAATTTATTTCTTACAAGAAAGATGCCTGGAGATGTTTTGGATCAGTTGTGTATTGGTGTGGATGTGATTGCATGTCTTTACTTTGGCATACGTTTAAGGACTGGTTGGATGGAGATTGGATACCTTGAAGCCAGACATGGTGGATCCTGACTGTTGAAATACAGGAGTGTTGCAGTTGAATGTGTGTGGTGTTGGTAGGGCAGTGTGTGGTGGCAGGACTGGCCTTAGGCGCTTGATGGCTGTGCTCTATTAGTTGTGTTTGGAGCGAGCAGAATGAAATACATTATTTAAATAAACTACCCTTTTCAATCAGCATTTCCTGCAGAAGCTGTTGAGGTCAGGATGGGATAGTGTGATATCCTGAAAGAGGAGTAGGGTTTAAGAGAACTGATGCCTGGCAAAGAGGAAAGAATTCACTTTTACTGCCTCAGACAAAGTGTGGCAGCTTCTAGATGAAGAATCTGGCAGTGCAGTGATGGTCTCCAAAAGCAGCTGTCTCCCCTCAGAACTTCTCTGATGGCAGCAGATTTGGGACTTTCAGCTTGGTGAGCCCCCATGACTGTGTGTACCTGGGGTGATGTGATCCCAATGGTGAATGAATACAATTCTTCACAGGCATCATTTCAATTATGTAACTGTTTAATTGATTGAAATGTGAGGATTTGGATGAAGGTAGGTTTAATCTGAATAATGTTTATTACTTAACAAAGGTTTTGGAGCAGCTCATCCTGATTGACTCAGAATCAATACTTGCCCTGTTCTTGATAATCACTTATGTCTCTTTATAATTAGGAGAAATGGAAGAAGAGATGGAAAATCCAGAAATGGTTGATTTACCGGAGAAACAGAAGCATCAGCTTCGACATCGTGAGTTGTTTCTCTCACGACAGCTGGAATCTCTGCCAGCCACACACATTAGGTAATGACTGTTCTCTCCCATTTTATTCAAAAATCAAATAACATTGTTATTACTCAAGTATTCTTCAATGTAAGATCAAGTTCTGTGCATAACTTCAGTAATACCATCTTGTGAATCACATGAGCATTTAAGATGTTTTTTCATAAAGATGTGTTTCTCTTTTTTTAGAGGCAAATGCAGCGTTACTCTGTTAAATGAGACAGAATCCCTTAAATCGTATCTGGAACGGGAGGTAGGAACCATTTTGTGCATTGTAAAGCTTGAACTGTTTATTCTGGCACAATTTAGGGCTCGTGCCTTTTTGCAAGTTTTCTAAAAAGAGGACTGTTCTCTTATTTCTCCATGTGCTGTGCACTGACAGTGGGAAGCTTTGGGCGCTGTACAGTTTTCATTCAGCTATAAAAGTTTGTGGATGCAGGGGCCAGACCTGGTGTTTGCATCCCTGTGACAATAAGCTGCCTCCCTTTCTGTCAAGAGAAGCCAACTTGCTCCTCATTGTGGCAGGCTGAGGGTTCAAACCTGGAGGCTGATGCCCCAGCCACGACAGAGTGGGAGATGCAATAACTGTAGAACTGCAAGCTGTGTTTCTGTGTATTTGCTTTATCCTGAAATCATACAGATTTATGCTAATATGCTTTAAGCTTGATCTTGCCTCAGATTTGAGGAGCTTAATTCTCTGTTCTTTGAGTTCACTGTTTAAAATACTTATCTGTAGTCCTTCATATGCCACCACAGACCCTTAAATCCTTGAAAAAACTGCTTGTCAGGTGATATCCGAGTCCTGCAGAAATTTACCCAATCTGTCTCTTTAAAGATGCTTCAAACCAAACACTTGAAACCAAGTTGTCTTGCACAGTTAATCACCATTCAGCATGTAAACATTGAGGTTTACTTTTTGCAGGTATTTTGTGATTTTAAAAACTTCTATTTTGTTTTTAAAAAAATACATACTTTTAATTGTGGCTAGGCCTGGGGCTGCTGGCTGGGTTAGACAGTCTTTGGAATTTGACTATCTGAGAGCTTGTCTTTGGGAGATCAGCAAAGAATTTCAGAATATTAGTATTTGAATACATCTGCAAGCAAATAATTTGCATTTGAAAACTTAAAAAGGTTACACAACAGAGAAAATCTTGTAATTAAAAGCAGTAGGGTGATGGTCACTACTGGCTTTTAAGACAAGGAGAAAACAGGTCACTTTTTGCAAGGATCATACTGTAGTCTGTCATAGCTGGGCTTCCTTTTTAAATGCTTTTTTAGCTTTCTTTAGTATTTATTTAAGCATAAGATTAATTTTAATCTGATACTTTAGTTTAAGACAATTTTAAACAAAGCACAGGGATTAAATAGTCGAGTTTCTCTTTGGAATGTGAAACCAAAAAAATACTGGGTGTGCTGAAGGCTGCCAAATGGCAGCGCATCAAACGAGGGATGTTCCATTCAGCAGTGCTTGTAACCAGCCCAGCAGCCCAGGATATGCTAGTTGGAAAGCAAAAATTAATCAAACTAAAATTGTTTCAGATTTTCTAGTACCCAGCTTTTAAGTAGTGTCTGTTCTCAATTGCTCACAACATATTTTTATTATTACTGATGTTACAGGTAGGTATGGTGAGACAGAAGGGAGCTGCCTTCCTCTAATCATGCAACTGCTCCTTTGCAGATGTAGGCATAGAAAGAGATTTTATTTTTTTTTTCATCCTTTTGAACTCTCAAAATGCAAGATGAGTGATGTGAGTTATTTTTAAAACTGAGCAGGCACTTGGAGATTTCACAGAATGAGAGTTCCCTGAATGTGTCCTGTCACTTAGCTTGGCATTTTGCTGTGGTGCAAACTAGCTTGGACAGATGGTAAAGAAATTAAAAGCTCGGGAACACAAATGTGCTTGGGTGGAGGGTAAAGAGATTAAGGAAAGGAGATAGTTGTTGCCTGATGAATTCCTAACACTGGATGGTATTGTTTTGAACTGTTTCTTCTTTCCCCACACCTCCTGTTCTTAATCCATTCTTTGCTTTCAAAATGTTTCAGGATTGGTGTTTTGTTTTTTTTAAACATGGCTTCTGTCTAAAAGCCTAAGCAGTTCCAGGGAATCTGCCATTTGATTTCTTAAATGTTATGACCAGCAAAAGTAGGCTTTCAGCCCAAGGCTGTCTGCCATAAAGGAGGTTAAACATGCAGATAGAAATTTTTAGGGAGACTGTAAGCATAGAAAAATTACATTTGTGTTATCTCTGTTTTCTTCTTTCCACCCCTGTGTCATCTTCCTCAGGAAGATTGCCTTGTTACATTTGAAAAGCAGGCTGAAGGGGACCAGCATGGGTGTTTTACTGTGCCTAGTAAAATTTGGTTTGCAGCAGGAGTGAGGAATAGGAAGAAAAAGGGGAGAAAAAAAAAGTAACTGGAAAACCTGAATTTTCTGTAGATACCAAATTCCCATGGAGATCAAGAGAAGGGCATAGCCAATTATGACAAAAGCACTAGATTTCCCTATTCTGCAGGAAACTATTTTATATGTACCATCTATTTAACAGCTCTGCCTGGATATATCCAGAGGCTTGTATGAATTTGCCTGCTGAGCAGATGTCTGGCATTTTTCTGTTCCTTTGGTACCCCCCCTAAAAATAAAATGTTCTCTAGTTAAAATATATGAAATAAACCAAAGTACGTTTGCAAGCTGTAATGAACTAACAATTATTTCTGCACTGTACTTTCACTTTGAGCCTGTCTTCTTTTTCCAGTTCTTCTGCAGTTTCTTCGTAGCTTTGGTTCTTGGCTATAGCTTTGGGTAGCTTAGGGGCTTGGGTATGGAAGCTCTGAGCATATGTGACTGTCTAACAGCTGGGAGAAGTAGAAAGTCATGATTTGGTTTTAACTCTTGGCAGGTCATATTAATTTTTCTGAACAAGTTGGGTGTGTTCTTGGATTTGAAATTAAAAGGGAAAGCCCTTCTCTTTCTTGACTACTGCAAACTCAGCATACAAAGTTCTGACAGCTCAAATGAGCATGGAGGATTTTGAAGAGCTGTGTTATTTTGTTGTGAACATCACTCTTTTGAAACCCTGGTGAAAAATTCTTCTTGTCATATCAAGAGTGCTCTAGAGTACACAAGGATCTGGTTTGTTTCTTAGACTATGGTTTACATTGTCACCAAACTGAGATTTATTAATGTTTTCAGAAATCCCACTCAGTTTACAAGAATGAATTTAGTATCTGTGGGGGAAGATGGTAGTGGTATTGCATTATCTCTGGGTGTTGCAGGCGCTGTTGTATTCACACTTGGGCCCCCAACTTCCATCTTTTCTCCATTGAGAAGGCTCTGTTTGGGGAGAAGAGACCAGAGGCTTTTGAGTCTTTTGTTGAACCTGCTTGATTCGAGACAAAACTGGACAAGATGTAATAGGATGAGCTGAGACTGGTAGAGAAGGATGGGTTGTATATTTACATGAGAAAATTCTTGGTGATAACCAGTAAAAAAGAAGCAATAGGGCATCCAATGGTCACATACTGTGGCAGAAAACCCTCCACAATGTATGACTTGCCCTGGCCAAGAAAGACTGTGTAAAGAAATTGCCTGTAGAATTGGTCTGTCCTTGGGGCCCACTGTGTTGTTACACCACAGTGTTTGGGTTGCATATTTGCTGGGCAATGTGCCTGAAAAGCATTAAAGTTGCACTGCATCTACTTTTTCCTGCAGTTAGGTATTTTGGAGCTGGAACAAATAAAACACTGTATTTATAACCCGGAAGCCCATAAGACAAAAGCTTTTCTTTACATTTTATTTATGCAACAGTACATTTTCAAAATACTGTAATATCTTGAGCTTCGTGTATGTCAGGGAGCAAGAGACCCAGATTTCTTTCAATAGCTGTAATATAAAAGAGTTTTCATGTACTCCAAAGCTGTCTTCTGTCAGTAGGTTGATGTACTTTGACCCTGGTGCCTGTGGGAATAGGAATCAATTTTGTGAAAAATATCATTCATTTAGGATGCAACCAAATCCCCCCCACCCCAAACCAACTACAGACAACTCTTATAGTTAAAGTTCAATTCCCTTCCAGAATTTTTGCTATGTTACTGTGGAAATTCACAGCAATTCTCTTTTTTTGGGGGGGGCTTTGTATGACAGATTGAGAGACGCTTTTTTCCTTTGCCAGATCTTCATAAAGCCAAACAGGGCTTGAAACTGATGCTGGTTTTGTCCTAATTTCTGTTGCATGCTGTTGACACATTCAAATATAGGGAAAGGGAAAATGAGGTGAGCATGAAATGAGATGTATTTAAACAGAGTGCCTGCTAGTGACACAGAAATATGGGAAAAGGGAAAATGAGCCAGAAACTTGAGATGTGCCAAATGGTGCATCACATGTCCTGTTTCTGTACAGAAACATTTCTCTTTCCTGCTGACAGTGTTGCTGTGGACAGAGGTCACAAAAGTTCTGTTATTCTGTGTCCTACAAGAGCTCTAATCCTGCCTAGTATTGCGCCCTTTACTTTGATGGAGCATACCTGGTCTCTGATGTGTCACTCAATAGCTATAGCTAAGTACTTATCCATGCAGAAAAGTTTAATTAATTATACTGTGCAGGTTTAAGTAGTTAAAATTTTGGCTGGTTTTCTTCTCTGGCCTGGCAGAGCAGTCTCATTCTGGTATGCCTTCTTGCTTTAATTTTACACACCCAGGTAATGGAAGCTAAGCAGCTATTTTAGCCTTTTTCACATCTACTTGAACAAAAGCAGCAAATCAATGTAGTGCCACCTGCAGCTAATTACTGCTGCTGCCAGATCTGCTGCCCCTCTCCCAAAAACAAGCTGAAGGAAACACATGATTTAAGCTTAGATGGTGGCAGGCAAGAAGTTGGTCATCAGTGCATCCCCGTGACAAGGAAAGCTGAGTACATCCTGGTCTATATTAGCAGGAGTGTAACCAGCAGATCAAGGGGGAAGGGATCCACCCCTCACCTCATCACTCATGAAACCACTTCTGAAGTGTTATGTCCAACTTTAGGCCTTGCAGCATGAGGGAGACATGACAGACTGGAGCAAGCCCAGCAGAGGCCACAGGGGTAGCCTGTGGCTTCATGTCTCTATGGGGTTGCACTGGTTATGCTTCAGTTTGTACCAATATTTCTGTGCAGATAAGTCACTGGCATCTAATACTGCAGTTTTGGGATATGAGAAAATGAAATTGTGTTCTGAAACAGCTGATGGGACTAAAAATTGTCTCCTGGCCCTTCTGAATGCTGCTTGTGCAAGAGGAGCTTTGTTCACTTCGATCTGAGGGATCCAAGGGAAGGGCTGCTGTTGAGGAGAGCTGTTGCACTTCCAGTGTAGAAGAAAACAGCAGCATTTTAATGGGGGTTTAAAATTAGTCGTTCATTTGTTGCTTGTTCACCCAATTTTAAAATCTATATATAGGTAATAAAACCAAATTTAAAACATAAAATCTTGGTAGTATGTGCATAAAGCTGAAAATAAAAGCTAATAACACTGTTTACCTTCCTTTTCGCTCTTTGTTTTTTTTAGGATTTCTTCTTTTATTCACTAGTATATGATCCTCAACAAAAGACCCTGCTTGCTGATAAAGGAGAGATTCGAGTTGGAAACAGATACCAGGCAGATATAACAGACTTACTGAAAGAGGGTAATTTCTGTAATGTATTTAAATTGTGAAGGGTCCATGTTGAATGTGGCCACTTCTATGTGTGCAGCCTGCCAAGGTGTGGGAGGTGGAGGTTTCCACTGCCAGGCCATGTGTACAGGGTGGCTGGGTTTGTTGAGGCTGTAGCCCACTGAAGGCAATTAGTTCTGTTTCAAACTGGTCTTTAAATGGGCACTTGTCCAAATCATAAAAGTTGTTGAAATAAATTGAATTAATGGGCTCTCTTGGAGTTTGCACTCTTTTTATTAAGAGATTTCAGAATTTCCATGGGAAGCAAAAATTTCCATCATGTCTGTAAAGCCTTTTGTGTTTTTAATCAAGCCTCACTCCCCTATGAGAGCCCCTCCCAAATTACTGCCAATTAAATGCTGTCTGCCCTCATCAATTTGCCCATTATTGCTGGGTGCCTTTTCCCTGGGGCCTTCTCCCATTCCCAGTGTTGGCTGCCAGCCTGGACTTCTCACCTGCAGAACAGGCAGGGGAAGAATTTGCTGGCTGGAGTGTGTGGTGAGGCCTCATCCTGCTTCCCCTGTGTCATGGAGCAGTAGGACCACAAGGACCTTGGCCCAAGGAAAAGGGGGTAGTAGCAGTGACCAATACTAGTTACCAAATAGTAACTACACTACAGATCCAAAAGTGAGTGGAAAAACTGAGAGGGATAAGGGAGTGTTAGTACCTGATTGCTCTTTCCTGAGCCCTGTGTAATGCTTGGGTAAAGGTCTATTGATGTGTTTCTCCTAAGAGACCAAGGATTGTGACCCATGATGTAAAGACCCTATCCAGACTGGACAGGCCAAGATGTGAAAGCACTGAGACACTTCTGTCTTTTGCTTAGGAGCTCTGCTGATACTGTTAGTCTCATGCGAGAACAGGCAAACAAATGGGTCAGGAGTCTTGTTTAATTTGTCTATGAAACTGGTATTTATTCAACAGCTGGGCAAGCCTCCAAAGTGAGGATGAACTAATTTGAAAGGCATCCTCTTTCCTCAGTGAGCCAACATGGAGCTTCAGAGAAGGATAATCTCCAGATGTTTCAAAGGAAGCAGAAAGAGGGGAAAAAACTTTTCAGTAGCTCCTGCATTCTTCCAGGGTGTTTTGGTTTGTATAGAGTCAGGAAAATAAAAACAAGAGTATCTGATGCCATGATTTACCCCTTAGAAAGTAGCTGGCGTGAGTTGAACCAGGAACTTTTTGCCTGCTCAGAGCAGCTGGGAGTGTGTCTGTTTTCCTGGAACTGCTGCAAGGTAAAAGAGGGAGAGAGAGGAGCTGAGGAAAGAAACTGAAAAGAAACTGTCTAGTTTGAAGAAGGATGTACTCTTGTTTGCCATGGCATGTCCTTTGAAACCAGTTTTTGAAAATCTGACTGCCCAATTCAGAGGAGCTCTGTTGCTGTGTCTGTCGAGATGAAATTGTCAAATACAAAATAAGTGCATAAAATTTTCAGAGTGGCCTGTCAGGCAGAGTAACCAAGATGGGTTAACAGTGACAGTATTGTGAGAAAAAAATAATGTAGGAAGTGCTTTTATTTTAACTAAGCCAAGCTAAGCATTTCTGATTTGTTTTTCAACCAGGTGAGGATGATGGAAGAGATCAGTCGAAACTTGAAACGAAAGTTTGGGAAGCCTTTAACCCACTGGTAGACAAGCAGATAGACCAGTTCCTGGTGGTAGCACGGTAAGAGGTTTTTATCTCTTGTTTGGAGAAGTAAATGTGAGTAACTCTTCCAGGCACTTTAAAATCTTTTTGCTTTTTTAGTATGAATACCAGTTTTGGTTGCTTGACTCACTTGCTCCATTTTGAAAGATGGATGTCTTTCTGGGAATTGCATGACTTTAGGAACAACTTCTCAGATGTGCAACTTAATCAGTTTCATTAAGGAAGAGCAAATGGCTTGTAAAAAGATTCTGTAATTGGTGAGGTTTTTCAAATGCTTTGCCAGGATGCAGAAGACTTAGTGAGCTAAATCCTTGACAGGATGCTCTGTCCATTTTCTGTGTTTTTCAAATCCAGTGACATTTTAACCTCCATTAATAGTTTGCTAAGAATTCTGATAAATGCTTTTGATGAAGGAAGGATGCTTTCTAAGGCCTAGATTCCAAAAGGTAGGCACAATAAAGTAAAAAGA
>JAOXXN010000120.1:4086696-4128129 GCA_026770055.1 Myrmophylax atrothorax
GCACAATAAAGTAAAACCCTGCAAATCTGTACTGATGGTCTTTTTATTTAAGCCCAAAGCTATATTTGTTGATCAACTTTTCCTTTTTGAAAGGTTCTTGAACTTACTTGTTGATTTTCCTTTTATATAAACAGAAGCCTATATTAAATTGTAGGCTCTCATAGCAATTGGTGACTGAATAATTTGGGGAAAAACTAAAAAGGTAGCAGTCTACAAATTCTGTGTGATTTAGGTGGTAGGTGATAGGCATGGACCATGATTTGCAGGGCTTCCTGCTGCAGCCAAGGGCTTTAGCCCTGGAAACCAGAGTTAAGCCTTTGTAGATGAACCCTGGTTCTGTCAGCCTTTTGGTTCTTTTTTTTTCCCCACCTTTTGGGTTTTCTTGTGGTTTAGTTTGGAGTGACTATAGAGCTCCTTTGTGATGGGGTTTTCCACCTTGTGTAGGCTTCTGGTGGCAAAGTTCATTTTAGTGGTTCTTTCTGTCTGTGCAACACTGCCCACTGGGTTTGCCAGTAAACTGCTGTAATGAGAATCCCTGAAAAGGATGAGGATAAAAACTACTTCTGTCCAGAACCAACAAAGCATTCCAGTTTATAATTAGTACACACACACACACACAAAAAAAAATATCGGTTCAGCTAAAGCTGGGGATGGGGGAGTTGTGAAGCAAGGGTGGGGATGGTGACTGGAAGGCTGGGGAGAGCGTGAAGTGTGAATCGCCACAGACACTTGGATGGGGGAGGCTGGTTTGGATTTTGGCCAAAATCAGATATTTAATGACAACTACTGCTTAAACATTTACCTTTCCTACTCCTGCTCTGCTTGGCACTAGTGTATTCCTCTGTGGGCTTAACTAGTTAGGGGAAGTTATCTGAGCAGAGGGGAAAAAACCTGACCTGCCTTTTTTTGTTGTTGTAGTTGCTCAGAGGAGTTCAGCTCCAGTTCACTGTGCAGGAGCACAGGTGTTTCACCCCTGTGGTGCAGCAAGCAGGCAGAGAAGTAGGAATTTTGAGAGAAAATGTTTATGTTACAGGTTTCTCCAACTAATTTCTTCAGGAATAAAATGAAAAGCATGGGAATTGTAGCCTTAGATGCAGAAATTACTGGTGTTGTGAAGTGTTCTAGAATTGCTGTGTTCTTATGCAGGCTTTACAATAAAAATTATAAAATGTTAAGTTGTAAAATAAATATTGTTTTTAATGTCATTGGAACTTTTAGAAAAATGCTTGCATTACTGCATTTTTTCCTCTCTGATCTTGGCATGTCTCTGTATTCTTGGACAATGCAGCACTGCTCTTGCTGATGTGGAAGAGACTACTGCCATTCATAAAGCTTTCTTGTGCTCAGTTCCTGTTACAGCTTAAGTCTATTGAGAGATAAGGGATAAGAGAGCAGGTCAAAACTCCCTGTTGGTGATCCTTAGTCTTCCTCTGTTTCCTTTCCTATCCCTAAGCCTCTTTGGTCATATGAACTAAGTAAAGTGTGGATAGTAACAAACCATATCTGGAGAGGATGATCTCTGGTTCAGAATGAGCACAAAGGCATGTCCTTTTGTAACAGAGGAATGAAGTCTGCTCATCCCGGAAAGTGTTGACTGGGTGTTTATATTTGTGCTGGATTTGCATGCAAAGTTAATGCTGTATTTAATTTCTTTCAGGTCTGTTGGTACGTTTGCCCGAGCGCTGGATTGCAGTAGTTCTGTCAGACAGCCAAGTTTGCATATGAGTGCTGCTGCAGCCTCCAGGGACATCACACTGGTAAGATTTTTTTTTTTTAAGAGGACCTTAAGTTTGTGAGAGATGCAAAATACTCACCTCAGCAACAACAGTTGGCAAAGAGAGAGGGGCAGATGGATTGTAATTGCAGCCTGCTGTGAAGCAGACCATGTCTTTGTAAAGGAATCCTTTAGTTACAGATGAAGTAACTTCTTCTGGCCTTGGGCCTCCTATTATCTGTCACGAATAATTCTATAAGGTTTTTTTTTATTTGTTTTTTTAATTTTACTAAAATATTCTGATGACGTGCTTGACAGTCCATCTATTGCATGTGTTTGATCGCTGTCTTGAGAAGAATGCAAATGATTGTCTGCCTGCCTGTAATGTTACAGTGCCAGAATGCCACTCCTCATCACTTCCCCAACATCAGACTGTTGCTGGCATTCTTGAGCAAGATTGTCCAGGGGAAAAGCTTGTGGTCAGATAAGAAATGTCAGTTGATCCAGTTGTTCTCTTTGAGCTCCATTTTAGAATACCTAAGGGGTGGTCATACTGTTAACATTTTATAGTCATAAATGTTGCTGAGTAAATTGAGGAAAGGGAAAACTTGAACTCTTATGCTAGAGAAAGTTTAATGAAAATGCGAATAAAATTTATAAAGTCTCCAGAGAACTGTTGTCAAAGCCTCACCTCGTAACTGGAGTAATGTAAACTCATATATAGAACAAATCTCTAGTACAGAACACTGTAGATTAATTATGCATGTGCACAAAACTTGCATGATGAAAGGCAAATAACATCCTGATTAAAACTGCAGAAATCATGAAATAAAGCCAAGCTTTCCTTTACTAATATCAATTCCTCCCTCGCAGCATGTTCTCAGCCCTTATAAATCACAAGTTGCAGACAACAATAGCTCAGCTTTCTAAGGAATAATTGCTCCTGAGAGTCATTCTTTTTTCCTACTCAACTAGGGTGTGCAACTTAACTTAAATCTGGTTTTGGGCTTCTGGCCTTTATGGGGAGCCATATGTGTATGCTGTTGCTCTTATTTTTCATATATGCAATTTTTGTGGATTTTTTGACAAAGAAGGTGTGTGGCTCTGTCTAGGAGAAAACATGCCCTTGGATCTCTACCTTCATGCCCCATATGTGGAATAGTAGTTCATAGGGCTACTCACTCTGGGGGGGAATGGGTGTATCCCTAACTCACAGTAGTGCTGCAGTGGTGGGGCTGGTAAGGAGCTGAGTGGGAATTATTGATGCACAAGGGCTTGTATTCCACAACCCCCACTATTGCTAGTGAATGTTAGACTTGTATGCTGACAATTGCAGTGAGTCTGAGGTTGGAAGAAGTTTTTACTGACCATGTGTTAGGTATAGAATACTGCACCCTCAAATCTTGCTGAAGAATTTGTCTTTGCTGTTTCACTGTTAAGCATTTTTTCCCCCAGATGCTTGTCCTTACATTTCTCTTTCTCCTTTGCAACAATGTAGTTCCATGCTATGGACACTTTGCACAAAAATGTCTATGACATTTCCAAGGCAATCTCTGCGCTTGTGCCACAAGGTGGGCCGGTCCTGTGCAGAGATGAGATGGAGGAGTGGTCTGCTTCAGAGGCAAACCTCTTCGAGGAAGCACTAGAAAAATATGGAAAAGATTTCACTGACATTCAGCAAGATTTTGTAAGTATATAAAACGAGGGCCCCCATGGCGACCAGTTCTGATCAGTGGCAGAGCTTGTTTGCAGCTTGTCTAAACTGTTGTTTTTCGTCATGTTGAGGAAGAGGGCTTTGAACTAGAGCATGTGTCTTGCTGTAAAGTGGGGGAAGGCAGACCTCATACTGATAACAGTCTGTTGTACAGTTAGAATTTCAAATCACAGATGATTGCTTTTCCTTTAGAGACGTTAATTTAGAATCATCTGCTCCACTACAGCTGAGAGAGGATTTAGGAAAGTGTTGTGGCAGCCAAACTGCTCTAGATTAATTTGTGTTTGAAGGAGAGTAAAAACTGGGCCTTATGAAACATGAAAATGTAGTCACTTTTACAATGTGATTTCAGAAAGGGCCTTGGAAAGTTTTCAGAAGAACTTCTGGACATCCAAGCGAAGTGTCCTGTAATTTAGCCAAAGTTCCACGCTAGGTGCTCAGCCTGCGGATTGAATGGAGCACTATGTCACTGGCAGAGTCCTCTGGAACAAAACAAGTAGTTTCAGTGTTGCTTGTCCTGTGCTCTAATCTTTTGATGGAGGGACTTGAAAATAGCACAACACTCTGTGGTCCTGCTGAAATCCTTGTGTTTCTCATGCAGGGAACAGAGCTGGCAGGACACAATTCTGTTAGGAGTTTGGTTTGGATTTGGTGGGGCTTTTTTTGTTTTTGTTTGTTTTTAGTGGGCCAGCTCCATTGAAGCCAAGCAAGTTGGAACTGTGATACTGTAGTTGTGGCTCTTGCTTGAGTCTCTGCTGCTCCGAGAGAGTCTGAGCCCATGGGCTCCCTTTCATGTTGTGCCTCTCTTTAGTGGTTTACTGTGGAGCCAATGCAGCTTGAATATTTACCTGTAACCTGCTCCACTTTTACACTGAAAACTATTTTTTTGAAAGAGCATTTAATTAACATGTGTCCCATATGCATCTAATGTCCTTGGGAGATTCAAACACTGACTGCCCCCCTTTTTTTTATTTTGTGAGGTGGGTTAAGAGTTGCAAGACTCTGCTACGAACTGTCAGTCACAGAAATCCTGTGACTTTCAGTGAGTCTGTATGCCATCTCCCTGCAATGACTGCTGTTCTTCCTTTGTATCCCTAGCTCCCATGGAAGTCCTTAACAAGCATAATAGAATATTACTATATGTGGAAAACTACAGACAGATACGTTCAGCAGGTAAGGGAGTCAGAATCACCTCTTTCATTCTAACTGATGTTTTTCTTGCCTGTGAAACTGAGCTTTGTTGCTTTCTTCTTCCTCTTGGGGTTCAGCTTTTCCATGAGGTGGGTTCTTTTATGATTGGAACCACAGAAAAATCTCTTGTCACTGAACTCATTGGCTCTTCTGTAGATGCAAACAAGTAGCGGTGGCAAGAGTGCATTCTTTTCATGTTTGCTGCTACCTTGTTTGTTTGGGGGTTTCCAGTGTCTGTTTTGGAATTCTGCAGAGCAAGGCAGTGCAGTTAATTTCTGCCTGTAGAGTTCAAGGTCAGCATTAACTTCAGTGACTTTTTGGAGGAGGAGGGAAGAGGGAAGAAGGTCAGCTGCTGTACAGGAGGCACCCACGCTGATTCTCCACCACTGCCTGCCAAAGACTTTGATGGCAGATGCACAAAGGTCCCCCATGTAAGCTCTGAGAGTGAAGTGTTTGTCTGGGAAGTGTTGATGGCTCAAATTCCCAGACTGGTTATACTTGAGAATCAACTTTGACTAGTGTTTACAATCATTTTTATCTCTCCTTGTTTAAATATGAAGGCTGGTTGGTCCCTGAAATAAAGAAAGCACAATGAGAGCAGCATGCAAAATGTTGCAGAATGTCAGTTGCTGAAAACTGCTTACAATATTCAATAGGAAAATAAAGTAAAAGAAGGGTGAAATTTAGAATGGAGTTTTCATTATAATTATCAGTCTTAAGCTGATAAGCTTCATCTATTTGAAGTATTAGAAGAAGTGGAGTTATGAAAATACCTTGCCGTAACATGCTTCTTGGAAATTCAGCCTGAGGTGAAGACTAGATGCCTGAGGCATTGACTTAAGTTTCACATGTGTTAATATTTGGGCACCTTGATCTCTAATGTGATTTTTACCATTTTCTTTCTGGTTGGGACACTTACAGAGGGATCCTCAGGACAAACAATGACTCTTTTTTTGCATCAATTATGTTTTACTTTTAATAAAAATATTAATGACATCCACATCCCAGTATTTTCCCCAAGTTCATGCTTTGAAATTTTTTCATCTGGTAAGGTGACGGATGGTAGGAAAGTGGGATGGTGATGGAAGCTGGGAAAGCGAGGGGGTAAAAATTGCTCTGGAGAAATGAGGGCATGGTCTTTCCTTCCCCATTGCTTTTTCCACTTTTGTAAAGTTTGTTATTACATAGGCAAAATTGCAGAAGGGATAGTTGTGCAAAATCCTTTGATTATTTGTTCTTGCAGCAATTAAAAACCCAATGAACTTATATTTTCTTGTACTGTTTTGCTCTATCCTGTGCACTGGGTTTTCTGTCATGGTTAAACGGTATGTCATGGTAAACCTTCCATGGGCTGCCCAGGAGTCTACCAGGGAGTGAGATTTGGGGAAAACTTCCATTTAAAGACTCTGCACTTAGGAGATAGTATGAGTGAGTATAAGCTGAACAGGTTGAAGTTACAATGCAGAGATACCACATCTATTAAATCTGAACTGAGCTGAAGACCTCATCTCAAATTCCCAGCTTGTACAAGCAAATAATACCATGAAACATTTATAAAAAGCTTGAGAAAGATATCAATATGTAACCACAAAGAAAGCACAGGACATCGTAGTTGAAATAACGGTGTATTGCATTTATATTTTAATTGATGAGTGCAAAGTCTTGGGCAAAGCACATCTGTTGCAACTTTCTCCATCTGTTTCTTGGTAGTGTTTGATCTTTGCAGAGTCTTTCCTTGGTATAATACCACAATGGTTCTGGGGCCAACAGCATTTGTATACATAAGATGTTGAAAATATCGAAAGGATATGAAAAGTGTGTCCCAAGTTTTTACACTTCTACTTCCCTCTTTTCAAGATGATTAAATTATATTCCAAGTCTGTATGTTATTTAATAAAAGTATTGATAACTTGTTTATTCTTGTGGAATCTTTGGCTGAATGAACACTGAAAGTCCATTTAAACTGTATGTTTTCTGTGAGTTACAAAACACAGGAGTGAAGATTTTTGTCACCAACCAATGGCCTCCTTGGATGAAAAGGCAACGAGTTGTGAGCTGTTTACATCCTTCTGTGTTTCCCTTGACATTTTCTTGGCATGAGAAAGCACTGCTATAATCCTGAAGCAGAATCTTATCTGTTTCTTGCCATTGAGGAAGGGAAATTTTGGGTTGCCTTCAACAGAAGGCCCTTTCTTAGAACTGAACAATAAGGTGTACTCTTGCTTGGTGTACCTAAGATGGAAAGGCTTAAGGCAGCACTTCCTTGTCTTGTGAGTAGGACACTGTGATTGAGGTATGTGCAAATTGACTTCTTTTGGAGCATGCTCTTGGTTGTCTTATCCAGTATTTTTATTTGACTTTTTAACTATGCCCCATGCTTTGGAGGATTACCAGCATAATTAGGAGTTCAGTCATTTCAATGGAAGGACTGACCCTCCAAGAACAGAACTGCTAGAGGAGTAATTCTACTGCAATGTCAACACAGAGTTTGTGGTTTAATGTAGGCTCCTGAGTGCCCGTCCAAAGCGATCCCAAGAGCTCTCCTGTCAAAGAAACCCTTTCAGAGCTGTCCTGAAAAAAATGAGGGTGATGCATTCCAAATTCACTATCCCTGGTCTCCTTTGAATGCATTCTTTTCTTGGGACAGATTTCCTGTGTCAGTTCACAAGAGTGTGTATTTTTGACTTAAAGGTTTGAAATTACATTAACTAAGTGCTGTTTGTTGGCTTCCCCCAGTGATTTGAGAGCTCTCAGAGTTATGTGATGTTTGGCTACGTTTTCATTCATTGTAGAGGTTGAGTTCTTACTTAGTTGTGAATTCCAGGGTAATTTTTCTTTTCCTTTTAAAGATTTGTAAATGCTTCTACTGTTTTGCATATAACGAAGGGAAGTCCTAAATACTTTTAAACATTAAACTTTTCATCGGTTGAGAAGAACTCCGATATGGCAGTGGCAGATGACTCTTTGAATGAGTCATATGCTTTCTGGGAGTGAAAGACTTTACTTCTTGTGTTTTTATTTGTGCCTGAGGAGCAGGTAACTTCAAGAGAAAAATCAAATACTATGAATTTCTACTCTTCTGTTTCTTATGTGGAAGTGCCATTAGAAAAGTGTAGGAAGAATAGACAGAGCAGATCAGTTTTAAGGTATGTATAGTGTTGGGGAGATACTGGAGGAAGTGCCCTTATATTTGACTTGGTGAGGTAGGGAGCTCTAGGTCAGTCTTGGTGTGGATAGGAGACATCTCTGTTAAGGGCATCAAGCCTGCTTTGTACCTGGCTGAGAGCTGTGAGTGATGTCTGAATGTCCCAGCCTTCATAAAGTCCTGTGTGTAGCAATGTAGGAATCACATCAATGAAATGTTTTTCCACATACGTAGGACGTTTTATCCCCAAACACCTCCTGTTAAAACTGCAGTAATGTTGAACTCTGTCACTTGCTTGCCAAAACTGCCAGAGACTGTAGGTACCACCCATCAGTTCTGAGATGTGTTGCTGAAGCACAAGCAGCTGCAAACATTTCTCACAAATGCATCACAAACTAATTCCCTTTGTTGTCCCATCTCCCCATCCACCCTTGTATATTCAATACTTTTATGTTCAGAGGTTTGAAAAAGAATAAAGAGTGTGAAAGTTCTCCTTCAAATTCAGAAAACGCAATTTATCTTCCTTATCAAAAAATAATAAGGGCTTAATATTTGAGGATGTTTGAGGCATCCCTGTGCTATCTACCAACTCAAGTCTTGCATTATGAATGTTGAAGTGTCCCCCATGTTCCTGCTTTTCTTCTGTTATTTCCACTTCATAAAAAGTTCACTCTTTAGAAAATGACCACAAACATTTGCTCTCATATGTCACGTATTATAAAACCCTTTCAAGCCCAGGGGATAGAATGAAAGATATCAAATCTTGGGAGAGGATATATAAAGGACAGATGTTTGCACTAACTTGAATGTACAGTGCTTAGTACTTTAATCCCTTGGTCCCCGGGGGATAGACAAGTTGGTAATATTTTCCTTTTATAGACAGGGGAAATATGATGAGGTAAATAAGTTGATCCTCTTAAGATGTGTGTGTATAAATAACTGAAAGAGAAAAGATTTATTTTAGTCCAAACTAATAGAAAAAGTTACAAATGTTTAGGGTTTTTCCTGTGGGTGAGGACATTTATAACTGCATCAGACAGCATTAAGAATTTATAGTGTAAATATGCTTCAGGCACAGATCAATTAATAACTGGCAAAGGATGTAGCAAAGCACTCTCTTAGGGAAGGGATTATTCTGAAATTGCGCATGACTACATCTCAGACCCCTTTCTTTTGTACCTTCTGGGATCAGTCACTGTCAGGAAATTGGAAACTCATCATATCTGGTGTATCGATTGCCCACAGCCGCAGGTACTTAGTGCAAAACCTCTTCTTATCCAGTACATTGTGGTACCTTCTGGAAACCTTCAATTTTCCTTGTGTGCTATTTGTAATAAGGGTGTATGCTGCTTGTTGTGCACTGTGCTGATCCCCAGGCAGCTGTGGGAGAGGAGGGTGTTGCGAGGTCCAGGTGACTTAGGGCAGTTGTTAGGTCAGAGCTCACACCAGAGTCATCAGTCACAAACAAAATGTGTGGTATGAGGTTAACATTCCTTACCTGTTTACTAAAATGCTACTTAATACCCTGAATTAACAATGTCCCCAAGGCAAATGACTTTACATTGTGGACAGTAGAATATTTCAGCTGCTGATAATGCTGCGTGCTTGGATGAAGCTCTTGCATTCATACATTTCCAAAACTGTCATAACATAGCAATGCTACTTAGTCCCCTTGATAGATGTTGGCAGGAAAACTGCAGCTTTTTCCTCTCACAGTCTAGAAATTTAAAGATCCAACAGTGTAAGTTTTCAGAATTTCTTGCTCAGATCTCAAGGAAACTGGTTTTTTGTACTCTTCATCGGGCAGTATTTTAAGCTGTTAATCAGTATCTGATGTTGGATTTCCATGTATTTCCTGAGGAGGCTATGAGAGCTCTGTGGCTGTTCATCTGCTAATGTAACTACCAATGGCAGTCTGTGCCTGGAGCTTGAAGTCCTCCTTTACAGCTGAGGCTGTGGTGGAACAACCTGCAATTCCTGAGCAGAAAGGCATCTGAGCATGCAATTTGTTGAAGGATGTTTTTTGTGTGTAGTGCTTCTCTCTAAGGTAGAGGAGGATTTGTGATGCTGTTTGGAGAACCATTGTCAGAGCACTTTTTGAGCCCCCCCCTCATTGGATGCTTTTGTTTCTTATATAAAAATGTTCAGGTAGGGTGGCTTGAAAATGTTCAACTTGAATTTTTAGTTTGTATTGTAGGGAGAGCTCTTTAGTTGCATCACTGATTGCCAGCAAAATGTTTGTTATTGGTTCCTCCAAGCCTGTAGGATTGATAAGGACTGTCTCCACAGTGTCTTCCTTGGGGTTTTCTTGAGGCCAGTTTTCAGGCAGCTGTTCCTGTCCTGGGTAAGGTTTAACAGAGGCAATCTCTGGCCTACACCAGCAGAGAGGAGTCAGCCAGAGAGACTGTATCTCTCTGAAAGTGTCCCCAGGAAAGCTTTTAGAAGTTCTGTTTTCTCTGTTATCTGACAGCTTAATTCTTTGATTTCTAGGATAGGTTGACTGTTATTTACAGGAAAAGGGAAGAGGGGAATTCTTTAGGAGCCTAGAGAGCTTTGGTGAGGAGTTGTTGGACTGTCAAATGGAAAAATGTTGTTCAAAACTGTCCTGATCAAAGCTTTATGCTTACGGGAAACATTTACTCTGTTATTTCTGTGCTTATGGTGTCCCTGTAAAAAGGATTTTTATGTTTGTCCAGTTCCTCAGTGACACACTCTTCAATTTTATTACATTTTCTGGTGCTTCCTGCTTCTATGGAGATACTGATTTCAGCTTTATAATTATTTTCCTAGACTGTGCCTTGAGGCTCCTGCATAGGAAATGCTAAGCTAACCTGTTTGTCTGGAATATCCCAATGCTGCTTGTTTGTCTGGAAAACATTGTTGTGGTTTTATGCAGACCACTGTTACCAGCTTTGAACAGAGGGTTGGACTAGGGACCTCCACAGGCTCACCCTAGATTTATTTTACAAATGTAATAAAGAGGAAACTTGAACCTCAGAGTGTCTCTCTTACTTTTTCAATGGTGAAGTTTTGAATTGTAAAAGGAGATCCTGGTCTCCTTAGTGTTTAAGTAAAGTCTTCTGTGTCACTCAGCCTTCAAAAGTTCAGGGGTATAAAGACAAAAGTCTTCCTTGAAACACTTTGAATTGGTGTCCATTGCTGTACCTGTTACTGTCCAATGTGTGAATGTTATCACGGAGAGCCACCTCTGACTGATGTGTCAGATCATCCTCTGCAGTGGAAATTTGAAAAAAAAAAAAAAGGGTTGTGGGGGGAACAATGCAGGAATTTCTGTTGAAGTGAATGGGAATTAAATTTGCCCTATTAATAGTAGCTTGGCATCTCTTTGACTTTTTTGTAAAACTCTGTACATAGTCATTTGATGCCCACAATTGTCTTTGGCAGGTATTTTCTTGTTGGAAAAGGTTTAGTGGTAGCTGCTTAGTAAAAGGTAAACATAAGAACTGCTGAAGTTTTTATATGTGTATTCCTTGACTCTCGGGTTAAATAGCTCTTGTTTTCTTTTTATTCTAACAGTTTTCTTTTTTCTTTTCTATTCTTTCTATTTAAAGAAACGATTGAAAGCAGCAGAAGCAGAAAGCAAGCTAAAACAAGTGTATATACCCAACTAGTAAGTATCTTTCTGTTGTTTTCTTTCCCATTTAATTGTAGAGGGACTGGTGTTGCTGTTTCTATGGCCTGCCAGTATTATGTATTAGATTTATTTACATGAGACATGGTTGAACAAGCATGTCAGAGAACTACTGAATTAGGTTACCAGTATAACAAACCTTCAGCTGATGCTTGAATTCCTTTTTCTGTTTGCTGAATTCATGCTAACCACTCTGATACTGATAAACTAGGTGCCCTGTGGAAGCAAACACAATAGTTTCGGTATTTCAGAGCTGGCTAGAACAAAGCAGCTCCTCCTTGTGTGTCTGCACTGCTGCTGTGAGTGCTGAAGGTGGTCCCACATGCTGACCTTCCACTTGTGGGACACAGGGTATTTCCTCCACAGGCAGCAGAGGACTTTCCCTGTGGGGCTTTCCTGGTTAGGATGTTGTGCTGTCACGTTGCTCATTTCCTTTGTCCTGTGTAATGTTCCCATCCTGAAGTGACCATTACTTAACTTCTGATTTTTATATGGACTAGGAGTTGGGGACTTCCTGGCAAGTTCACAGTCATGAACAAAGCAGCTAATTAACTGCTCAGTAATATCTCTGTTTTTCTTAGTTCTTGTCATCAGTGGATCACTAATGCATAGTTGTTCTCTAATGTAATTTTTTATATATGAATTTATATATTTTTCTATAAAAAGCAATATATTAAAATATTATATGTAGTATATATGAAGAATAATGTGTCCTTATATATAATATGTGTATATGCATTTTAAAACAAAAATCTTAGTAAAATATGTTTTCTATTGCATTTCCTCTTCATAGCCAAGTCAACAGTTGTTATAATGCAGAACTTTTAGTCTACTGTGTCCTTTCTCTTTTCAACTTTCACTCCCAGCTTTGTTCTTCTGTGTATTATCCCCAATAACTCCTTTACTCTTTTATGCTCTCTCCTTTTAAATATTTATGAACTTCTACCATCTGTTCTGTTACTTTAGACAAAACTAATTTTTATATATTTAACTTGCAAGAGAGTCCCTTATTTCTTCTGAAAACAGAGGATTTCTATGTTGCTTTGAAATATGTCAATATGTCTCAGGTGAATTTTCTAAAAATGAGGTGAAATATTTAGTGTGAAACCAAATGGATTTCTTGTCATGCAATTTTTCAACAGTATTGCTTTTTGTGGATGGTGTTACTCTGCAGGGGGACACTGGACATCAAATTAAACATGAATTCACAATGTGATAAGCTCGTAAAGAAAAAGGCAATGTAATTTACACTGCAGATGCAAAAGGATATTGCAGACAAGAGAGCCTCATAGTCCTGCTGTTGCTCTTGGATTATAATGTGTGTAGGTAGGGCTACGTGTTTGAAAGGCTGTGGTGTTCATTTGATAATGGCTGTCTGCAGTGGTATCTTATCCCTCAGCACCTACCTCAGCAAGGTAATTCTTGTTCCTATCTAGAGAATAGAATAAAATTGGCAACTTACCTCCCTGCTTCAGGAAAAGATTTCTATCTCTACCACGTGGTTGCTCTTTTTGTCTCTGGCTCTGATTTCCAGTCATGGTTGCTTTTGTGAGTGTTATACCTTAACTTACATATTGTTTAATTGATAAAATGGGCATGAAGTTTTCCTCCTCCTTCATTATCCTTTTATGTGTATCAGGAAAAGTAGCAGTTGTGTCTGTGACTTATTTAATCCCACCTGAATGCTGATTTTTTGCTGTTAATACTTCCAAATGCAAAACCAATTAAGTATTTCTAAGCTTTTTGGATTATTTCTGCTGAAGTTTCAGTACAAGGTCTGGCACTTAGGTAGTGCATGCATACCTAGAAGTTTATATTCATGGCTTGTAATAGCAATACATGGTGTAGGGATCTAAATGTCAATGTTATTGATTTGTCCTTATCGTGTTACTGAGCCCATTGCTGTTTCAAGGCTTGAACCATAATGATCCACTTGTCACTTTGAAAATAAATTACTTGGTGTAGCCTGTCACAAGACCTATGCAGAAGCACATCAGTTGATTGACTGAAACCTATTCCAACAGTAACTGGTGTAAAATTGTTGGCAGGGAGAGACTCTGAAGGATATCAGACTCAAACAATTTTTTCTTTTTTTGTCTCTGGCTGTCTTCCATTGATAGGACTCTTGTTGTCATGTTAATAAGAAAATCTGGGAGAGAGAAGAGAAATAATAAGAAAAAGAATAGAAGCTATCTTCAAAGGTCACATACGTGTTACACAGTGAAAAATAACAGCTCTGTGTGAAGCATTAGAGTTGGTATTTTTTAACTTGAGACTGTGCCCAAATTTATTCATACAGGTAACTGAAGTGTGGAGAGTCATACAGGTAATTGATCTGAGGTTATCAAGTCCTAAACCAACATCTTAGAAAAACACTTCTGCCCTAGATTGGACAACCATTTATGTGCCTCTTCCAGGAATAACCCTGGTTTAGGAACAGACATTTGTAGTTGATTGTGACTGAATCGAATGTCTGTATATATGGCTTTGTAATGCAGCCCTTTGTTTGAAAAGCACTCATGTGCTTTCCTGGTGAAAGAAAAAAGGATAAAATCAGTTAAATTCTTCAGTCAGGAATTACTGAAAAAAATGGTTCAGTTGTTTTCTGTAGCACTGTCTCTTTCAGTGGGAGTAGTCTTAAAGCAGCAGCAGAAGCCTGAATGCACAAAGAGATTCCACCTTCTCACATGCCTTATCCTACCACCCTCCAATGTGAAGGGGCTTGGAGACTTTCCTTCATGCAGGTGTAGTCTCAGTCTCTTTCTCCTTCTGGTGTGCATCCAAACATACTCTTTAGGCTGTTGTGGAAGTCATATTCTGGTTTTACTAATCTTACTGGCATCCTGTGTACCAGTTACTTGCTTGTTTTTGATGACAGTCTGGTCATGTAGATGGTGCTTTTTGGGATTAGGGCATATGAAGTCATGAAGGCTGAGATGTCCAATTTTGTATGGCTTTTCTCTCTAGAGCTTTGATCTAAGTGTTTACAGAAGGGGTAAGTACAGAAAGGGAAGAATGAACTGCTCCATACAATCTCCAGTCTCCAAAATGTATTGATGTAAAATTCAGCTGTACATCTGTACGTGTATGTTCTATTTACAGCATTTTATCTGAGAATCCTAAAGCACTTTTGACAAGCTGCAAATGGTGCCTCTCAAAGCCTTGTGAAGCAGGGAAATACTGTTCTCCCTGCTGAGTCCCTTTTGTGAAGCCAGTAGGGAAGCTGGAGGAAGAGGTCAGAGAAGATGGTCCTTTGTCTGTTTCTTGGTTGTCCCCTACTTGAGGAACAAGAGTTTTTTCCTTCCCTGTTTCATTGTGCAGGGGTCTATGGCAGCATGGAAAACTTCAAAGTGTAACACTGCTCTTTCTTCTGAGCTGTGCTAGTTACAATGGTGATCTCCAACATCTTATTGGAGAAAACTGCTTTTCAAAAAACATTTTTACAGTGGTCATTAGACCTCTTCATAGAAGTGGGTATTTACAGGAGCCTGGAGAGTTGTGAGAAGAGCTCACCTCCCTGTTTCCTGGATGAGGAATCCAGACACTTTCATTAGATGCCCAGAGGTAAATGGCATAAATGTGCCTTACAGAGGATTTAAAGTTATTTTTATTACTGAGGCTTTATTTTTCTAATTGTTCTGTTGCATTTAGCACAGATGATTCCTTCAATAACAGGAAAAGTTCACTGGGTGATATTGTTATAATTATTTCGAACAACAAATATTTTATCACCATGCTTAGGGTCAAATGCTAGCCAGTCATCTAGTGAAGGGATTTCAGTCTCCTGTGGGGATCAGGATTAAATTCAGGTGAAGGTTTCTTTGGGTGGGTGCTTCAGTCCATGTTGACAGGCTTCCAGTGCCTTCTTTCTGCATGTGCTTTATTGCCTTAATCTCTTCAGCTCAGACCAATCTCCTGCAGAATACAGCCCAGAAATCTGCACTTCATAGTCCCTGTTCTAGCATAACTCACTGCTCCTTCACAGCTGAAACCTGTTTAAGAGACTTCCATTCCAAGAACTAGAAATGGTAGTTTGCCACACCATCAGTATTCTCACTACTTTATTTGCATCTTTTGCTTTAGCTTCATTAATTGCTTAATGATTCATCCAGTTAATCATCCAATTCTCTTAATAGCTGTAGCAGGCTTTAGTGATATCGAACAAGTTTAATTAACATATCGTCAACAATTATGAGCTTTTTGCTTCTCATGTGATGAAAACATTATCTGCCTGAATTTTATTGTTACTGTGAAACTTGACCTTGGCTTTGGAGCAGGTCACTTTCTGGTGCTTGTTGCAGCTTCATTAATTGTAGTGTTTCAAAACCCTGAAGTGTGACACAACTACAGCATGTTAGTCCTGCTGATCAGCGTGGTTTGGCATCAGCTTTCACCTGGGCATCCCTTCCATTTGTGTTTAAGTACAAGCTTAATAATGGCTGTAGAGAGGACAGTGGGATCAGGCCATCACCCTCATTTCTGATCTTTGAATGTGCTTTGTTGGGCTTTACTGTTGGGTTTCCAAGTCTTTTACTGCCTTTTTGGAGGATAAATCCAAGGTATAGAAGAGAAGCAACATGCCTGATGTTAAGATGCAAGGTCTTAAATTTTCTTCACTTCAATCTTGTGCTCTGTGGGGCAATGCCACTTGTGGCAGTTTTCATCTGTGAGGGCTGTTTGTTTTGCAGCGTCTTGATAATGTTTGCACATGGAGTTTGCTGGTGAATCATTGGCAAAAGTTCTTTTGCAGCAGGTTACTATAGTGATGTCCCAGAGCAAAGTGGTGTGAATGTACCCTCTTTCAACTGCCCCTTTGTTAAACGTGCCTGCAGATCTCCTGCCATCTGTGGTGTCAGAACTTCATGCCATTCTGATAAGCACTCTGAAACACTTTAATCTATGTAAGAGCTGGGTGAATTAATAAGCAAAAGGAGATGAAAACCTAATCAAGCTTGTTAATTAATCTGAATGCCTTTTTTTCCCTTCCTGTGCTGCTTTTGGGCTGTGTATGCGCTGCTCAATGGAAAAAACTACTTAAAGTACTTCTGTGCCACTTGGGCTCCTGAGCTTTCCCTGCTGCTGAAAGGCCTGGAGCTTTACAGTGAGAACAGTACCAGAAGAAATTCCTGGACTGGACACACACTCTTGCCTCCTTATGAAATGTGTGTGGTTCCTGTAGCTCACCCACAGCAGAACCTGTTTTGTCTCTATAGAAATCAAACATTACTGAGCTCTGTATCTCAGGACCTGATCAGAAATCTTTTGTTAAGAAGTATGACCTTCTGGCTTCCAGGACAGTGTCAGCTTTCCAGCAGCATTTGGGTTTGTTCTGGAGCTGGGAGGGACAGTTGTCTTCAGGAACTCCTTTGCTTTCAGGGGTTGATGCTGAGAACATGAAACCTAATACTGATACCCCATTAGAAAGAAATTAATTTGGCTGTACTCCCGCAATGCTGTTTTTGCAGCAGTATCCAGGGTGAAATGTAGTAAGTATTCTGGGTCACTGAAATCACTGGGACTCCTGTGTCAGTGTGCAACTGATGTGTAAGGAAATGGGTTTTCAGAAAGCTATTTAAAAATATTTCTGCTTGAATAATTGGATTCCAAATCATGGGTTTATTAGTTGGAAAGAAAAGGAATATGCCCACTCCCTTCTATCTTCAGGTAAGAGAATATGAGGGCAGTGTGATCAGCACTGCAATTTGGAGTTGTGTTCAGCAGTTGGCTCCAAAGCCTCCCTGCTCTTTGTGGCTTCTGCAGTGTGAACTCATAATAGCACCTGGGAATCGCTGCATGTTTGATAAACTCCTTGTGTATTCTTGTCTGAAACTTCATGTGACTTCTTTGATTTTCCTCTATTCCCCAGAAGTCCTGTCCCTGCAATATCAATACTCTGTCCTTCTTGTTCCCACCCATGCCAAGGATTTTTTGAATGCCTCTTTTTTCCCTCAGATATCTCTTCCTCTGCAGAGATTCTGTATCTGTGCTATTCCATACTGCTCTCTATGCCAAGGTTTTGTTTGCCCTTCCATTCTCAGCTCCTGCCAGTAGTGGGTTTTTTTCTCTTTTCCTGAACCAGCATTTTAAAGAGGGTGTAGGGATGAGCTAAGGTGGTTCAGATGTTGTTATAATGTGTTCCATGTACTTGTGGGAATTGTGGCCACATGATGCAAAAACTCAAATATTTGTGACTGCAGTTTGGGGTTATATTTCCTTGAATAAAGCAGAGGTAGCCCTTTCTCTGCCTACCTCTCCTGCTCCAGCCCCCAGCCTTCTTTTTGGAGATTTAATTAAAATATCCCTCATGTTGAGGGATCTGTAGGTAAGGTATTTTTTTTCACCTAGATTTGAATGTCTGGGATAGTGAATAAGATACCTACCTGGCCTCACTGATTTGTTTTTAAAAGGTTTTGAACTGTTGTAAATGGCATCCAAATATTGTTATTTTCATTATTAAATATTATTGGAGTCCATGTGTTCATGGAAGTCAGATTGCTGGTAGGTACAGCTGGTTCTGGAAGCCATGTGTTGAATGAAATTTAAATTTTGAAGCATTTTGGGCCACACTTTTGAAAGTCAAGTAAGAAACAGCATGCCTTGATTAATGCTTGTCATTCTTTTTGCTTTGTGTTTTAAGTAACAAGCCAAACCCCAACCAGATCAATGTAAATAATGTCAAACCAGGAGTGGTAAATGGTACTGGAGTCCAGGCACAGAACGCGGGAGCAGGACGGGCCTGTGAGAGCTGTTACAGTAAGTGCATTGCCAGCACGGCAGTTGTGTGTGCAGAGTGAGTGCTGTGTTATAAACCTTAAAGTAAAAGCTGTCTCGGGCTGGGAGTGGGAGAAAAGGCTTTGCAAGGGTGAGGGGACAGAATTGGAAATAGCAGCATTTAAGCAAGTCTGGTTTTGTTGGGTTTTTCAAGGTGCTGGTGTTGGTTGGTTGGTTGGTTGGTTGGTTGGTTGGTTGGTTTTTTACTTGCTGGTGTTACATTTGCAAATAGAATTATAAAGTACTAAAGAGGAAGTTAGTAAATGTTCTACATAGTTGTGGGTAACCATTGAGCAAATACTTACATTACCAAGATGTGAATTTGACAATTTTTTCATATTTTTTAGCAGATTAAAAAATATTAAATACCGCTGTATTTGGTCTCCTGCCTGATATTAATAAACAAAGTTCTATTTTTCCTTTATGGGGAGCCTTTAGAGATGCTGGAATGTAGGGTAGTATGAGAAATGAAGTCACAGATTCTGAACTTTGGTTGTAAAATTAGTTTATGGGGAGTTCCTGAAGACAATCTTTCCTCTCTCCCATGCTCTGCAGATGTTGTCTACCAGTCCTCCAAAATGAGAGCCTTCAGTTTCATTGGCAGGAAATTTTTCCATCCTAATAGTTGTTGTGGGTTTTTTTGTTCATGTTTTTAAAAGGGTTTAAATTAATAAATGTAATGAATTCTGCTGAACTTACAAGTTTATTTAACAGTAGTGATGACAGTGGAGTCATCAGTTTTTTAAGATCTGTTTGAGCTTTGCTCTGTGTGTGTGTGGGTTTTCTTTTGTGATGGTTCTAAAGAGAATAAGCTCTGAAAAGTGATCCTGTGTAAGGATATATATAATTTCCACCTTTGTTATCTCTAGCCACCCAGTCTTACCAGTGGTATTCTTGGGGTCCCCCTAACATGCAGTGTCGCCTCTGTGCATCCTGTTGGACCTACTGGAAGAAATACGGTGGCTTGAAAATGCCAACACGGTTAGATGGGGAGAGACCAGGACCAAACCGCAATAATTTGGTGGGTACCCTCAAAGCAGACTGGTGCTCTTGCCTGGAAAGCTGGGTGTCATGATATCTAACTAGCTGTTCACTGTTTTTAAATATTTAACAGCCAGAAGAATGCCTTCAGCCTCCATTGTTGTCCTTGGGTTTGGTATTTCATGTCTTCCAGAAGTTGGCACATTAATTTCAGCTAGAAGTAATTTGTTGCCAAGTACTGCCCTGAGGAAAAAAAAATCAACATCATTTGTTTAGCAAACTATCCATCAAATGCATGGGATGACTTAATGGAGATGGGGAAAACTGAAATGCCAGCCAGTGTTTCTGGTATTTGGTTTCTATGCTTTTTGCTGTAGGGGGAAGAGGACAGCTTTTTTTTTTCTCCTGAAAAGGAATTAATTATTTCCTGAAACTTGTTTGCTTTCCTAAGGCATATTCAAAATTAGATACCCCAAATAGCTAGTGGCTTTTTAGAGATCCCTTATCTTGTTTTTCTGCTTCATTCAATTTTTTTCTAATAAGCCTCCTTTTTGGATAGGTTTGAGTAAGCATTGTGTGACCTGCTTCTGTTTAATTTTTCCTCTTTTATTTGAAAACCAAAATTCTCAGATTTTTTTGCTGAATTTAGTCAAGTTTAATCTGGAAGCATCAGACATTGAGCTGATTGGAAAAAGTAACTGCATCACATGGACAGGACAATAGCACACTCTGAACTTTGGTTTAGGTTAATTTCTTTCCTTTCTCCTATTCTTTGCTGTCACTCCCTTTTCATTTCTTTTGTTTAACTTCTATCCTTTTCAGGCCTCACCTAATTACTGAGATAACTGCCAGGTTTTATCAGTCTTATGCTTCTTGTTTGTTAATTAAAAAGTATGTAAATAGTTAGAGAG
This sequence comes from Myrmophylax atrothorax, assembly GCA_026770055.1. NCBI lineage: Eukaryota > Metazoa > Chordata > Aves > Passeriformes > Thamnophilidae > Myrmophylax > Myrmophylax atrothorax. The sequence continues at coordinate 4,106,776 of JAOXXN010000120.1, forward strand.
GGGAAAGCCTTGTTCTCCCCAAACTGAATTTTCTTCCTGTTTTCCACCTGTGGTTGGGTTTGAGATAACAAGGTACTACTGGTGTTATTTTATTGGTTGACTTAGTTGCTTTTCATGAAGAAGATACTGCTTAGGCTCTCTGTAATCACCGAGTGTCTTCCAGTAGTATCCCTTATTACATGCAGTGAATATTGGAGATCTGCGAGTGTGTTTGTTGAGTTCAGAGTAAGAATTAAAACAAATTCTTGTAAGTTTGAGCCAAAACAGTTCCTGAATTCAGTATGTTTGCTTTGGGAAGTGAGTTTGTGGTGTATTCTTTTGTCATGCAGCTCTTTCTCATTTTCTTCTCCTTAAAAAGCTTGTTATAAGGAGTTTGTGTGTCCAGAGCAACCCTAAGCACCCCGAGTTGGGGAGTCTTTCTGTTGACTCTATAAACACTGCATCATGTGATAGCACCAGGTAACTTCTTCAGGTCTGGCTTTTGGATCCTTGCCTTAAAACTTGGGGCAGCACAGAAATAAAACTTTCCTGTGAAGAGAAAATGTTTACCTTAATGTTATCCTTTGAGATATTTTGGATAAGACTTGGGAAATGAAGAATAGCTGGGCTGAAAATACTTTCATCGGTGATACAGCTTCTGTTCTCATGTCTGAGAATCAGTAGTTCAAAGTGATTTTATAAGATATTATTTATCTTCTTTAATCCTTACTCAGTTTCTAACTATTTTCTTGAAACCATTTTCATTTTTCTTTCTCTTTAGAGTCCTCATGGTGTGCCAGTAAGAAACAGTGGGAGTCCCAAGTTTGCTATGAAGACAAGACAAGCTTTCTATCTCCATACAACAAAACTGACAAGAATTGCCAGACGTTTATGTCGAGATATCCTGCGCCCCTGGCATGCTGCCAGACATCCCTATCTGCCCATTAACAGTGCAGCAATCAAAGCAGAGTGTGAGTGGTGCTGCAGCCGGGACCTCCTTGCAAAGGACCCCTTTGAGACTCCTTTCATGTAAAGTTTGAGTACCAGCTTGTTGAGGTGCTCTCTGGCATGTAGCTGGTGGTTTCACAAAATCTAGCTGTACTTGCAGAGTGTTCTAACAGATTGTAGGCTAGGCAAATAATTTTGAAAATTCATGAGGTTCTTGTTTTAATATATTCATGTTCTCCTGCGTTTGTGTCCTGTTGCCAAGACATGCTTGCCACCTGTAAAATTTATTTTAATGGGAAAGCTTTTTCAGGACACTGGAGGTATTAATTTAGTTTTGCTCAAGTATCTAAATGTCTTTACCCTCTAATTATTTTTCTGTGTTTTACAGGCACAGCACGTTTACCCGAGGCATCAGAAAACCCATTGCTATTAAAGCAAGTGGTTCGAAAGCCTTTAGAAGCAGTACTCCGGTATTTAGGTATTAAAAAAAGCAAACACCACCAAATTCAAAAGCCCCCAGCCATAGAAAACATCCTCCTGGCAGTTCTGCTGACCATCTGGTTCTTCAATTTGGTTCTAGATTTAGATACTCATTCTGGATTAAAAAAACAAACAAACAAAACAAAACAAAAAACACCTCCCCATCCCTCAAACAAAACATGGAAACCTTCCCAATAATTCGTCCTTTTTCCTTTTCCTACTTAATCTGATAGACTTAGTGGCTCAGCAGTCCACTTTGAGCTCACTGAGCTGTATCAGAAACTTGAAAGTGAAGGGAGGAATGTGTTTGCTGTGGCTTCTGTTGTATGAGAGGACAAGTTACCATCTGCTAACAGGGACACAAACCTAGTATTTTGGGAACATTTGTCCACTTTTTGGGCTGTCTGGAGGCAGTTCATACAGTTGGGTCCTCCAAGAATTCTCTTGGATTTAGAACAGCACTGTGTCCCACAGCTTGTGACTCAGTTGCTGGCTGGTTTGTGCTGAAAGTAAACAAGGGGACTATACATTCATTCTTTATTTCCTCTGTTTTTTGGATTTTTTTTAATTATAATTTTTTGGAGGACTTGGGCCTCATCAGCTGATCTGTGGGGGAGTACTGAGCACTCCATCAAAGACTTCGGTGTAAGTTTTAGGTGCTGGAAGCATCTAGAGTGATGCTACGTGATACATGCCAGTGTTGACTCCAAGTGAATGCAAAATTGTTTTCCCTGGTGTTGCTGGTTGATGATGATACCCTGCAGACATATCCCGGGTTGTTCCAGCAGCCAAATGAGAGTGTAACCACAGAAAGCCAGCTTGGACAAGCTCTCTGAAAGCTTCCAGCTTAGCAAGGAAGCCGATTGCCTTCTTACTTAGATAAGCAACACTGGAGTTCATTTTGCGTTTCTTTGAACATTTTTGTTGATGTGATATGGTAAGGCTGAGGGTGTATTAAATATTTACTGCTTTTCTGTTAAGTGTTGTACTTCTACTGTAAACTAGTGGGATACACACACTGAGAAACCTTTGGATACTTACAGTGCAGCAAAAGAAAGCCAATAAAGGGAGAAGTTTGCTGTTGGATAAAATCCTTCTTTTAATAGTTGTACAGAAGGTATCAGTAGGTTTTGAGTTTTTGTTGCACTGTCAGGATCTCCATTGGATTATTGAGGGAATGATAGAAATGGAGGGAGGCTGATGGACTGGCAGAAAAGGAGGGAAGCTGGTGGGCTGGCAAGAATGTATTTTTGGAGATGTTTTGCTTAGTGGACTTGAAGTCATATGTTACTCTGCAGTTGGGTCTGCAAGAGAAAAACTCAGTTGAAGCTCACATTTACTGTTGCTGGTGACTGTTTTTAAAAATCTTCAGTTGAAGAGCATGTGCTTGATCTCTGCCTTGGCCCAAAGCTTGAGTTCAGTCTCCGCGTGTTCTTTATAATGGGTCTTTGAATCCTCACTCATTTGGCTAGATAGGAACTTTTATTTTCTATAAACCTTACAAAACTAGCAAAGCTGTAGTTTCCACAGAGTTAGGGGTGTTTCATGACTAATCAAAGTTGGCATTTGATATGCAGCACCCCCAAAATCACCCCAAATTGTTGTAGAGCAGTGTTATGGAAATAGATATGAAATGCTTTTGTTACCAAATCTTATTTTAGGGTGTTTTAGGATTTTAACGTCTTCAGTAGCTGTGAATCCCAAAATATATGTATATGCTTTGTATCAGTAGCAATCTCAAGTCAAAATGATTGACAGACCCTTTGTATATAAGGGGGGGTATACTTGGTCACCTTCGAAATGTGCAAGTTTTTTTCAGATTTATAATTCCAGTGTCTTTGCTAATAAAAAACTACCATTTTTCTCTTTTCCAACAGAGTCTCACCCGTGTCCTCCAAAACCAGATCCTGCAAAGAGCTTGTCCAGTTCTCTCAACAATCTGACTCCTGCTAAGTTTACACCTGTCATTAATAATGGGTCACCAACTATCCTGGGAAAAAGAAGTTATGAACAGCACAATGGAATGGATGGTAAATATTTTTCCACAAAATGTATAGTATCTCTGTAGGCTTTTTCTTCTGTCCTTTTGGTATACAAGGAGATTATGTAAATCTGTAGTGCTTTATCTAAATTGCAAGTATTATTCTTGAGGGAGGTTATTTTTTTCCTTTTGTACAATCACCTGTCCCAGCTCTCCTGGGTGAGGCACATGATGCAGACTGCCTGGGAGGTGCATGCACATGAAGTGCTGTGTTAGTGGAACTCTGCCTGGTTTGGTCAATCCTGCAAATGGGATAGTGAAGGAGAAACTTCAGTTTTTAAATTAGTAGCTTAATAGCTTTTTCCAGTGATGTTTCCTTTGTCTTTTGAGGTTTACAGCTTTTTAACCTGTAGGTAGTAGCTGTGCAGTTCCCTGATGGCTTTCTAATGTGTGGGTCACCTGGCTTTCAGCAAAGCTACCAGTTGCCCCATGGGCACAGTAAAGGCAGGCTGCTGCTTAGCTGAGGGAGGCAGAGGAGCCAGATCTGCCATGGCATAAACTTTCTCCTGCCTTGGAGCAAGTGACTCTGAAAAGGGAGGGAGAGCTAGAGAGCTTTTCTCATTCTCACCTTTAATTTTAACTTTATACGTAGCTTATCTAAATATAATAACAAACATTTGATATCTGATTGTATTTTAACATTAAGAACTTTTAAAACTGCTGCTGTTCAGGTTGCTGATGTGATGTTTTTCTCTTTTCTGTTCACTTATGCTCTATCAGGCAACATGAAGAAGCGCCTGTTGATGCCTAGCAGGGGTAAGACCTTGAAGCTGCGCTCAGCTTATGCTAGGAGAGTTATTTTTAGTTTCATCTGCTGGCTTGTCTGTGCTTTGTGGCTAATGAGTCTGTGTGCACCTCTGTGTTGATGTCTAAGTGTTCCTTGGGTAACCACTTGCACCCATGGTTATGCTGCTCACCTTTCAGGCTTTTCACATGCAGGCAACAAGTTGTACAACCCAACTGAAGACACAAAGTTCTATATTCAGAATTGATTACTAATTCCTCAAGTTGACAGAACAGTCTTCTAGCAGTTCTGTGAAACTGCTGGAAGCTGTGGTGGCTGGTTTGAAAATAGGTGTTATTTCACTGACTTTTAAGAATACAAAGTTTCACATGTCTTGAACTACTTCGACTTCACTTTGACCAGAAGAAATAGAAGACAGTGTTTACATTAAGTTTCAAGTTTAAGCCTCTGTAGTTTCCACTGGAGGTGGACAGCCTCACTGATGAGAGACTGCGTGTTCTCTGCTGGCAGTAGAAAATGATTTTCAAAATTTCCATGGGTTAAAAATTAATCTGTTCTGAGTACTGAACAGGCCTCAGAAGCTTTCATTTGTCATAGTGCAGGAAATGTATATATGATGTCACTTCACCAACTTCAATAGAACAGACCACTATACAAATGTCATCATGAGACAGGCAAACACAAAAACTCAAACTTACACGTTCCCACAAACTGGCCAACACTGCATGCCTTGGTGTTAAGCTTTGTGATTAATGGCTGAGGCAGTGGATGGCTGTTACCACTATTTACATGCATGCATATATGAGTGCGTGTGGAGAATTACAAGGACCGTGGTTGTTCTACTCCCTGGATCTCTTTGGAAATTCATGCCTTGGTAACTGTGTTGCTGAGTTCGTGTCTTTTGTAACTTGTCTTTTGGAAGAATAACAAAACCCTGCTGCCATGGTCAGTTTGGCTTCCTTGGAAGCTTTGTCCATTAATGAGGGACGTAGATGAAGAGTAGCTCATTGGATTTCCACAGCTCCCAGTGACTACCTGCTTATGGGCATGCCTGCTGCTCACTGCTAAATGTCCCACTCAGCACAGAGACTGCTGAGTCGCTCAGCATATGACACACTGGTGAAGCTCAGAGATGTTGTGGCCCAAAGGAGGGAAGATCCTTCTCTCAGGAAGGCTCTCTGCATAGGGCACTGGACTTAATAACCTGAGACAATTTTCTGGAAATGGAGGATTCTCATTTTAGTGTTCTAAGATATCTGTCTGCTGGTATATATATTTGATTAGATATATTTCAGTCATAATTGTTGCTGGAGCAGTTTGCAAAAAGATTTTGGAGAAGTACCTGTTGAGGCTCCTCAAAATACGTTTCTCTAAAGCACATGTGTGTAGTTGTGCAGGAGCCCAATCTCACCAAGCACCTGCTGCTTTATCTGCTTGGTCTGTTCTCAGCCAGCCACTGAAATACTTGCAGTAGTATTTGTTACTGTAATTGCTAGGTACCAGAGTACAGTACAGTCCCAAAATCTGTTTACCTGCTGAGGTAGTGAGTGTTAACTGAATATTTTTGTGAGCAGTTCACCTTAAACTTGTTGGTTGAGATTTATTTGTGAATGTAAAATGTTTGCCACACTGAAATTTTGACATGTAAAATACTTCCTGACCCTGGGTTGCTGGTAGCTTTGCCAAGACAGGAAAGGAAGGAAGTCACCTGCAAGGAAACAAAGTTTAAAGAACTTGGATTGAGATCTGCTGGGCACAGGGAAACAGATTGGAGACGTTTGGTGAATTTCTTTCTGTCCTGGTCCCAGCCTGTGTGTTAGTGCCCTTTGGCACAGGTTCTCAGTTGCCTTGCATGTGAGCTGGTAAGCCTTGCTGGCTGCAGGTATGGCTAACACTGGTTTCCTGTGCTGTGCAAGAAATGGGATCGTGATGTTGAGGATAGAGCCATACAGATTGACTAATCTGGGAGGCTGTTGGCAGGGAGAGAAGGTCAAGGGAGAAGACCATGAGTTGAAACTGTTGTGAAGGAGGAGTGATTGGCAGTGACAGCAATGAGGACTTTTGATCAGAATTCAGGAGCCAGGGATCGAGTGAGTATAAAAGGATTGAAATAAGCCCATCTATCCAGAATAACTGATCTTTGGATTATAGCTGACCTAAAATAGAAGAAAACTATTAGTAAAAGTAAACCTGAATTGTTAGAACTGATCAGGTTCTGCATTTGCATAACTCCCATACATACTGTGGGAAATGGTGGGTGGTTTTTTGTTGTTTTTATGTTTCTCTCTCCTTTAGTGATATGTGGTGACATACTGGCTTAGGTCCCTGTAGGAGTGTACTGCAAAGAAAAGCTGCTGTTCAAACAACTTCAGAGGGGCTGAAAAGACTATTTCGGTGCAAATTTAGGTGCAGGAAGACACTCTGTCCACCTGTGTTGAAGTAGTTTTCAAGGAGGTGTTAACCTGCTGCAATTTTGTGTGGGTTATCCAGGTTTTTCTCTGCTTGCTGCTGGTGTGCTGTGGTGGTGACACCTGCAAGACATCTTACAGTTTGGACAGGTCACTGTGTCGAAGTCTCTGTCGGGTGACACTGAACAGCTGTTATGGTGGGCTTTAGCCGAAGTATTTTTGCTGGTGGTAAAAGTCTTTCAGTGCTGGGTTATTACTTCCAAAATCAGAGAAGTATGTACACTGTAAATTATGTCTCGTTGCTGAGCTGACACCATGTGATGAGTTTGTGAGGTTTCCTCATGGCCAGGTTGTAAAGCAGTATATAATCCAGAGAATTTTTTGCAGGAAATAAGCCAAGTAGCAATTTGTATTTTTGCTTAGTGTAAAGCATTAAGATCCATGCTTATGCATGGTAATTGCTGAATTTTAAGGAATATGTCAGATTTTTCCTTTGGAATTTTGTTGTTTAATTGCTTGTTTTTTTCTCTTCCTACTCTAACTCCAGCTAAGTAATTTTAACGGGTTTTTTTCTGACTCATCTCTGCTTGAACCTTGAGACCTGAACTTTTTTAAGCTTTGAATATGATTTGTTTGACCAGGTATCCTGAATTTTGACCAGTGCCTGAATTCCAAGAGCAGGAAAATATTCTTAATCTCATCTCCTCACTGCCTCCACTCTGTTTTATATGAAGGGTGTAATCCTTTCATCTACTTTGTTTTCCTCCTCTTTAAATCATCTTGGAGGCATCATTAAGCATACAGTGCCCTTCCCAGCTCTCCTTCAACATTAGATTAGCATGGACAAATTGCTACAGGATCCTATTTTTGGAGCATGAAAAGTACATGGAGTCTCCTAAGCTGTCAAATACAGTGAGATGTTAAAAAATTACCAGTTTATTGCTTTTTCATTAGTGTTCTGAAGCTTGGCTCACAGACTTTGCCATGAAACTTCCTCTAGAGACAGAGGATATTTTATGTTCTGGAACCTGTTTACTTGATTCCTCATAACTATCCAGTATGGGATCTATGTGATACTTGTTTATGCAAACTCCTGCTGGGGGAAGGGAGGGAGAATTGATAGATTTTTATTTTTCTCTCCTCTCTTTTACATCATGTTAGCTTTCATCCAATGAAATGTGTTTTTCAGGGTCATCACAGGCACTCTAAAATTGGCAGAAAGAGGGAGAACAGGAATGAGTAGCTGGAATAAAGGGAAGGCTTTTCCCAGCAACAAATGTGCATTGATAACATGGTAGTGGATCGAATGCTGAAAATTGGAGAGGGCTTATAGAAGAGCCATGAAAATGGTGAAGGGACTGGAAAACACACTGTATAATGGAAAATGCTTTTATCAGAGTGGAAGTTGTAGATGTTTGTCTCTGCTGACAGGAGCAGCAGAAGTATAATAATAGAGGGCTTTTTGTCTAGCTGGGAATGGAATAATGAGCTGCAGTAGCCAGAAGGTACAGTAGAAAAATTTTGGCTGGAAACAAGCTGCAGATTTTTGAGTGAGGTTAATTAACTGTTGGAATACCTTGCTTCCTTGCTTCTGCTGCTGGGGATTTCTAAACCCAAATGGAATGTCAGTCCAATTTAACATGTTCTGGTTCGTTGTTTCTCACCTCCTTTTTGGGAAATGTGAACGAACTAGAAGTGGAAGCATTCATCAGCCTAGCATGGCTTTAGTTCAGTTATCAAGAGATGAGCATGACAGTGGAAAAACTGTTCTTTAGCAAAACCAGCTATCGAGATGAGAAAGTAGGGAAGTTTTCTACCACCAGTTGTGTGGGGAACCAGAATTATCTCAGAGGGTTTTTTCCAGCTGACTTAGACCTTGCAGAAAATGCATTAAAATTCTGCCTTTATCAGCAATGGCCCCAGCGGTCCTTCCAAAGTTGAGGATAACCAGTCAAAGGAAATCTGCCCATCAAGGAATGACTGTAAACTGCAGGGAGTGTTGTCTGTCATTAGACTGTGTCTAATGACCAGTGCAATACGTGGGGTACTGGGGAAAAGTCCTGGCTTTAGCTGTTGATAGTCGAACCACAGTAATGCTGACTATGACAAGAGAGAAAATGTTCAGTATTTTTAATGGAATGACCATTTCTTGCCAGCAGCAGCACAGCTGGGAAGAGTAACAAGTTGCTTGAAGTGCTTCTTGGGGACCCCAAGAACCATGTGCCTGTGCAATTTCCTTGCTTTAGATTATTGCTGAAAATACTGATTATTTTTGAGAATTTTACTTGGGGATTTTGTATTCAGATGTTAAGTGAAACTTTTCACTTGGCTTCAGTTTAGCCATGATACTGTGTTTAGTTTCTTTAGTGGTATGGATAAAGATCTGAAAATGAAATCAGCAGATGGGCATCGTGCTCTGTGGATCAGCCAGTGAAAACCGTTTCATTATCAATGGCAATGGAGTAAGATGCAAATGTTGATTGAGTGAGAGGCAAGTGCATATCCCAAGGCTGTGGTAGAGAGCAGGTGTAATTAATGTGAGGAGAAATGAATGTATAACAGTACAAGGACAGAATTGCAAATTTCCAGATAGTACAAAGCCTGAATTTGTAATTGAGTGGAATCTACTTGTGTAAAACCTATCATATATATATATATGTACATGTGCACACACAGAGACACACAGGCATATATATGTATATAATGTATAAGACTTCTGATTCTAAGAACAGTGAATAATTTGGTGCTTTCTAGTTTACATAGCTTGGATGAGCAAACCCTAAAGCACTGAGGTGCGTGGTTTTATTGCCTCTTTTTAACTGCTTAGTGTATTACAGCCAGGCAGGGTGTACCATCACGCTCTTTTTGAAATGCGAGTGGATAATATTGATTGACTGAACCTGAGGCAGATGGCAGGTCTCCATTCTCAACATACTTGTCCAAGGGTAGCTGCTGACTCATTGGAGTTGGATGTCACTATCCAGAAAGCATTAGCAGGGTCTTTGAAGTACTTGCAGCAGGAGGTACAGCTTTGCATGAGCAGACACATTATCTGTGAGATGCCATGGTTACAGCAAATTAGTGTGACTATTAGACCAAGGATTTTAGGAAGTGCTGTACAAATCCAAAGAGGTTAAAGTGCAGGGGTTAGTGGAAGGAGGCGAGTAACAGACTCATCCAAAATTAAAGCCTCTCTTTGCAAAATCTCTCATTTGGAGTTACTGTGTGTTTAATGTTGTCTTGGGTTTATCTGTCCAACAGAGAACTGTGCTCACTTCTGTGTTTCATTACAAGCAAACCAGTCTGTATTTCTCTATTTGTTGCATGGGGCTGGGCTGTATTCTGAACTGTATTCTAAACTATGTCAATCTTTCCCCTTTTTAACCTTAAATCTTTTTTTTCCTTTTCCTTTGCCAATCTTGGTAGGAACTTACTTAGGTAAGTAAATTGCAATTTTAACATTGTTTTTATGTACAACAGAATTCAAAGAAAATGTTAGTCCAGGTGTTTGGTACAATTTATGCTCTGTTCTGCTTCTTGCACTTGCATTCCTGAAAGTTTGTAGCCTCTGGTTGTTAGAAGGTGGACACTTGATCTGCTCACAGTGGTAACGCACTCTTGGTAGCTGTGAGAAAGGGAGGGGTGCTAAAGTGTTCTTGCAAGCTTGCAAAATGTATATGTGTATATCCATCAACATGCTCAAACTGCCTCAGGTGGACCAGTAACCTGGAACTGGAAGCCTTGTTCATCAAGCCTTGTTCATGCATGATTTTTTTTTTCCCCAGCTTGCTCACAAATGTGATACCGTTGATATTCTTGTTACTGCTGGGAAAGGTGGAATCCCAGCAGGAAGGTTCATTTTGGAAAAGAAAAATTTGTATAAAGATTGTATGGATTTTTGAAAGCAATGTATTTCATTGGAGTAAAGTTGCTGGTTGTGAGAGTGTGTGTGAAATTCTCTATGTTTGTTGTAACTGGAGATGGGCTTATGAATCTTACTGCACATTGCATGTTCTGCATGATACTTCTCATTGGTAAACAGAGGGTGAAAACAAAATGCCATCTGACTAATTCCTTGATGAAGGACCCATAGTTTTGTGTGTGGTGGAGATGCTGAAGACTGGAGTTAGTAACTTTGACTAAATATAAATTTAACAACTCCAAATTGTGTCCAGTGGCTGGAAGCTGGGCTACTCTTCCTCCTTGGTTTGGATCAGTTCTGTACAGACTTGTGTCAGTCTATGAAGTGGATTATAAATATGCAGCAACAGCATTACATGTTCAGGCATGGAAAAGCACTGGAAGGTTTGTGCCCAAGCAGGAAAATTGTCCATGCTTCAGCTTCTTCAAGTTTGCTGTAGTAACTTCATGGGAACCTCCCTGCACTCCAGCCTGTGCTGGGCACACTGCTGAGGGTTTAGGCTTTCCTGCTTCTCAAAATAGCAGTTGTGTATTGTGTGGTGTTGGCAAAAAAGCAGGTAGAAACTGAGCAGTGGGAGTGATTTCTGTGTGCTGCCATTGAGATGCTGAGGCTCTCTCTCTGGAGTTGCAGGGGACAGGACTAGATCAGCAAAAAGCATATCTAGTGTCAGGCTTCCAGTAAGACCAGATGTGCTGGTTTGCTTTCCATTGGGAAATTAGATTCCCCCACTCCACCCAATGATGTTGGGTGCCAGCTATCCCCTACTCCTGCAGTGGGCTGTTGGGGTGGTGCTCTAGTTGCTGCTGGAAATGTAGGTATTCTCTCATTCAAAATTTTTATTTTAAACAAATCTGAAAGCATGAGATTCAAATGAAATGAGATTGTTGGAAAGGGAACAGGTTGGTTGACTGAGAGGTGGTTTCCCAGTAGTAACAGACTTGTGTTGCTGTTTGTTGTGGTCCTTCCCACCTGTGCTTCTTTAGGCGAAAGTATATTCATCTGCAGCTTTGATACTTAGGAATAAAGGATCATTAGGGCACAGTAACCTGCGGGACTGGTTTTCAGCCAAGATCTCTGTGATTGTGCTTATGCTTGAGGAACTGTTCTTAGGTCTTTGGCACTAAGTTGTGGGGAGAGGAAACGTGCTCTGAGGGTGTCAGTTAATCTCTGTACAGAGTTTAAGCGTTCTATTGCCATTTTCAGTAACAATGTAGAATTGTCTGTAGCAAAGGATATTTATGATTCTCTGCAGCTATACCTTCAATTTACTTTGTCTTCATTTTTTCCTCTGGGACTTCCTCTTTACTTCAGAGACTGGCTGGAGGAATTGGATGGCAGGACATTTCCTAGGGCTTTGGGTTCTTTTCAGTGCTATGGAAAAAAACCTCTAGTATTTAATCTGGAATTTTCAGAGTATATTTCAATTTCTTTGACTGCAAAAGAGTGGAAGACCTGCTTAGATTAATCACTGTAGGCCTTTATTCTTTGTGGTTCTAAAGGTTTGGTCAATCCCGAAAGCACCTCCTTTTGTTGTTTGTCTATTTTTGTCATTTGGAGGAGGTCAGTGTTGTTTCTGATGTGAAGCTGTGTAAATTCAAGTAGTTGGACCTTAGATCATCAAAAGGAATAATCACACTTTCTAGTCTGTGGCTTCTCTGGACATTCCTCCATAAAATAAAGTTGGGCAGGTTTTTTTTCTTGGAGAGGAGCTGCCAGAACTCTTGTATTTTGCTTCTGATTCAAATTCTTATGCTGTCTTATATTTAACCTGCTTGTGGATGCACGTGTGTGAGACATCTCTCTCAAACCTTGATCTATGAAAATGGAAGAGGTGCAAGGGGCAGGACTAAATTTGACGTCAGTTGCGTGTCTGTACCCTGCTCACTCAGAGACAGAGCATTGGTTTAGTTTGTAGAGGTGCCTGTCTCACAGACTTCATCTCTCACACAGAAGATACCAAAAACTTTTGGGTGAGAATCCATTGTTTCCAGGACAGATGCATCCTGTTCACTTGCCAGCTGTTCTGCAATGGGCTACAGATGTTGTGCTGTCTGCATCTCTTTGGTGATGATTGTGCATAAAAGTTGCTCATTTAACAGCGGTGCTTTGTCTGCTTATACTTTTACTGTGATTTTTTTTTTTAATTGCAAACTGAGTAAGGTCTTTTTAGTGCCTGTTTTCATTCTTTCAGACTTCAGTCACCAAAGTATGACTAAAGTGAAAATTCATGGATTAATTCACTAAGATTAATATGCTGATTGATACCTTACTGCTGTGATAGCAAGAGTATAAATGATACTGAAACTGTACCTTTGTTTTGTGTATTATTTTACTGGACCAAGAAGTTGTCATAGGCAGCTTTTTATCCTAGCAATGGTAGGGTGGGAGTGAGGTGCATTCCTTTTGTTAGCACTGCTTCTGTGATGTTTGTGGGCTCGGAGCAAGTAGCAGTTCTTGCTCAGCCTTTGCTCAGTTTGCATCAGTCAAATTATCTTCTCACCATGGAGTATTCTGGGTTAATTGTGGTGCTTGGGAATAGCACTGTTTGCTGTCTCATACTCCCAGCAACAGTCATTGCAGCAGCCATGTATCAGCTGCTCCTGTAGGCCAGTCTTTTCTGGCATCAGGGATGTTCTCAGTACAAGAAGAGAACTGATCTGAACTGTGGTTAAAACAAAACGTGTGGCTTCAATCCAGGGACTAGCATCAGCTGATTTACATTTCTTGGAACTCCTGTGAATGGAGAAAACATTATTTTTCAGTTATGGGAGGAGGAAATAAAAGACAAGTGCTGGAGCTTAGCTCTGAAGCTGACAGATTCCGGTTGCATCCTGCTGGCTGTGCTGTTTCCCAGCCTCCGTGGAGCTCTTTGTCCATCCATCTCAAACGGCTGCTCACAGCTGTGTTTTGGATGCAATTACTGCTCCCATGTAAAAAAGGAATTATTATCTGGTGCCTGCATTGCCTCTGTCAACATCCAAAGGTTGTTATTGGTCTTCTTACTTGGTGCCTGGTACGTCTGTCCTGCAGATTTGATGGAAATCTTTTTGCCAATTACTTCTTCATCTCTGAGGATACTTAAGCACAAAAGTGCAGTAAAAACTGAAACCATGTGTCTTCACATTTGGGGTAGCTGACAGTGTACAGCTACAGAGAATGGACAATACACTTGATACAAACTGTTGATTTTAATGTGGTGGTGTGATGCCCAAGTCCCCTGTTCCGCCTTCCTGATAAATTGCTGTGCCCTGTGTTTCCTGTCATACTTGATGCGAGTAGTATGTTTGGTTTTACCAAGGAGAACCTCAAGGAACCTGCTGGAATATGGACCATGAGCTGAAGAAGTTCATTTTTGCCAGATTCTTTGAAAATTTTTGCTCTCCCATCACAGCTTAACTCACTAGCAGTGGGAAGGTTAAAAGGTCAGGCTGGGCAGCTTGCCATGAATGTGAATGCAGAATCCATAGGGGTACCTTCTGCAGCCAGTGATGGCATTTGCTGATGCCTGTCCTGTAACACCTTTTGGATTTGATTTACTGGCATTTTGGTTCTCAGCAAGAGGAGAAAATAAGAAAGATGGTTTGGTGCACAGATATTAATGAAATGCTCTTTTCTGAGAGCATGCATCTTAGAAAACCAAATGGTGCCATGCCATGCTGCCTTACAGCAACACATCATTCTCCTAAATCCTGAGACCTTTGTGTGTCCTGCAGAGTCTTGTGTCTGTGAAGTACAGTTCAGTACACATACTCTGGCAGCGTGATGGGGCACCTGATAGTGCAGCAAAGCACCTGGTCAAACCAAGTTGTGCTCTGTGCTGTTTGTGTTGCTGGGGAAGGGCTTTATGTGGTAGCTGGAGTGCTAGTTGTGCTCTCTGACTGAGGGAGCTACGCCTGTGGAAGTATTTACTTGTGGTAGGTTCGGCAGATACGCTCTGTTTGTTAACAGCTTGTAGCTGACGTCTGAGCCAAGGGGTTCCCAGGGGACCCAAGGAGGGTAGGAAAGATTCTGCTTGTTACTGTCTTGACAGTGAATAATGCCTTCCACTTTCTCCTTCTTGACGTCACTAAATTCCTCAAAATAAAACAGAATGTCAGAGTTTTCCCAAGACTTGCAGAAAATCTTGGATCTGAAAGACAAGGTGTACTTTTAGAGGTAGTTTGAAGAAGGTGCAAGTAAACAGAGAAAAGACTCAGCAAGTGGAATGTGTTTGTAACTTGGGGCCTCTCCTCTTCAAACCATTTTGCTAAGGAAGCTCTTTTCTCAGTTACTTTTCTAGAATGGGAGAAGTTAGTTCAGTAGACAACTCTAGTCTTAGCAAAACAACACAGTTGCAATCATAGCTGCGTGTGTTTTGATTTTGTACTTTTTCTGTCTTGGAAAAGCAATGGTCTTACCAGCTCTATTCTCTTTCCTGTTTGTTAGGTCTGCCTAACCACGGACAAACCAGACAAATGGTAAGAGAATGTTCATTTAACCAAAACAGGGAAAAGAAGAATTATTAACCCATGCTAGATAGAACACCCCATTAAACTGTAGTACTCACTTCCACCTTTGCTGTTTGCAGCTGGTCACATTTCCCAATAAACTGAAAAATTTAAAAAATTATTATTTTGGGGCGTAAGAAACATTCACGTGGTTAAATACAATTTAAACCTCAAATCTCTCTATCTGTTTATCTACAAATGAGATCCTGTTTTGAATGGACCATTTTGTTTCTGCTTATGCAGAAACTGAGTGGCTGTTTACAGCAAAGTTCTGGGATGTGTTTCTAGGTGGAATGTGTTTCCCTGAAGGAGAAAGGTTTAAATGATGGAAGGGTTTGTTTGGAAAACAGGTTTTTTATTTTTTTTAGGAAGTTGGTGTGCAAGTTGCCTGCTGAGAATGCTTGTATTTTACGTTCTTTTTTTTTTTTTTTTGAGTAAAAATCATTCCTAGCCTTTCATCTGTTGTGCTGAGTTTAATCAGAGGACAGAAGCAAATAGCCAGTCTCATTGATGTGTGTCTGGCAAAATGCTTTCTCATGAAATTCACTCCAGTGTGAAAGGGCCAGTGCACAGGGTGTGCCTCCCTTTTGCCCCTTCCATTTGGCTTATGGGAGACAACTTCAAGCATATTCCAGCCCCCTCACACCCCCCAAATGATTTTCTGATGTTGATAAAGTGGAGTTTGCCTTGTTAGCTGAACTGCCACAACGCATTAGAGTCAGCAGAGTCCCTGTGACACAGGTCAGTCAGCAGCAGGTGTGACTGGTGGTCACTGAACAGCAATCACAGGCATTATTAAATCTGACTGTTCTGGGATAGTGTGCAGTGTCCTGAGGGGAGGCTACAACTTGAGCATGCCAGGCTGCTTGTAATAACACAGCATTTCTTTGGTTTGTTCCTTAATCCGAAGTGGTAAACTGTATTCCTCCATGAATTTAGCTTCATTTTGTGTCACTGAGGAGACTGGCTACTTGTTTGTGTCTGCTGAATAAACCAACTCAGAGCAGTGGGAGAAATCTGTGATGGCCTAATACTTTTTAGGTGTTTTAGGGTGAAACCCCCAGAACCACCTTGATTTCTGGTTGCCTGGTAAAATGTGCTACTGAGTGAAAAATTAAAGCTCCACATTTCAGGATGTACCATTTGGAATAGATTTCACTGTGTAGGTAGAGAAAAGACAACCTGGAAGCACAGGGGTGCCCTTTCTAGGTATTTCCAAGAACTTTTTCCAGAGTTGTTCTCCTATGTATGTTGCACATGTGGAGAAAATATCCTTTGCAACCTTAATGAAAGGATTTTCTTGAAGAAACCTGGATGGGGTAAAAAAAAGCCATCAGAAAAGCCTTTATTTGAAACCTTTTCCTTAACAAATGCCAAATCTAAAAGCAATTGTCGAAGTATTTCAGTGGTCTACTGTGCTGCTAAAGTTGTCTTTTGTTTCACATGGGGCTGGACACCTAAGAAATTAAATTGTTATTACACTTGTATGCAACAATTTTAAAGAGCTTAGAATTGTGAAAGGTGGGATTTTGTTTGTTTAGCTCTAAAGCCCAGATGTTCTACAGGAAGCAGATCTTGCTAGAGCAGTTGATTAAGGCTGGTCAAAGAAAAGTCATCTATCATTTTTTATTTTCTCCTCAGGTGAAAAATTGAAATAGATGCAGGGTTTTGCTGGGTTTTTTCCCTTGGTTGTCAGACCGAAGTCTTCCCTTTCTAAGTCAAGGTGTTAAAATTTGGTTGAACTTTTGCAATGACCTGATGCTTGAAGATTTGAACCCGTCATGTCCCCACCATGCCTTTTGAGATGGATGTCCCAGGACAGACATCTCTCACTTACCTTCTCAGTTTCCCATTCTGTGGGCAGAAGGGGAAGCCTTGGTGCATCTAGGGAGACAGTCTGACCTCAGATGATGGCCTGTGAAATACCAGAACTAAATTTATACCAGGACATTTTCTGACCAGCTTTAATTTATGCATATCAAGTTTTCTGGGGCTTCCTTTTGCATCTTACCCGAATGTTCAGGGTTACTGATTTCAGTGGGATTTCTCAATGTGGTAATCAGCAGGAAGAGGGGCAGCAGAACTGGACTTCAGTGATCAAGGACAACTGCATTTGAGAAGCTTAACACTTTACTCCCTTTCATCTGCACCTCTCTTAATAGCAGCTCATGTTTTTCCAGTTGGGTCAACGGGGCTTTACTGTGGGTCTGGAAAATGATGCCTGTGTTCATTCACAAAGCAAATGTGTTGTGTTGTGAGAAATCTGTGGTGTTCAATACTAAGGATTTTCTGATGAAAGCTGCTAAGCTTTGTGTACTAGATTTGTTTTCAACAACATATTTAATTCTATACCATCCTCATTAAATATTAACCTCCCTAGAACGAAAAGGATATGGGTAAGTTTAGTACTGCAGAATAACTGTAAATTCTGATTTTTGTGTTTGATTTGCTCTGTAGCTAGATTTTCTTCCCTGAAATCAATAGATTTGCTCTAGATTTATGGTAGTAGCTGAAATCTTAAGTCTTATGCTCTATCTTTTGAACTTGATGTCAACTTTCAGACACAAGCAACAGATTATTGGTAATGCCTGCCATTTATTATTTGTCTTGTCGCTGCAATATTGCTGTCCTATTGCATATTGAACTTGCCTAACTTGTACTGCTTGTGAACAATTGCTTATATGTGAATTCTGTGTTCGGTCCTGGGCCAGAGGGGAGGTATTTACCATAAACTCTCAACAAGTGATGTGAAAACTTTAATTCTCTTTTCCTTTGAGTGCTTATCACATGCTGCTGCAGGTTTGTTGCAGTCCCTAACTGTACTTTTTTATGTATCACGTTAGGGACCAAGCCGAAACTTGCTGCTCAATGGGAAATCATACCCAACAAAAGTCCGATTAATTCGTGGTGGATCCATGCCTCCAGTGAAAAGGAGGAGGATGAACTGGATTGATGCACCGGATGATGTTTTTTACATGGCCACTGAAGAAACCAGGTAGGAAATGTGGTCTTTCAGAGGATTTAAGGGGAGGCCTTTTGGTTTGTGGGGGCTGCAGCTGATGTGGTTAGACAGAGATCTCATCAGCAGGTGTGTTGCTGCAAACTGAATGCAGAGACTACTGCAAGTGTTGAGGTGAGTAAAGGTTGGGAAATACCTAATAATGCACTTGCATTCCAGAGAGAGCAGATGATTCTTCTTCCAGAGCAGTTGCTGTAAGAGATGGGCAAAGAGGGGAGGAAGTCTGAGATGGGAATTTCAACTGGTTCAGACTCATCACTGCCCTTGGAGGTCCTGTGGCAGTAGGATAGGATTGGAGCCCCCAGGCTCATGGGTGATGCTGAAGAGCACAGCCTCCTATATACAGAACTCTGCATGCCCTCTTGCATGTTGAACTCTCCTCACAACACCTCCTCGTGTGTCTGGGTACTGAAATCTGCAAGTGACAGAGGGTTTCTATGGGCTGAGTTGACTCATTTCTTTGGTTTATATTTGCCACCAGTAGTGGTGAGATTTAGCCTTGCAGTGTCCACCTTCCTCCTTTGATGGTACTGCTTCTGCTAGTCCTTCTTGTTGGTCTGCCCACAGGATATTAATAGTAAAAGAAACTCCTTGCATGAGTTTCACTTTAAACTCTGTTTACGGACTGCTGGCAGACTGGTAGAAGCTATGTGGCCTGATCCCTAATGCAAATCCTTTGTGTGTGTGTGTTCCCAGTACTGTTATTCCTAGGCAGGGAGGGTTGCACCTGGGTGTGGTGAGAGAGGCTTAGGCTTCTGTGGTTTCCCCTCAAGAACTTGATGCCTCTCACCTGGGTAACCTTGAAGAAGGTCATGGCAAAGTTTTCCCTGCTTTCCAGCCCTCCCTGCGAGCAGGGGTGGTGTCTGGCTTCTGTCTTGGTCTGAAGTGTGGAGTTACCAACACTTGCACTATCAGTGCCCCTACAGCAGAAAAGCACTTACCTTTCCCTCCAGCTTCTTGCAGAGATGGACCTGGGAATTACTGGATGTCTGAGCCCTTAGAAGTGACTGAGGAGGTCAGGATTTTGAGTGCTTTGTCTCCTCTGGTACTACTAAATTTGGCACTACACAGAGTATTCATTTGTTCAGCATGAAGTGAGTAGTCAGTCTTGATATCCCCAACCTCCATCTTAGCCTGCAAAGCATTTCAAGTGTCAAGTGACTGTTCTGTGGGCCTAGTACCAAAGATGGGCTTTGTAGACAAGCCGAGACTGGTAATGTTGAAGTTACTAACCACTGATCTATTGGATCATCAGATTTCAGTGCAGGAAACACCCTGTAAGAACTCAGAAGAAACATGAAATAAATTTTCCTGTCAGACTTGATCCTACAGACACCACTAATGCAACTGTGCATTTCACACCAACTCGTATCTTTACCATGTCTTTTCCTTCTTTCTGTGCCTGCAAGATGCTGTGAAAGAAAGCAGTGGAATTCCATATATAATTGAAAATAAAGTGAGAGAAGTGTTTCATTTTCAGAGGAAGCAGTTTCCTTATTCCTGTTGTCTTCTTGCTCTGATAAAGAATTACTGGAATCCTGTTTCAGACCTGCAACTCTGGCAAATTCACTGGATAGAAGATGCAGTGTTTATGGTCTCTAATTCACTCCTTAGATGCTCAAGGCTTATTTCATAATCCTACATCCACAAAACACTTCTTGAGATCTTCATCATCCAACCCACATGAAATACTGTAGGTGTGTGGTAGCAATGTGTCAGTACAAGGTCCTGCCCTTTGACCTGTGTGGAACAATGGGAATATTCATTTTGTGGTGTTGGTCGTGACAACAATTTACTGTAAAGACTCAGAATCATCTGCTCAAACAGAACCACACACACTGACACAGGAAGAATGAGTCCCACAGCAACCAGCACATCTCTAATCAAAATTGTAGTTCAGTGAAAGACATCAGCTCAGTAAGATCTTATCTCTTCTATTTAAAAATAAAGGAAAAAAAATGTTTCTTTTCTGACAGCCTTGCTGCTTAGCTGACTGATGAGTGGTGAAAGGAGATTTTTGGCAGCGTGTTGAAGAGCAGGGAAGCCTGAGCGCTGTAGCATTGTGAGCGGCACGGGTTTTCTGTCGGGCATTTCACCTCTAACTTTTCGCTGAACCATCTGCTGCATTCCAGTGTCAAGAATGCAAGATTTGTTTGTGAGCTCTGAAACAATTTGAGCTTTGTGTTGGCTCTGTAGCAAACAATCTAGCTGCAATATCTGCATATCATCCTCCAGCTGAGGGTCAGGCTGTGTTCTCAGTCACATAAAGTAGGTTTTCCTGAAGTTTTACATGCTCCCTCCTCCCCTTTTTGCATAGCCCTGTTGAGAATGGTGTTGGAAAACTGGATGGCTGAGGGAGCAGTCTGAAAAGTTGGTCGGATGAAAGGAATAAGTTTTTTCTTTCAAGCCTCACAGTAAGGAACTTGGCATTTATAACTTATGCAAGCGGAGGCAGCAAGTGACCTGATCAGAATCTAGAACTGCTGCAAGATGTGTTTCAGATGGTGGCGTGGCTAATGGAGCACATGGCAGTGCTGCGAGGAGCTCTGCTGGCTACAAGTAGATCAAATGCAGCCAAACAATTCTTGGACAAGTCATTACATCAAGGTTTTTTTTTTTTCCTCCCCCACCATCACTTTGCTGCCTTGTTCTCTCCTCTTCCTGTGCTCTTTCAACTTTAGAGAAAAGAGAAACAGGGACACTAGGCAAACAAAAGATATGTCTGTCTGTCTGTGTGTGTTAAGTGCTGTGCAACAACTTGTCGTGCTCAGTGGGCAAGTTTTGGTGGTGCCAAGGGTAAGTTTTAGAGGAGAGTAGGACCATTTTCTTCAGCAATTATCATATCTCAAAGACAGAAACCATAGCACAGTGATAGGCATCAGCTCAGTAAGAATGTATCTCTTCCACTGACAAATAAACCCAAACCAACCAACCAAAAAAACCTCAACAAGCAACAAAAAGGCTTTTTGGCCCCAGCAATGTTCACTAACCAAAATTAGGGGATAGACGGCTGAGACTGTAAAGCCCTTCCTCTCAGGTCTCTCATGGTGAGCCAAAAACTCATTCCATCAGGAGCTTGCAATGGAAGGCAGTGCTGCCTTATCAGACTCTCCTTGTTGCCCCAGTTCCTGAGCTCAAGGCTGTGCATAGTGAGTACTGGTGCACTTCTCTTATGAATATTTATTACTTTCCTTTTTAATCCCTACATGCCTTTGACCACCACAACATCCTCTGTAAAGAATTTCTCATTCTCACTGCGTAGTACATTTTTCATTGTTGGGCTTTTTTTATGTTTTGATGGCGTTTTTTTAAGGATACTTGCTTT
>JAOXXN010000120.1:4128229-4138429 GCA_026770055.1 Myrmophylax atrothorax
CACACACAGTGTGGAAGAAATAGGGGGAGACACCCCGTTAGCATTCCCAGCATGGGGAAAAGGCTCCAGTATTGGTTCGCTGGTTAGTGGCCATCACAGAGCTCCCCTGCACAGCTCAGCCATGAGACACAGCTCCGTGGGAGAGCAGGTGTTGTGCTATGGTGGGTTTCCAGGAGCTGTGTGCTCCTGCTTGGGGCTGAGGAATGGCAGAGCGCTCTGTACCAGTAGGTAGGAAGTGACCAGCATTGCCAGAAGAGGTTTGGTTGTAACTTGGCTTTGTAAATTCACACAAAGCTGCCTCCAGCATGTCTGACTGATGAAAATAAATTCAAAATGAATCAGTGGTATAGAAACTGGCTGTCCTGACTATTTCACATGTTGTATTCACAGCAGTAGACCTTGGTCTACAAGGTTGAACCAGAATGCCTTCTGCTTTGCAGGAGAAGGATTCTGGAATGCAATTTCCTCATCACTGGGGGGTTTATAAATCAGAAAACGTAAGTTTTCCAGGGAAGACATCACAAAAAGAACCAGTGTCATCCCACCCCATTAGTGAACAGCCCCTGCATGTGCAGGCCTGGATTCCCTTGGAGAAATGGAGAAACCTATGCTGCCTTAGTGTCCAATCCCTGTAATCCCATGCTTTCTTCCTCACTGTCTGCAGGAAAATCCGCAAGCTGCTTTCCTCCTCCGAAGCTAAGCGAGCCGCCAGACGCCCTTACAAGCCTATTATCCTCCGGCCCATCCAGGCAGTGCAACTCCGCCAGCCCATGAATGATGAACCCATAATCATCGAGGATTAATGCACGCTGAGCAGCGCTCTGGATGGCCGTGGATCTGCCTGAAAGAATCTCTCCTCCAATATCTACTTGAGTTTCTATGGCTACAGCATTGAACTAACTGTTGAAGAGAGGGAACTTTTGAGGAACTGTTTTGCATCTTTTAAACCCTTAAAAGGAACTCAGCCCTGCTCTGAGCCTCTGACCACAGACAGCTCTCTCTCTCTCTCTTTCATGCTCTCTCCTTCTCTCTCCTTTCCTTTTTTCTTTTTTTTCTTTCTTTTTTTTTAATTTTTGGTAGTCTCTTTTCCCTTTTGCTTCTACCCCTTTTGTAGATGGGGAGGGAAAGTAAGTTTAACTTATTAAGAGAATGTGGACTAGTACTTTTTAGCTTTGTTTCCTCTTCTGATGTACGAAGAGCTAGAACCCTTCATTTTGTGACTGAGCTCTCGTTGCAAAGCCATTTTTATGAGGCTGTGTTGTAAGATTTTTCTTTTCTTTTTTTTTAATTTTGTGGACGGTGCCATTTTTTTATTTCATTTATATTATTTCTTTTGTAGATAAATTTCTGACCTTTAACTGATATTTGAAAATAGGAGCTGAAAGCCAGCCCCAGGTTCAGACAGTTTTCTTTGGTCCTGTCCCTTCTGTTTTTTGGATCATTTTGCACAGCCAGTTGTGCTCATGCACAAGACAGAACCAACTCAGGCTGAGAAAGGAGTGAGCTAAGAACTGAGGAACCTTGCAGAACATTACACTAACGCTGTGTGCAGTGGAGGCCAGAATTAGGTGTCCTTACTGTAGTTGCTTCCTGGGAGATGTGGCCTGTGGCATTTCTCCCAGTAACCAGCAGTTTGTGTGCTGCCTTCTCTGTAACACCTGGAATCCTACGTGCTGTTAGGCCACCAAGAGCCAGCAGTAGGCCCAGCAAGTGTAATGAATTGCTTTGCTCTGGCTCCAAGAGTCAAGTACACCAATGCCCAGGGACATTTTGCTTAGAACTCTGAACCTGTTTGTGCATCAGTGCTTTTGGACACATATTTCCCAGGATGAGACCTGGTTTCTCTTTAATTGCATTACTGTATGTTTCCCATTTTGAAGGGACTTTAAATTACAGCTGGGTTTTCATTTGAACACACTGTGTCTGAAATTAAGTGTTTTTTTCCCCCTTGACATTTCTTGTGTTTGAGGTTTCTTGCATCTCTTGAACTTCTTATGTATTTGCAAGTCTGTATCATTTCTTTTTCGTATGTCTTCTCATGGCAGTGCATTTGCTAAATGCCCTGCTTGGTTTTGAAAGGATGTAAACTATCATTTGCAACTTGTGCTGATCTGTACATGTACCTGCCTCAAGCAGACACAGCATGTAATAACCCCCAAGTCATTCCATATGTGTCAGCAGTGAGATGAGCCAAAGTTGTATTTGGGTTATCACAGTCCAACCGTGATTCTGTGCAACTCTGCTAACCTGCTGGGTTAGACGGAAAGGAATCCCCACAAAATGAAAACAATTCAGTTAACTTTACTTAATAAACCTGGAAAGTGAGATTTTGTGAAACATCTGCTTTTTGTCTCTTCTGAAATAGCCACCACAGCTCAGAGCCGTCTGCCTGGTGCACACACCTCGGCACCTCCCTTCCCATTCTGGAGCCATGTTCTGCTCTCCAGTGTTTGTGCCTCCCTGTGTCACCTGTGCCATTATGTTATACAGGACAAGAGTCACTCATAGTTTGATTCCCACCATGTGCAGTTTAAACATTTCCAGCGGTTCAGGCTCCCTCCTCAGCATCTCCCTCCCTCCTCCTCCTGAAACGTGGCAGCAGATGCAGTGCTAGGGCTCTGAATGAGCCTTTTGTCCACAGAGGCTCATGTGTCCTATTGCTCAGGGCATGACTGGCATGTGGCATAGGGAGATCCCTGGGGGTCAGCAACCCAGCCCGGGGGCAGGCCTGTAATTCTGCATTGCTACGTCCGGTCCTTGCTGGGATGAGCAGCACAGGCTCCATGTTTGGTCTCATTTGCTGCTCAGGATTTACTCTGTGGCTGTGAGTAGCTGTGCAACTTGGCAGTTGTAAGTGTATCCTATACTACTGGTCATGTTTTCCTGTCCATAACAGAACTGGAATGGGATGGCCATTCCTGAAGGATATGCTAATCGGGAAGGGCACAATCTTATTAGACCAAAGCCTGCAGGGCAGTGCTGCAGTGACTGCATGCAGCTTTACTTTGGCTCCATCAATCTTAAGGATTAACCCTCTGTACTTAAGAAACATTGCCAGCCACAGGAAGGTTTTGTAATGCTTTCTCTATGAGGGAAGGCTGTCATAGGCATGCCTTCCTGTATCAAAATGAAATCTGAATACATCACTTTGAAAAACTCCATCTCTGAGTTGGCTTCAGCCCCTCTGTGGTGAGATTTGGGGCCGGTGCCTCCGTGGTAGCAGAGGGCTGTGGTCTCTGCCTGGGGCTTGGGGAGCTCTGACACCTTGGCATGCTGGAGTCATTCCCGGTGGATGAACTATTGATGAGCCTGGTGAGAAAGGGCTCCGGCTGCACCGAGAGCTCAGGAACCACTTGGGGGTGCCAGCCCTGCAGTTTCCAACATCTTAAAAGCTTTCTTGGAGCAGCTCCAGAGATTACTCTGGGAACTAGTCCAGGCAAGGAGAGAGCATGTCCTGTGCTGCCCTGACTTTGAAGGATCCTTGTGTGTCCTTCAATAGGGCTGCTGGATTTTGGCGTGCAGCAGCAGACTCCACTGCCATGTGTTTCACTGCCTTATATTTGTGCCAGCTTGGGAGGAGGAGTTGGAAGATACCTTTAGCAACTGAAGGAAATTGCTGGCTCTCGTGAAGTGCAGGGAGTGGTGGGTCCTGCCACTGACCTACCCAAGTCTGAGGCGTCACTCTCTTAAGCCAGTTGCTGTCACTAAGCCTCTCCTCTCCTGTACTCACATTCATGTGCTCTTGCTGCAGGAATTGCCTTTGGTTGTTCACCCTCCTGCTCTAGAGCCTTGTAAAAATAAAACAATGTTCAGACAGCTGGGTCACTGTCCCATCTGTGTCCCTTCTGCCCCCTGCTTCCAAAAGAGCCCCGAGGTTGCAGGGGACACTTTCTGCTGAAGCTGCAGTGAGGGCACGTGTTTGGAGTTTGTGCAGAGCCTGGAGTTTGGAAGTGCCTGCCTGTAGCAGGTCAGGTCTACTGCACGTGTCTCCAGGATGTAGTAAATTTTGCCACATCTATTTGGGTATTTTCCTTTAGCCATGTGTCCCAGGCATCCCCATCCCTCATTTGCCTTTCTGCCTCACAGACATGAGAGCAGACATGTCACAGGCTCAGCTCCAGTCCCTTGGAGAAGACTGTGCTTTGTGCTCACGTGGGTGGACCATGCTGGCCTCCAGACTCAGTACCATGCTTATAATTTTACAGGCTTAAAAAAAGCAGGAAGCTGGTCAGGAAAGTGTTTTGAAAACAAAACAGAAATCCAAACATTCCTACAATACTTTATGCTAAAATGCTTTTGTTACAGATTTTGGGGTTTTTTTTAAAGATTCGCTTTGGTATTTTGGAAGCATTTTTTTACATTGCATTTTGCATTTTACCAGCCTGTCAGTAGCAGCTCCCTGTGATCTCTGCTTTTGCTGCTGTAACATGAAGACAGTGCCCTGACTGTAACAGCATCGTTGAAACAGCGTGCAAAAAAGAAAAGCATGACCAAAACTAACAATTCTGAACCTGGCATTCCTGCTGTGGGAGGAGGGCTGTAACTGGGACACTACTGGAGAGTTGTAAAGCAAAATACACGCTGAAGTTTCCTTTGAAATGGAAATTTGGAGCCGGTGCCAGCTCTGCTGTGGGCTCTGGCTCTCGGTTCCAGTGTTACACAAGCCAGACCTTGGGAAGAGCAAGAGGCTCTTTTGGATGGTCGGCTTGCGTCATGGTGGAGCTTCTTCCCACCGCTGTGGGAGGAGGGGGCACTTACCTGCTCACACAGGGACCTGGGCATGAGCACTGATAGGAGGTGTGCCAGCCCGGGGGATTTCTGGGAAGGGCACAAATCTTGCAGATTTTGACTGGCTGGAGGAAGAAGGGGTTTGACACAGTTACAGAAACTGGACCCTGCATATTTTCTGGTTTTCTTAATCCATCAAGAGGGTACAGGCTTAAAAACACCATTAACCCAAATAAGCTTTGGCAGCAGCTTTAGAGGGAGAAAAGAGAGATCACTGTGGAAAGGCAAGTCAAGGCATGACAGTCCTCTCTAGCTGGTGAGTGTTTCTTTAGGGGTTTTCCTGTAAATGTACTTTTTAGTCAGGGTTTTTCTAGGTGAGCCTGCAAGAGCCAACAGTGATGGGACCTGCCATGAACCCCATCTTCAGGATACAAACACATCTTGGGCATGTGTCTTGAGCATGTCTTACTGCCCTTCGAGAGAGGAGACTGGCATGGCTCATGTCCCCAGTGTCCCTACTGCCCTTTCTTCCCTTCCTGGGGACTGATAGAAAGGGTTTTGCCCTGCTGGGCCACCTTTGAAACCTGGTAAAAGACAGTCTCTGATGATCATGTTTTATCCATGTAGGAGGAGGAAAGCTGCTGCAAGAAAAGGCACACTGTAAATTCACGTGGGTTGTGGGGCCAGGGGCTTGTCTTCACCTCCTCTTCAGCCTGGAAGAAAGTCAGGCCAGGTCAGGGTTGAAGCACACTTGATTCCTGCCCTGGGCTTTGCAAGTTCATTCACCACATTCCTGGAGTGAGTATGAATAACATAAATTCAGCATCTTTCTGCAGACAGTTTCCTCCCTTCCTGCCTGCAAGGGGATTCTCCACCTGGATCCAGTGCTCCGTGGGATGCTGGCAGCGTCACAGCGAGCAGATTTACAGGTCCTTCCTGGAGGGTTTCAGCCAAGTCGCGCTTGTTCAGAGATTTTCCATCTGAGCAGGAGCAAGTTTGTTCCCTGTGCCTGCGTCTTGGCTGCCCCTGGGCAGGACATGTGAGAGGAGAGCGTGCGGAGCGTGCAGACGAGGAGCCAAGCCAGGCGCGTTTGCACACTCCTTTCCCTGCATCCCATGTCCCATTATATCTGGTGGGAATTGGGGGCAAATGCATCCTAATGGGTGGGTCTTCCCCCCTGTGATGCTGAAGAAGATGGTGCCATAAAGGTATTGCAGCACTTACGAGGTGCTGGATTATGTGTGTCCAGCCCCATCCCAACCCCAGGAGCTCGCTGAGAGCTGTGTCCTGGAGGTGCTGTGCACGTGGGGCACAGACAATGAAAGCTGGGCAGCTGTTGGGCACCCTTTTCCCTCTGCTGTGCCGGCTCCCAGAGCTGTGTTACAATCAATGGCTGGCCTGACCTCTGGCCACAGCGTGTCCAGGAGGGATCATGGCACTGGGAAGGCTTAATGACAAACAGCCCTGAGTTGAACTTTGCCACTGAAGCCTGGCTCCAAGCACAGCCTCTTCACTGGGACACCATTCCCTTCCCCTGGAAAAGCTGGGAAAGAGCCACTGCTGCCAGCCACCCCTACACCTGGCCACTCTCAGCACAGCTTCCCCACTGCAGTGCTGCCACAGTCCCCAGGGTGTTTGAGTGCTGGTCTCTCCAGCTGTTTTCCTGCCTTTTTTTGGTTAGAGCACTGCTTCTCAGGCACTGTGATGCCGCCTCATGGAGGCGACATGGCTGCTCCATGGAGGTTCACATGCTCCACGCCAAGTGTGCATCTGCCTGCACATTGGGAAGGGGTCATAGGGACAATGGGGACATCCATGCCAGGTTGCAAGGACAAGTGGGATATCTGTAAACCTGTTTATTGCAGGCATGACAGTGCTATCGACCATGCCTGATAAAGGCAGGGACTCGGGTGCCTTTTAAAGGAGAGACGCGACAAGTGGATGGTTGGAGCTCCAGATAACGGGCGCCAGGGCCAGGTGGTGACGTGCTGGGCCCTGGTCGGTGGCATGTGCTGCCTGACAAGACCCAGCTCCTGCCAACCCCTCGGCATGCTCTTGCTCTGCTCCTCCATCTTCCCTTCTCTTGCTAATCCCTTCTAAGCTCCTGTGCTCCCCTTCCTGAGACGTGTGCTTATCCTGCAGCCGCCCTTGGGCAGCGAGGCCGGGCACCAAGCCTCTGTGGGCTGTCCCCCTCTGTGTGCAGCTGTCTCCCCACTCCAGCCAGCCCTGGGCTCCTTGTTTTGGGGGACAGGTTTCCCCCAGTGCAGGAAGGCTGCCCTCCATGCAGCCCTAGCTTGGGATGTAGGACAGCCAGATCCAGGCTGGCAGGCACAGCATATCCAAGAGGGCTGTGGAGAAAAAATAAAGAAAGAAATGTTTTGCCAGGTTTTGTGAAAGGCTCCTTCTGTCCCATCCCTGAGCAACTGCAGGGAACTGCTCCCAGTCCACAAAGAGAAAGCCAACCAGTTTTTCCATGAAAATCTTGCCTAATGGCAAAGACCAAGGCAAAATGCAGGTAGAGCTGGGGCAGCCAGTGGGCAGTGTCTGTCACTTGCATGGGCAGCAGCTGACTGCTCTGCCATTTGTAACCAACCAGCACCTGGTTGTAAGCTGTGCCTGGGGGTGCAGGAAATTAGGGATGACCGAAAGCTGCAATGTGTCACCCTGGGGTGACCCTGTCATGTAGGACAGACATGTGGGTTGTCTGCAGGCCATGCACAGATCGTTGACCTCTGGGCACACACACCCAGCAGCAGGGGGTTTTGTCTTAACCTTTTTTATTGGGTATTTTTCCCCTCAGTCTCTTCTTGCCTTGTAACAAATCCAAGAGAACCTAGGTGCCAGAAAATGTAACAGCAGAGGAAGGCTTTCCAGCTCCCCATATGAACAGCTCTGTCTGGGTCCATGAGTTTTTGTGGTATTTCTGTCCAAATGAAGAAGAAAGAGCTTAGGGCAGTCAGCACAGGGAGGGGAGAGAGGTGAGCCAAAGGAGAAGCAGCCTGAGGGGAGTTATTCCTTATTTATTCCTTACTTTCCCTTAATCTCTGTTCAAAGCTCTCTGGTTGACCTGCCCTAGGCAGAGGTCCCAGCCTCGCACCTTTTGCAGGCTCCCAGCGGAGGCAATCCCCACTTCAGGGCCAGGGCAAGCCTGGTATGCTCAGCAAAACATTCCTCACATCTTGCAGCCCCTGCTGGGCTCGGGGGCAGTTGCTGCTGCCCAGGGAATGGCTACAGGCACTGGCTGTAGGATGCGGGATTAATTCAGTCTCAGTCCCACCAGGAAAGGATTTTGCAGGGATGTGGCTCCTACTCCACCCTGTGCAGCATTCCTGAGAAGGGGCTGGGTTAGAAGCCTCCATTTTATCAGGGACATGGATGCTGGGCTGCCAGGTGCTCAGTAGAGGAAAGCCCCCTCATGCTCCCAGTGTGGGTAACTGAGGGCACAGCCAGATCAGTGGACCTGCAACATCAGTGCCCCGCGGGGCAATGTGTGCTGGGCCAGGGAGCCAGCTGGCCATGGCAGCTCAGGAAATCCCAAGGCTGCACAGGGCCAGCGCCATTGGAGGAAAATGGGTCACCTACCGCCATGGGAGCAAGGGCCAGGGGGATGGTCCCCTCGGCCGGGACACCCCTGGGCACTGCTGCTTGCCAGAAACCTCCCCTGGCTGCTGAAAGGCAGCTTTGTCACCCACTGCCAGGGAAACTCCAGCTCAGCTCCTGAGCAGGGATGAGGGCCCACAAATTTCTGATGTAAAATTTTCATTCTTTGGTGAAAATTACTCTCCAGGCCAGTCCCCAGCCTGGATAGTAATGTGGCAAGGTCAGGGGTGTCCCTCGTGTCACCACACCACTGCCCGCATCCTGCGTCCCCCAAGGCAAAAGGCTGTCCTGTGCCTGGCACTACGTGTCCTGTTCCTGGAGAAGCTGGGCTGCTTGCTCGTCAGTGCCACCTAAGTCACCTGTCCCCGAGGCAGTGACACAGCCCTGCCTTAAGTGCAGAAGCACGCTGAGCCTAAACCAGGGCAGATTAAGACAAGAGCAGCTAAAGCCACTTTGCTCCTGAACGAGCATATCCGCTTGGGATTTAGCGCATTTGCAGGCAGGGATTCACACCTTTAGGTGATTTGTCTTAATTCCCCCCAGCTTCTATGTGTGAAAAGCCCTTGGCTGCTCAGAGCCGGGCTGGGTGCTGTTTCTGCAGCATGGTGGAGCTTAGGTTTTCTCCTGTGGCTGGCTGCCCCACACATGCTACTGCGTGGATGCAGTCTCCTTCCTCCTCCTCTGCTCCCCACTAGTCCCCAGGACTGGGAAATTAGCTGAGATTTCCTGTGGATCTGGATAATTTAAACAGAAGACCCTTTTCAGGGTGTCCCTCACGGTGCAGGAGAGGAGCTGCTGCAGGCACAGCGGATGCTGCTGGTGCTGTGCTGGCCCCTGCCTGCTGTCATGGGGTGCTTTAGAGCTGTGGACACTTGAGTGCCGTGCTGGCAGGGGCAGCTGGTCTCCCAGAAATCGACAGCTCTGCAAATCCGCAGCTCTTCCCCTGCCCTGGTGGCTGCTGGCCTGGGCTGGGACATGCTGGCTCCATCGTGGGACACACAGGGCTCAGCTGCCACTCCCTGGGGCTGTGAGGGGCTGTGGCGCCCTGGAGGCACCGCTGCCACCTGCCCCTGTGCGGGGACCCCGCAGGCCACAAAGCCACACATTGTTGTGACAGCAGCTGGGCGAGGAGTGACAGGGATGCCTGGGCCTTCTAACCCAGCAGAGTGCATGGGTGATGGAGAAAACCACTGTCAGGCATCCCTGTCCCCTCATCCCCATGCACTCGTCAGCCAGGTCACCTTGTTCCATCCCGGAGCCTCGGGATGCCCTTCCCAAACCTGTCGTTGCGCCGAGGGCCAGGCAGGCTGTTGGCAGCTGCACCAGCTGCCGGCAGAGAAAGGAGGAATTCTGTGACAATGGCGGCGGAGCAGAGCCAGGCTGCGGGCTGATGAATAATGCAAGAGCTCTGCTTGCGGAGCGGCAGATGTCCTGTTTACTAACACCCGGCCGCAGCCTGCGGGATGGTGGTGCCGGGCAGCAGCCCCCAGAGCATCCCAACCACGGGCCCTGCTGCCCCGCTCACTTCCTCTGGACACCCCGTCCCCTGCGCCCACACAGCCCTCGCCGCGGGGCACGATCTGGCCGGGAGGGCACAGAGGGGCTCCCCCGGGTGCTGGGGCTCTGCACCCCGCCATGGGTCTCTCCTGTCTCGCCATGGCTTCGCGGCTCCCGGATTATCCTCGCCATGGCTTCACGGCTCCCTGAGCATCCCTTTGCAGCCGGAGGGGGTTTTGAGATGGGCGTTTCCATGGCAACGGAGCGGAACGGCGCCAGGAGCCGGGGATGCGGGCGCAGCGGCCGGGCAGCCCGGGTTGCCGAGCGGGGCTGAGGCGGGGACGGGCTGCGGGGTCCCGCGGGGGCGATGGGAGA
>JAOXXN010000120.1:4148345-4162612 GCA_026770055.1 Myrmophylax atrothorax
TGGGGTGGGCATGGAAACGCCAAATATTTGAATGGGAGCACAGTCATTCCGGGTAACGTGGTGGGTAAAAATAGACACAGCAAGTAGGAAGGAAAACGCTACCGTTGCTGGACTGGCTCGTGGGAAAGGCCATCTGTGGGATGGCAGCTGGGTGGGTGTCCTGGTTTCAGCTGGGATAGAGTTAATTTTCTTCTTAATAGCTGCTGCAGTGCTATAAGGGGGTCAGAGGCTGTGGGGCTCTGTCTGTGTCCATGTCCCTCAATGGCTACAACAACCCTGGGGGCTGCAGCAGAGTGGTCCCTGGTACCTGCAGTGTGGCTGATGTGTGCAGTGTGCTGGTGAACAGCCCCTGGCAAGTGAAGCACCCCGGAGGTGCAGCCTCCTGTGGTGCATGGAGCCTGACTTCCTCATAGGCTTTAGCAGGTGCTGGACAGTGGCTCACCCCTCTCTCGTGTTCCCTGCAGCTGAGAAGGTGTCCTCCCTGGGCAAGGACTGGCACAAGTTCTGCCTGAAGTGTGAGCGCTGCAACAAGACCCTGACCCCGGGTGGGCATGCTGAGGTAAGAGCTCTGCAGGAGTGAAGGGGGTGGGGGCTGTGCTGGGATGCATGAGGAGCCTGGTAGGCTCTGCTGCACCCCAGTGATGGGGACTTCCAGGAATAGGGCTGGAGCAGGTATTGATGCCATGTGGATGGGCTGTGGCATGTCCCTGTTGCATGCAAGTCTAGGAGTGCACACTGTGGCTTCAAACACTGCTGCTGCAACTCATGGTGCTCCAGAGCTCTTGTGCACAGCCCTGGACAAGCCACAGAGTGGTGCTGGTATCACATGTGGTGTCCCAGCTGTGCCACCTGGGTGTGGTCTCCCAGGCAGCTGTGGCAGGGTTTGGCATGCCCTGCTAAGCACTGGATGCAGCTCTGTGAACTGGGCAGGCTTGTTTGAGCGTCACA
This sequence comes from Myrmophylax atrothorax, assembly GCA_026770055.1. NCBI lineage: Eukaryota > Metazoa > Chordata > Aves > Passeriformes > Thamnophilidae > Myrmophylax > Myrmophylax atrothorax. The sequence goes on from JAOXXN010000120.1 coordinate 4,149,294, forward strand.
CAGGCTTTGGAGGCATGTGGGTGCTGAGAGCCTGCACTGTCCTGTGATTAAAAACACCGAGCATGGGGATGCCTGGGTTGCCATGGTGATGTGAGTTCAGTATTTGTGCTCTCTGTGCCCTGGGGTTTGTGCTGGAGTATAATGCTGTGACCACTACCCAGCACTTGGGAGCATGAAGGTGCTGTGCTGGTGGTGGCAGATGTTCAGCCTTGTGAGCAACTGTGTTTTTCCTGTGTGATTGCCCCAGCACGACACCCAGTGCCCTAGATTTGCAAGGCACCTGTCATGCCACAGTGTCACCAGCTCTTTAGCATGGTTTTAGCAGGCAGCACAGCTGGGGAGCAGGCAGGTGGCAGCAACAGGGACAGCTGTGCTGGCTGCCACCAGCTAGTGGGGGAAGTGGGGCATGTCCTGCTGGGGAGAACAGGGCTGCATGGGTGGATCTATGCTTCAGGCTGGGTTAAGCCCAGATTTGCTGCTTTTCCATATAAGGTTGGATTCTACTCCCATGGGGGATGACAGCCAAGCCCCCACCTACTGTGCAGACAGCAGATTTGGCCCTTCTCTGCTTTTTCTCCCTCCTTTTGAGGAAGCTACGTTGTAAAGGTGTCACAGGGATACCAGCTAAATGTTTACCCTCTCCTCTGGCATGGTAACATTGCAAGCCCACCGATATTTATGCCTTGCAATATTTTGTAGCTGCCTTTGGCCAGCCTGCAGCCTGCTCACTCCCCCAGCCTTACCTCCAGCCATCTGAGCCCTCGCCTTTGGCACAGCACCACACAGGGAGGCAAGGGAAGGGACAGCATCTCTGCTCACCCACCACCCTACCTGTTTTGGGCAAGGAGTCCTTGCCTTACAGCAGAGGGGATGGAGGGCAGGATCACAGGGCAGAGACAGGTCTGAGATGCTGAGTGGAGCCGAGCAGGCGATGGAGTGGATTCTTGCCTGAGAAGGGGCTCCCAGTGGGTTTCCTACACAGGGCAGTGTGTGTGGCAGCCCTGCTGGCCCCCTGCTCCAGCCACAAACACTCTTTCTTTTCCCTTGGACTCGGTTCCAGCTGGCCCATGAGAAACAGCTGTGGGGAGCTCTGAGGCTTATCGCCTGCTTCGTGCCTTCCTGTGATAATCACCCCAGACGATAGTGGGGTCGATAGCAGCTGGGCTGGACCAGTGCCCATGTGGGGCCTCTGATCTCAGGCCAAGGCAAGGGGGAGGTGAAGCTCAGTGCTCTCACGGTGCTTTGTGCACCCAATAATGGCCTGACTATGCACAGGATGCTGAGAGGGTGAAGTGATGCCTTGCTGGGTCCCAGTCACACACCACTGCGCCTGGAGATGCCTCTTGGCTGAGCTGCTGTGAGATCGTGGTGGCTCCAGCCCATGGCATGGCACACACAAAACAGCGTGAGTATTTGATACGGGTGAAATCCCTGAATGCTCAGGTCAGGTTAGGCTGTCGCTTCAGACCCACAGCTGGGTGTGTTTTCGGGGGTAGGTAGGGCCACGTTGGTCTCTGAACACAGTGGGAATGAAAGTGATCCTGTGGGAACTGTGGTCACCGCTCAGCATCCTAACACTAACCCTCTCTCCCCAGCACGATGGGAAGCCTTTCTGCCACAAGCCCTGTTATGCTACACTGTTTGGCCCCAAAGGTACGTCCATGTCCCCCATGCCTGTGCTCAGGGCTGCAGGAAGGGCAGGGGCTACATCCCGTCAGTCCCCACTGGTGGCCTCAAAAATATCTCAGGAGCCAGGCTAGCATCAAGCCAGTAAGTTGCAGTCCCAGCCCTGCTGCTCCCTTGTGCAGAGGGAGAGGAGAGCTGCTGGAGGGAGGGAGGGATAGAGGGAGGGAGAGAAGGAAGGAAGGAGGGAGGGATTCATCTTGATGGCTGTCTTTTTTTTTATTATTCATTATGTAGAAAACAAATTCCCATTCAGACAGAAGGTGGAGTCACTCTCCTATCCCAGATGTGGCTGGAGAGAGCCTGGGTCAGGAGAAAGCAAGGCGGGGCTGAGATGCAGCAGTGATGCAGAGGCCCTTAGCTCAGTGGGACTGGGGGTGGTGGTGCAGAGGGCTGGAGGGAGGATGGAGATCCCGAGTGCTCCCAGGTTATCACAGTCTCTTTCTGCCCCTCTGCAGGGGTGAACATTGGCGGTGCTGGGTCATACATCTATGACAAGCCACAGATCGAGGGGCAGACTGCTCCAGGACCCATCGAGCACCCGGTGAAGGTGGAGGAGAGGAAGGTGAATGCCGCACCTCCCAAGGGACCCAGCAAAGGTGAGGGACAGGACAGGTGGCCTGGCCCTTTGCTGTTGTGGGCAGCTGGTCTAGAGCCACTTCATTTGGTAATAGGGTGGGGTGGGGTGTTTGTGTGTGTGTGGGTCTTCCACACCCATGTGTCCTGGCTGAGATGTTGCACCACTTCCCATGCCCATGTCCTCTTTTTTTCCAGCCTCCAGTGTCACCACCTTCACTGGGGAGCCCAACATGTGCCCTCGCTGTGGCAAGAGAGTCTACTTTGGTAAGGTGGTGAGCAGGCAGTTGGTGATGCCTCAGTGGCATACCCCATGGGGCTGGGGCTCTGTGCAGGACCCCGGGGAATGCAGAACGGCTGGGACAGGGGTTTGAATCAGTGATGGGATTGGAGGCACAGAGGGATGTGCCTGAGGAGCCTTCAGGGGTGGGTCCTCTTGAATGTACTCCTTGCTACAGGGTTTTATCTGCATTGTATCCTTTGCTGTGGTAATAGCTGTCCTTAGCTGTCCTCTGCCTCCTGCGAGGCAGCAGAAGGGTAGGAGAGATGTGAGAGACTGGGGTTGCACATGTCTGTCTTTGGATTTTGAATGTGGAGGTGACATCCCCATGGGGAGTGCTCCCCCTTGGGTTGCAGGGGACTGTTGTGACTCTCTCTTCTTTTCCCCCTCCAGCTGAGAAGGTGACTTCGCTGGGGAAGGACTGGCACCGTCCCTGCCTACGCTGTGAGCGCTGCAGCAAGACACTGACCCCAGGGGGCCACGCTGAGGTAAGCCCCAGGATCCCTGGGTAGCACACACGGGCATGCCAGTAGGGTATGGCGGAGCTGAGCTGTGCCAGGCTGTCCCAGTTGGCAGCCCCTGCCTTTGCAGGAGGGCAGGGCTGGGAGGAGCAGCTCCTCAGCCTAGGGGCGTGCTGGGGTGTCTGCAGGTGTGAGAAGAGTGGAAGGGATGCCCAGTCAGGGGGACACATCTTGGGGACTGGATTTTCCCTGGCCTCTTGCCCCAGGTGACATGCTTCTTTCTCTGCCTCACACAGCACGATGGACAGCCATACTGCCACAAGCCCTGCTATGGGATCCTCTTTGGGCCAAAGGGTGAGTGCTGGGGGACATGTGGGATGGGTAGGCAGTCCAGGGGCGGCACGTGCCTGTGTGGGCTGCCACTCTGGATGCATGTGCCACTGCCCAGAGGGGTCATCTTCAACCCAGGTCCTCACCCTCTTGCATCTTCCCTTGTGCAGGTGTCAACACTGGAGCTGTGGGAAGCTACATCTACGACAAAGACCCTGAGGCAAAGAACCAGCCCTAGATGGCATCTCCCCTCCTGCCTGCCTGCACGCTCTGTGCCCCCATACTAACCTCCTGCTCACAGCCAGAGCAGACCCTCACCAGGCTGGCCCACGGAGTTGTGCCCTCTCTGCTGTCTCCACTCTGGGCAGGACAGCCCTGCCCCTGGGTTATATATCATAGTCTTTAATATAAGCTTTAGTGTTTACAGGCAAAGACAGAAGGTATCTCTGGTGGTTCCCAATGCGCTCTGCCCTCCCCAGCCCTCCCACCAGTCCCCCAGAGCATGGGAGGCAGCAGGGCAGGTGTGGGGATGTCACTGTGCAGAGGGAATGGCATGTGGCACCCAGGGGACTGAGGATGGTGGAGAGGAAGGTGGTGGCAGGGAAGGTGGTGGCAGGAATCCCACCATAGGAGGGTGCTCCATGCTGTCCTGCAGCTGCTGGGGATGGGGTGTCAGGGTGCCCAGCCCTGTTCCTCACCAGCTGTTGGGGATGTGTGCCATCTGGCAGTGCTGCCGTTCTCCTGGCTGTCCTGGGCTCCATGCCCTGGCTTTCTCTCTCCCTAGGGTCCACAGCTGACCCTGTCTGCTGTTGGGTCTGGCACCTCCCTACATCCCCATCTTTGAATCCCTGTAAGTGCACCCAGGAAGGTGTGCAACCTGCTCTGCTGGCTGGTTTAGATTGGTGCCCTCCCCAGCCTGATCCCCCATTGGAGGCAGAGCCTGGGCCTGGGGGCACCTGGCAGCTGCAGCCCTGGTGTAGTGGGCTCTCCCCACCTTTGGAGGACAGAGCGCATTGGGCTGGAGGCTTGGCAGCAGGATGCCCGCTTGCTTCCTAGAACCAGAGGTTTCTCATTGTTGTTTATTTATAACCAGTTGTAAATGTGCCCCTTGCTTTGGAGAATGACACGTACTCCCATCTCACCTGTCCACCCCTGTGCACACCCACCCTTGCTGCTGTCCAGGAGGCTGGGGAGGGGGCTGGTGTGGGGGACCTGCCAGGGCAGCAAGCCCTGCGTGCCAGCACTCTGCTCTCTCCAGGCTCCCTGTGCTGTTGCAGGGCTGACTTTTGTTATTTGCTGACAATAAAGGTTTTGAGAGATGCGTTGTGCAGCTCAGCTCTGGGCAGAGGCGGGGTAAGCTGTGCACACCAGAGCATCCCTCTGATCCCATGGACAGTGTGGGATGTCTCCCACTATGACCCTATCCCAGGTGGCTCCTCCTGGGGCCAGACCAAGCAGCCTTAGCCCCAGCTGAGCCTGAGCTGCCCAGGCCAGAGCTCCTCTTGGTGCAGCACAAGCCATGGCTGCTCCCAGGGCTGTGAGCACGACAGGCTTGTAGGAGACTGTGCTGCCCTAACAGCTGGGATGGGATAGGATGAGATCCCTGGCTTTGGAGCATGGAATACTATTTGCAGAGAAGCTATGGAGCAGGTGACACTGTTCCCCCTAGGCTGGGCTTGCTGAGCAGGCACAGTACCTGAGCAGAGCTGCCAGTGGGAAAGCTCAGCCTGGCAGCAGCAGAGCAGGAATGCAGTGTGGGGGCATTGGCCACTCCCCACCTCCAACTCCTGTGAGCTGCCAAGTCCCCAGCCAGATACCAGTCCCACTGCCAGGTCTGGTTTTAGACATCTAGCTATTCCCCCTAGGAGCTTGGTGTCTGGAGAGCAAGGCACAGAGGCTGGGGCTGCCAAGGCAAACACCAGCTCTGGGAACCATTGCTCTGGCTCCTCCCTTCCATCACATTCTTTCTAGAGCCTCGTTATGCTTCCTGCTGGCTGTGCCCCCTGGGGACCTAGGCATCCCTCTGGCCCTGTCTTCTGGGAAAAACAGGGAGGGACCTGGCAGCCTCTGCAATGTCTTGCATCCTTGGAGTAGCCCCAGCCCTGGAGCTCCTCCATTGCCATGCAGGAGAAGGGGTGTGGTTGCCAGCCACAGCCCCCGGCCGTACTCCTCACCTGGGCACAGCTGGGGAATGCAGCGTGCACTGCAGGACAGGGACAGGAGGGAGCCTGTGGCTGCAGAGACATTCCTGGGCTCAGGCAGCTGGCAGAGCAGTGGGCGCGAGAGTCGCTCGTTTTCCCTTCCCGGCAACAATCCCAGCAGCCTGAAGTCTTTTCCCAGGCACAGAGGGCTCAGCAGTGCGGTTCCAGGGCCAGGGAATGGACTCTGTGTGTTCATGTTTTGGCGGGGTTTCCATAGAGAGTTGACCCCTCTGATGCTTTAGGGACAAGGCTGTTGTGTAAATCAGAGCAGTGTCGCTCTGCTGGCTCCTCCCCTGACCTGCAGCACAGAGCTGGGCCTTCACAGCCAAAATTTGCCAGGTTTGCCCCATGTACCTCTGCAGCAGTGCTGAGATGGGTAGGATTCCCATCACTCATCCGGGATCTAATACAGCTGCCAGCAAAGCCCTTGGCATGAATCCATCTCTCTTTACAACTCTTATTTCTCATCATTAATTAACGAGCTAAATACGCTAGCCTCTGCTAGCCTGTGGCAATCCCCTGCAGCAGGGAGCTTCCCTGATGGACTGCACAGGTTGATTTTCCTCCCCAACACCCATCTGGCTCCATGCTGTGTACCCAGACAGGTCCAGCAGCCCTAACAGCATCCCCACTGTGGCCACTGGCCTGGCCCCTCAGTGTGGGACTAAGCAGCAGGCCCCCTCCCCAGTGCCTCCAGTAGCCATGAAACACAGGATTTTATTTTGATTTAGGATTGGCTCTCCCCTCTGCTCCTTTCTCTCCTTTTTTTTTCTTTTTTTTCCCTTATATTTTCTTTTCCCCATGAGAGTGTTACTGAAGGAATGCAATGAAATTAAAAATAGACAAAATTCAGCTCTGCTGCACAAGGGGGTGCCAGGAAGCCTGCATCACAGTAGCCTGCTACCCCAAAGGGGGCAACCTGCCTGCTCAGCCTCCAGGTGGGAAATGTTCCCTCACCCTGAGGTGAGGGAGTGGGGCTGGGCACCCTTTGTGACAGAAAGTGGTCTCCAGGTACAGTGGGTACCTACAGAGTTAAGACCTGAAGGCTGTAGCAAGGCTCTGGGATCCCACATGGGATTATCTCTGTGTATGCCAAGGGACTGGGGTTATGCCTGTGCTGCCAGGTCAGTTTAGGGACCAGGACATAGACACGGCAGAGTGGCATTTTGCTCAAGCAGAGAAGGCACGTCTGGCCTCTAATCCTTGGTGCATTTTTGTATTTATTTTTGGGAGGCCTATGTGAGCTGAAAATGCTCCTTTCCTTTAGGCTTGGAAAACATCCTTCCCCTCAGGGATGTCAAATATTTTATTTTTTTTTCAGCTTAGATTTGCTAGTGGGATAAAAACGTTGGAGGGCTCTGGTGATTACAGGCATGCTCTCCAGGGTACAGAGGAAAACAGAGAATAAAATGGATTGAGTTTTGCTTGGAAAGCCCCCAGGCCCTGTGAACTTGTCCTGGGCAATTTGACTTGCTGGCTCCCAGGTTTCCTGGGAGCTAGTGGAGCTCAGCAGGGAACTGGCCTCACAGCTACTCGCTGGGCACAGAGGAGGGATCCCACCAGCTGGTCAAACTATTTGACCAGGGTCATCAGTGTCAGTGTGGAAGATGGATGTCAGCCTGGTGAAGGGTGTCAGCTCGGACTATGGGTGCCAGCCTGAGTGATGGGTGCCAGTCTAGGTATTCCTGAGATGCTGGAAGAGTAGGATTGTCATCTAGTGGTGCTTCTCAACAGAAGGATGACCCGGTAAAGGGGTGGTGAGTGTTCAAAGGCTGGTCCCAGAGAGGCATGGCAGGTTGCACACATGGAAGACAGTGGGGAAGGACTTGGTGGGGGTAGGAATGACGAGGGCAACCCTGGCCTACAACATCTGAGCTTGTCCATGCAGGGGTGGGAGACGTGACCATCATGGTGTGAAGGGGCCCTGAAATACAGGGAGATGGCAGGACAGCACAGCTCCAGTGTGCTGGGGACCAGAGCAGCACAGCTGAACAGCAAAGCAAGACAGATTTAAAGCATTTGCTGGGAAGTCAATAAAAAACAGGAGCCAAAAGGGATGAAGTGCTGGAAGATGTGATTTAAGATGGGATATTAAAAGTGACCCAGTAAGCACAGCTTGTTTCCACAAGGGCCAAGAACCAGCTCAGATACTCCCTGAAGTCAGTGATGTGGCTCTCCCTGGTTTGGCTGAGCTTTGGCTTGGTCCCAGTGGGAGGTTAAAGTACTGGGTATAAATACTGGAAAGGGTGTAGGAGAGTAGGCAGGGATGAAAGAGAAGGAATGGCACAAAACCAAGCAAAGAAGGATTTGGGCTGTAAATCCGCCTGCCAGTACAGTGCACTGGGCTGTCACACAGAGAGCTGCTTGTTCAGGCTCTGGCTGTGGCACAGACTAAGGATGGTGCTGGCTGCCCAGCTTGTTGCTGCTTGGGGGTATCCATGAGGGAACCCCTCCAGGATTTAGGCTGAGCTCTGCATCAGCCTTTAGGTTTCCAGGTGGGCTGAAGAGCTGGGGACTGTCCTGGGGGGCTTATGGGTCTTCTGGAGTGTCCTGGAGCAGCTTGCTGAAGGAGGAATACCTGTGCTCAGGGGATGGATGTGTGCAGGCTTCTAATTGGTGTGCGAACCTACAGCTCCTCCTCCTCCTCTCTCTCTGTCCTGGCCCTCTGTCTTGCCTGGGTGTGTCAGCATAGTAGCCATATCCTTCTCTCCTTCTTGCTCCACTGCCATGGCCTGACCATGCTGAGCAAACACCTCTGTACCCCTTTGCGTCACCTCCAGTGAATTTTTAACCAGGAATAGAAGGTGTGGCATCAACAACTCAGACCAAGCCCAGGGCAAACAGCACTGCTGGGTGAGTGGCCCAGGGCAGGGAGGGCTGGGGAGGTGATCCCTGGCACAGGTCCCCTATGAGCAGTCCCTGAGTGGTGCACACACTCCCTGCCAGCCCCCAGCCCCCATGTGCATCTTCCTAGTAGGCAGAGGCAATGCCTCACGGGCACCAGGCAGCTTTCCAAAGCTGCAGGCGTTGCTTCCTTGACAATCCTGGCTCTATTTGATAGCCGCAACAGAAACAGCCAGGCCGTGCCAGGAAAATGCACCAAATCCTCCCTCAGCAGGATTTAGCCAGGAGGTTTCCTTGGGCTGCCACTAATGGAAAGCTTGCAGAAAAGAGCAGATGGTAGAGAAGACTTTGGCCAGCCTGTACTCAGGGAGACTGGGGGAGCAGTGCCTGGATGAAATTGGAGGAGATTTTCCATGGAGCTGTGTCTTCAAGGGGTTGGAAGTGCGGGTAAGGGCTGCCACACCCTTTTGCCTGCTGATGGAAATCCCAGATGTGTCCCAGTTGCAGCCCCACGCGGGCAGCCCTGCGGTCTCCATCCCCACTGAGCCCAGGAGCTGGCCCGCGGCTCTGTTTGTTATTGCTCGTGCAGTGTAATATTACCCATGTGACGATAGTTCTCTGAGGGTGAGAGCTGACCTGACAAGTGACTGTGTGGGCAGCCAGCTGCCTGAACATGCCTGGAAGCGTTTTTACAGCTTCAGCTGGAAGCAGCCATGTGATTGCCCATGCCCGCGGCAGGACAGGCTCTGCTCTGTGTCCCCGAGGGCAGTGAGCATGGATTTTTGGTGTGGCAGCAAGCATATTTTTCAGGCTTAAACCATTCGGGGCTTTGCAGCACCAGTTGGCAGCATGCTGGTGGATGTGCCATCAACCTCTAGAACATCCCTTTCCAACACCATTCCCCAAGCCCCCCATTCTCAGAAGGCCTTTCCTGCTACCATCCTGTTCCCAATTATTGCCAGCTGCCTGTCAACTTTATGAAGACGTATCCCAGAGATTTTCCTTAAGGTATAATTTGCCCTGACAGCTGCTTTCGTACTGTTGTTTTCCTGGCTGGCTGATAATGGGATTAGCTGTGTGCAAATCCGGAGTGATGGAAGGCAAGTGTTGGGGGTGCCCACCAGTCCCCGTTGAAGGGTACACAGGGTACACTGTGCTGTTCCACAGTTCTGCAGCACAGGCATCTCTTGGGCCTTTTGATGGGATCACATGCCTGGCAGTTCCCCTCAGCTTCAGCCGCGCTTGTTTTAAGCCACTCCATAATTTTCTTGTCAAATTAGAGTCTCATGCTGGGCTGTGTAGTGCATATATTTTACAACAAATAGTTCTTCACTGAGAGGGCCTTTGACTTGCACTAGTCGGTTGAAATACGGCCAGGGAGGGAAATTTTGCAGGACTCATAGTTGTGTGAGTGCTTGGAAAATGCTGGACTGGGGTGTCACTGGCCCCTGGGTCATTCCTTCACTGATGCATCATCTTCCCACTGTGCAAGTGTGCTGGGGGACTGGGAGAACCATGGGAGCCCCTGTCCCATTCCAGCAAGGCAGGGCAGGAGGGAAACTAGGAGCTGCTGCCCGGGCAGATGGGCTGGTCTGCTACACAGAAATAGCTCATTTTTCTTGCTGTGTTAGCAAAACAAACCCAAATTGGCTGATGTTACCACCCTGCCTGCTAAAATGCCAGTGGCTTTTCCACTCTAGTAGTCACCAGGGGCCAAGATGCTCGAGGGAGATGTTTGGGCAGGCAGCATGTGCCCACAGCTCCAGCACACCCAGGAGCTCTCAACTTGCAGGAGCTCATTCTTGTGGGCTTTGAGAACCGTGCACAAAATATGACACAGATGGAGCTGGGGAGCTGGTGCTGGCTCTTGCCAAGGGACCAGGAGGGGATAACCCTGGCCATAACAACGCCACCCAAACAAACAAATGGGACAGCCCAGGTTTTTCTGAGACTGTTGCCATGCCATCAGGGAGCACTGGCGCCTGATGCTCCAGGATAGAGCCTCACCCACAGATTCCTATCAGAGGGCATAGACAGCTGAGGCATACTCAGTCTAATGGTTAAATTAGCTGGAACAAGGTCTCTAGATAAGATAAAGCTGTGGTGTGCTGTAGAGGCTGCTCTTCATTGGTGCTGGCTGGGTTGTTTCCCTGGCAGGCTGTGAACCTTGATTTGAAGTGATGCTTGGGGTGGGACCTGGTTTTGTTGAAAACATCACCCCTGCCCTCTCCTGCTGCTCCCTGGAGCTGTCTCTGCCCAGCACCGGAGCTGCCCACTGCCTGACCTTGCCTGTGTACATAGCATCCCAATGCAGAGGGATTAGCTTGCTGCTGCCCACTGCCACTCCAAGAAACCTCACACACAATTGCATCTCAGTTTTGGGTCCTGGGGAGACCCTGTATGGCAAATATCAGCCTGTATCCCAAATATCAGCCTGCTGTAGTGTTGTCAGCCATAGTGTTGTCCTTCAGTGCAGTCTGGTGGGGCCTCAAGCTATTGCCCTGCCACAAAGTGCTGATGGGTTTTGCACACCGGCATTTGGAGTGTTTACGGACTCACTAGCTGTAAAGTGAGCAAGAAGCTGTATCCTGTGGGCTCCCAAGGTGCTGCTGTGCTCCAGGAGTGCCTGTAGACCTTCCTCCCTCTTGCTGGGGCTCTCTGCCAGATGGCTTTGCTCTGCTGCCCTGCCGCTTTGCAGGCCTGCTGACTGGGGGGACAAGAGCCCCAGGTCACAGCCCTGAGCAAGGTGCAGGCACAGGTCCCATGGGGTGTAGGAACCAGGACTGTGTCCCAAAACAGCCTTCCCTCCGGCATTGGCTCACTGTGATTCATGTAAGCTTGCAGGGCACATCAACACCATGCTTTGGTTCACCCCTTGGTTACACAGGATTGGGGTAGCCCAAGGTCCATGGATGCCAGTAGCCCAGCAGGGAGAGCTGGGATAATCAAGGAGCAATGTGGAGCCAGCAGGCACACAGCCCCATGCAAGAAGGGCTGGCAGAGAGTAGCATGTGGCTCGGTGGCGCCTGCTTTGTGAGAACTGCCCTGGTTCAGTGCCTGCTCTGTTGAGTGAACAGAACAGTCTCCAGAAAGTCCACAGGGTCACCAAAAGGAGTGGGCAGCCGGGCTCTGCTTCAGCTGGGTCACTTGGTGTGCGGTGCCTTGTAGGGGCACCTGCTGCCCAAACAGGGGCAGGAGCATTCCTGCCACAGGCGGAGCCACAGGCGGAGCTGGGCTGAGTGGTCCATGGGGACTAGCCACATGGCTGGCCAGCTGGAGGAGACTTGCAAGAATGCAGTTTTCAGCTGCCTGCCGGCACAAAACCTGCCTTAAAAGGGAGTGCAGCTGAAGGCATCTGTCCTAGCCAGGCAGTGGTCCCAAAGAAGCCTGGCACCATGTGGAAGGGGAAGAGGAGAAGGGAGAGGACATACCTTGTCCCTTTTATTTCATCAGGGTGCCAGCTGTATCCCATGTGGTGTGGGGAAGGGGTCCTGACCCAGGTAGCATAGCTTTGACACTCACCATGTGCTGTGTCCTGGTGCAGGGGGACATGATGTGGTTTAAATATGGTGCCTGGATGTGTGTGGTGCCTAGCGTGGGAAGGTTGGGGAGGAGGTAGGGTGGAGGCCCTTGTAGGACACCTCTCTTCTCCCATGCTATAAGACACTGTCTCAGCATCTCAGCATGACTCACACCTTAGCCAGGCTTTCTGGTGATGTCCCACTAGCATGTGTGCTGCCTGCCCTGATGGGGTGGGCACTCCAACTGGTGCCGTTGCAGCAGGATGCCAGGGGTGCTCCCCAGACTGCACTGGGGCTGCCAGAAAGTGGAGTGAGCCTGGCACCAGCAACATCATCAGGAAGCATCAGCAGGACAACAAATGCTGCAGGGAAGGGAGACTAGAGCCAGGCTGGGTCATAAAGCAGTCCCAGCTGAACGTGAACTTTGCTTCTGGGCACAGCTTGCTGCCTCTCCTCCTGCACCCACGGGTGGGATCCGGTGTCAGTAGGGCCCTGTTCGTGCAGACGAGGGATGCCTCGCAGTTCAGGAAGCAGTCACTAGGCGTCCTGGGGCTGGATTTCACAAGCCCTCATGACCTTTCCAGCACAGCAACGTGCCCTGGGGAGGATTGTTTCATACAAAACAGACCTTTGGATAGGCTTTTCATTTCCTTCACAGCCAAGCACAAAGGAACAGCAAGTCCTCCTTCATAATAAAATGACAAGAGTCAGTGACACAGATGGGCTGGCTCTCCACAGTGAACGGAGCCACGTCCCGCACCCACGCCATTCCCAGTATCCTGCAAGAGGGGGGATTACAAGCCCCGCTGCTCTCTCCTGCTTCATCTTGTACCCCAAACTTCCCCAACTTGTCTGGGTTGACTTTTACAGTCCCTTGGGAAAAAACACGGATGTGTGCTCCGAGGGGGTGTGCCCAAGTGTTCAGCGTCCCATGAATCTTTATCTGGGAGTGTGGTTAATTGACCGATGCCAATCACACCTCCAAGCCCCGCTGAGAGCGCGACTCTCGGCCACTCGCACAGCACAAGCGTGGGCAGGGAGCTGGGATGCAGAGGGGACACGGCTGCAAAGTGTGGGCTGTGCAGGGGGCGTGGGGAGCAGTGGATGTAGGGCTGCAAGGGGTGTGGGGCTTCAGACTGCAAGGGGTGCAAGAGGTTCACGTGGAGGGATTGCACGGGGCAAGGGGTGCCGGGGTATAGGGCTGGAAGGGATGTAGGACCCCGCCCTGGGACCCCCTGCCGGGCTGTGCCCCAGGCGGGCCCTTCCAGCTGCGGGCGGGGCCGCACATCTGGGCGGGGCGGGGCGGGGCGGGCGGGCAGTGACTCCGGCGGGGCCAGCGCGGAGCATCCCACAACCGGTGCGAGCAGCGCCTCGAGCCCAGCCGAGCCGAGATCATGCCTAAGTGTCCCCGCTGCCAGAAGGA
>JAOXXN010000120.1:4162712-4175426 GCA_026770055.1 Myrmophylax atrothorax
AAGGAGGTCTACTTCGGTAAGGTCTTCCTGCCCCCTCCCCGGCCGCCCCTGCCCCGCGGGGACGGCAGGGCTGTCGGGCACTGATGCTGCACCCCGCCCAGCTGTGGGTCCCCTGGACACCCCGGCGCTGCGGGTTCTGGGTGCCCCGATGCTGCACACCTCATCTCTGCAAATTTTTGAGGTGTCCCAAAGTTTCTCACCCTGCGCTGTGGGTCTCCGGGGTGCCCTGGGTGGGTGATCCTGTAGATCCACACAAGGAAGTGCCTGGCTGCAGAGTGCGGGCTGTGCTGGGTACTCCCAGCAGAGTACGGGAGCTCAGCCCCATTTCCGTCTCAGCATAGCCCGCATCTCTGTGCTAGTCTGGAGCCCAAAGGCCCAGCTGATGCAGCTCGCTGCTCTCAAAGCCAGGGCAGGTGAGCAAGCACCTTCCCAAGGGCAATTCCTGCCCTTGGGCAAGTTCCTCGGTCAGTGGGTTGCCCACGCGTTGTTCTGTGTGGTTTAGCAGAGCGAGATGACACCTCTGGGGTGTTATTTTTAAGCCGCAGTTGCAGGCTAGTTGAGAGACTTGTTAGGCTACTGTCTGTCTGCTGCTGGGTGTTCCACAGATGTCCTCCCTCCAAACTGGAGCCCTGAAACAACTTCTCCTTCTGGTGCCATGGTCCTGTGTCCTGCCTGAGCGTATTTAAGGGGTTCAAGCCTCTCACCCAGGCCAGCAGCTGCTGGAATGGGCAGGGTCTGGCTGCCAGACCTCTCCACTTCCCTCGTGTAGCTGAACTTGAGAGGGTTTGCTGAGACCAGCTCATACACACTCCCTGCTTTTTAATTTACTAGAGATGAGAGGTTTGGAACCCAAGTGCCATCACTGATGTATTTCTCTGCTTTATTTGTGCTCCGCTTGTGCTTGTGCCCCAACTATTTGTCATCTTCCAAGGAGTTTGAGGCTCAAATACAGGGGCTGCTCTCCCATCCAAACAGCCGTGTCCATTAGTGATGCCCACCCTGGGGGGTGCACTGGGGCTGGCCTGGGCACTGCCAGAGGGGTGTGGTTCCTGCCACTGGGGAACATCACTTTGCCTAAACTTGAACTCGCCACTTGCATCCAGACTTTGAGATGGGGTTTTGGCACAGTATAGTTTGTGTCTCCCTTCTGCAACTAAAGATCCTGAGGCACCTCATTTGCCCATGTGGCCTGATATCAGGAGCTACCAAGGTGCTGGCGTCAGTGTCTTCCTTTCCCTGTGGATCTGTATCAATCCCAGTCAGGGGGAGCTGCATTTGCCATGCCTGCAGGTGCGGCTGTGGAGGCGCTGGGACGGGACCGTTTGAACAAGGAGGGGTTTGAACTTGCGCTTATCAGGCTGCTCTTACGAAATGTCTCTGTTGATGCAGAGGCTGAGGAGGGTTCAAAAGCTACTGGAGGACCAAGACTGACGCCTGATTTCTGTGACTGCAGACAATCCGGAGTGCTGGCAGAGGAGGCAAAAGAAGCCTCTTTTCAGGGTGCCCTGGGACTCTCAGAGCCTGGCAGTCCTGCTCAGGCACGCCTCAGGCTACTTTGGGTCAAAATCTGTCTGTAGAGTTCAGGGGTGAGGAGGAGGAGGTGGTGCTGAGAGTACTGTGGATAGGGTTTGTAGGAATCTCACCTGCATGTCTGAGCGTGAGGGGGACTCTGCTGCAGTATGCCTTGACAAAGCTTCTGCCCAAGTGTTGGTGCAAATATGTGTATGAGGTTTGGTGAAGCCAAGCTCCTTCCAGACACCTTGAAATGGGAGGTCCCTGCCACTGGCCAGGCTTGGGCTCCTGGTGGTACCCAGAAGGGGAGGACACAGTGGCCTGTTCCAGGCTGTGGGCACAGGAGGTCCTTTGTGCCTCTGGGGAATGGCAGAAGGGCTGCCTCGTGACATCTGGGCACTGCCCCCGCTCCCACCTCTGCAGCCGCTGGCTAGCTCTCTGCACAAGATGTTGTGGGCATATTTGGACTCCAAAGAAGAGATGCGTCAGGCTGCTGAGGGCCCCTCAGGGCACACACCACACACAGCGGCTTGGGCCCATTGCTCTACCTCCTTTTGCAGACATGGAGAGAGTGAGAGTGCTCAGACCTGGCTCCGTCTGGGTTCCTGTGGACAGCTCTGTTTAATCACTTAATAAATTCTCAGGAGCACAGCTGCCAATACGAAGAGCACACGTGTCTGTAGAAAATACCCTCCTCCCCTGCTGTGCCACAACTAAAAGCCACCCTGTGTTCCCCTCTCTCTCTGTAAACATGTCTTGGCTCCAGGATGTTGTCCCTCCTATGGCCACCTGAACCCCAGCCAAGCCCCAGCCCCGCTCTGGTTTGCCATGGTGCCTGCAGAATTGACTGGAAGGGACTGGTTCATGTTGGCAGGGCATGGCTATGGCTTTGCCTCCCCAGTGCTCGCCAGCATCCCACTTCACCTCTGCCAACTCCAGTATTCACTTGGGCTCCAGCGCACTGGGGAGAAATTAATGCTCTTTCAGGCTGATGCTGGAAGGAGGGAGGTCCCCAGATCTTTGGAAGATAGAAGTCAGCCCATCCTCATGGGTGCAGCAATGTTCACCCTGGGCATGGCACTGCTATTTGGGATCTGTGTTCTTGGATATGTATGGCATTTTGTGTGCACAGTGAGCATATGTGTTTGAAACACAGTGCCCTTTGTCCTGGACAGATAGACTTGAGAAAATGCTCAAAAATGCCCTCCCTAGGCTTGATGACAAGGAAACCAATCTGCCAAAACTGACTTGTGCCTGTTCAGTGCCTCAACTAACCCATCTCCTTTCCATGGCAGCCGAGAAGGTGACTTCTCTGGGGAAGGACTGGCACCGGCCCTGCTTGAGGTGTGAGAAGTGTAACAAGACCCTGACCTCTGGAGGCCATGCAGAGGTGAGGTCTGCTGTCCAGGAGTTCCAGGTCCCCTCCAGCCAAGGGCAGGGATGGGCAGAGGTGGAGCCGAAGGATGGTCTGGGCTGATGCTCTTTCTCTCTCCCTGCAGCACGATGGCAAGCCATACTGCAACCACCCCTGCTATGCCGCCTTGTTTGGGCCCAAAGGTAAGATGGCTGTGCCTGGGGTTGTGGGAGGAAGGGAAGGGGGCTCAGGGATCCTGTTTCTCGGCAAGTTGAAGCCCTTGATGCACTCACCATCTGCAGCAATGCTAACCCCTCTCTGTTGCTCTTCCAGGGTTTGGCCGGGGCGGAGCTGAGAGCCACACGTTCAAGTAAACCTCAGGTTGGTCCTTCCCTCGGAGCATCCCTCCTGTCTCTGGCTCTGTAGGCTGGCTGGGGTTGTCCTCCCTCAGGCAAGCAGGGAAGGCAGGCCATGCCACAGCATCTCTTTGGGTGGGTTGTGACTCCCAGCCCTTGCACTGGTGTTTGAGAGCAACCTGCTGGACGCCAGCTGCTCCTCTCCACCAGCCCCAAATGACTGTCGGCACCGGCATAGCTCCAGCAGTGGATGCCAAAGGCTTTTGCTTTGTGGCTTGTTGGCAAAGACAGTGTCTGTCCTGGAGCACTGTTGTCCCTGAGATATCTCTGCTCCCAGCCCAGCCTGACTTCATCCGCTCCTCTCTTCCATCCCTCTCCAGGTCTGATGGCCAGAGTTCCCAGCCCAGCCTGAAGACAGCACAAACACACCGCAACAGACATGCATTTTTGTTTTTAATTTACTCTGTACTAGACTAGCACGTTCAAAGCAATAAGTAACCAAGGCCGGTGCTGGTGTGGACAGGGGCCTCTGCTCCAGATGGAGTAATGCTGGGGTGGGGCTGTTGGGTCGCCCTGCCGGATAGGAAATTTGGCTGGTATTGCTGAAGGCCGCCTGGAGAGGAGACCGCACCCTTCCAGCCAAAACCCAGCTCTGCTTCTGGCACCCAGTTCTCATAGCTGGGCCCACAGTTGTATTCTCAGTCTTTAATAAACCAAAAGATGCTTCCCCCATGTAGCAGCTGTGCTTTCTGTAACAGGGGTCCTGCAGGACTTGCTTGTGAAGTGCTTGCCACTCATGTGCGTCTGCTCCTGATGCGTGCAGGGTCCTGCCCTTGGCTGCCCATCCCAGCAAGGAAGCAAGGGAAGGGGTGATGGGTGTTGTAATGGTGCTTGTCTGGGGTTGGAGTCTCCCTGGTTTTGGGAGGAAGGTCCTACCCCACCACAGCCTCACTGGGTCTGTGTGGAGACATTTGCAAAAGTGCAGAGCATGGTTGCTCCCACCATAAGCTGCCTCTTGTTGCCTGTGGCTGTCATGGGATTTAAGTGGAGTCATGCAGTGCTGCTGGGTGAGGTGCTGAGACTGTTGACCTGAGGTCTCTGTGGCACTCTGCAGCCTCCTGGCCATGTTCTAGCCTTAGGCAATGCCTGCTGGAAAGCCATGCCCATGGGCAGTCCCCAGCTCTGCTCCTGGGTATGTGCAGCCCTTGGTTGGGCAGAGAGCTGTCTTGCTGGAAGAGGGTTATCTATCACATCAGAATAATCTGGTATTTGCTGCTTTTTCTCTGAGCAGGCATACAAAAAGACCAAGTGATCTGGGAGGTCACTGTTGAGGCAGAGCAAGCCACCCTTTGCAGGGGAAGCAGAGGTGTGTTATAGAGCAAAGGCTGGTCAAAAGCTTTACTCTCATGTCTCAATGTCTTTGCCCCACTGGAAGAACAGCACTGACAGATGTCAAAGATGTCAACTTGGGGGATGTTTCTAAAATGGCTTCTTAACCATGTCTTTCCCTAACCTGAGTCACCCATTTACATATTCAGATATATCTCATCACCCACTGGGATATTTTTGTCTGCGGTTTATGCATGCATTTCCTTAGAAACTGCTCTGCATTTTACTGTCATGCCAGCCCTCCTGGGACTTGGCCAAAACCCTCAGGGGTCAGAGGTACATGTCCAGTGTCAAAATCTTCGGTGTCAAAAGCAGCCTGATCTGATAAGCAACTCAAAACTTCCAATTAAAACTTGCTTGATGCTGCAAGGCTCAGCACCCACTAGGAATGCTTCAGTGGGATGAACTTGAACAGCAGGCGCTGCCTCACCTCCCACCCAGTTAGCACAACAAATACAGGCATCTGTGTCAAAGGCAAACCCCGGCTATTGCTGTTTGACTGTCACTAGACTTCCCAGCCAGCCAGGGCTCACAGGGCTCCCTGCCCTCCAGCTCCCACCCCTGCCCTTGCCAGCAGCTTCCTGGGGGTGCCAGCAGCCCTGGACCCATGGCTCCTGGCCACTGCTGCTGGCACCCAGCCACTCCTGGGGCACTGGGACGTGGCTTTCCTCTGCTAAATGAGCTTCAAAGCAAACTAGTGATAAAATCTCAGCAGCCTTGAGTGTGCCAATGAGATAGTGTTTTCCCTCAAGCATTAAAAATAATGGCAAACAGAAGCCTTGCCATCCTCTGGATTTGCTTAAGTGTGTCCAGCTGGGAAAGGGGCCTGTGAATTGGGCTCCTGGTCTTTCCTAGCAGGGCCTTGCACTTAAACTTCAGGAGCAGCTAATTCCAAGTGCAAGGGGCCAGGCCATCAGGGGTGAGGAGGGAACCAGTGAGAGGTATGGAAAAGCAAGTGCTATGCAGGGAGAGGCTGGGGAAATCCAGTCCTTTGTCTGCCAGCCCTTTCTGTGGGCTGTGGCTGCAGCTGGGGTGGGAAGCAATGTGTTGCTGTTTGCAGTGTGTTGCTGTTAGCAGCCTGAGGCTGCTTTGGTCCCTGTCATGGATTTGCAGGATAGTTGTGGTGGCTGGGGGCATCTCTGCCTGCCCTGGGTGTGTGGAGGGATGTAGGAACTGAGCTGTGCCAGGTCTATGCAGCTAAACCTGATCTTGCAGCTCCCTCACTCTATGCTGCACAGAGGGATCTAAGTGTGTGTCAAAAAATAGGACTCCCTCAAGCAAGGTCTGGGAACAAGCCCTTGGGTATTAATTCCTAAAATCCCCTTCTTAGTGTCCTGTTTTTCTGCCCATCCTGCAGTAGGAGCTCCCACTGAGATGGCTTTTAGCCCCAAGATTCACACTGTGGGATACTCCCCTCCAAGAGCTGTGCTTGTACAAGGCTGCAGTCTCTGCCTGCTCCAGCGTTGACACTGTGAGGTTGGGCAGTTCAGGCACAGGTCACATCCGCAAGAAGCCTTTGTCAAAGAAAATACATGATAAATTGAATTTTTTAAAACTTGCTTTGGTCTTCAGAGAGGAAGCAGAAACAGCTGTATCACATTTGGGTAGGAAATCCACACCACAGCCAGGCCTGCCCTTGATGTACAAACTGGATCAGCAGCGGCCAGGGCACCAGGGAGGTGGGCTGTCACCAGACACAATCTTTTCTGCATTGAACAGTAACTCTCTGTGGCCTGGAGTATGAGTTGCATAAGACACATAGCAGTGTGGCTTCATCTGTGATGCTCTTGGCTCTGAACATGGGCAGGAGCTTGGGACAGGCAGGGATGGTCCTTCCCTCTCAGGGCAGTGATGCCCTGACTGTGCTGCTCCTGCAACAGAGTGAGTGGGATGCACAGGGCAAATCCCAGCTTTCTGGGGGAGCAGCCAAGGAGTGAGAGCTTGGTCCCGGCTGCTCCCAGTGCTTGAGGCAGAGAGCAGACCCTAGGGAGGTGGCTGGCAGCCTCATGTCCTGTCTGATCACCAGGCAGCCATCACAGGGCTATGGCTGCCATCGCAGGCAGAGTCAGGCCATGGCCCCAGCCCCGAGGTGCCCATCTGGGACAGCAAAAGGTGTCTGGTGATTCACAGTGTGGTGATGCCCAGCACAAAGGTCCCCTGCTTTGGTGACCTGAAACAGTGCCATTACTGACCCTGGAGGAAGGGGCTGTGCTTTCTTTGCCATTATTTCGGAAGCTTGGGCTGAGATCAGTGACGTCTTTGGATTGTGGATTGATAGTTGCTATAAACACTTCATCACTGTGGCAAAAAAAACAAACAACATCAGCAGTTCCTCTGGCAGCTGCGTGTGGGCGAGCCCCAACGCCCTGGGTAGGGAAACAGAAGAGGCTTTGGCAAAGGACAGGAAACCGAATGGGTTCAGACACTGAACTGCCGTTGCTCCCCGCCCTGGCTTTGTGGCTTTCTCTACGGAAGAAAAAAGGAGAGGTGGACAGAAAGGGCGCTTGGGGGTCCTTCAGCTGATCTATAAGAGGAATGGATGTTATTTTCAGCCCCAGTGAGGGCAGAGTACAGGTGGGAAAGGCTGGTCTGAGTCACCTGGCCCTGTGTCTTCTCAGATTGACAGACCTTAATCCAAAAAAGGGGACAGATGTGTCCCTGTGCCTGCGGATGGCATGGGGAATGGCTTAGGCTGGAAGCCTTATTAACAGTGTGTTCCTTAGGGAAGGCAGCAGGCTCGGCCCCTGGACAGGGCTGTGTCCTGCCAGCATGGCTGCAGCTCACATCTGGATTAACACATGCTGGGCATCTAGTTCAATGTTACCTCGCTGAGACACCGGCAGGGGCACTGACCCTCCCCTGCCAGCACTGATGGGGACACTGATGTGACACCTCTGGCACTTCCCCTGTGGTGATTTTGTGACTCATCAGAGAATCACAGAATCTGTTGAGTTGGAAGGGACCCACAAGGGTCAACAATTCCAACCTTTAGCTCTGCACAGACCCATCCCCAGGAGTCACACCATATATCCCTGAGAGTACCAAGGACACAGGAACCAGGGCAGCATGAATGGGGTCAGACACCTGCTGTGGGGTGGCAGTGGTTTGTTTCCCTGCAGTATGTTTCTCCAAATAAAGCTGTGTCCCTTCAGGGCCAGGCAGGGTGCAGGCAGGGCTGGGGTAACTTGGCACACAGGGACTGTGGCTGCAGGAGTTTCCTCCTCTTTGCTGTATGGGGCTCATGGGAATGAAACCAGTCTGTGACTGTGTGGTATCCAGCTCTCCACTGCTTTGAGTATTTTTTTAAGCTGATTTGTGTTAAGCTGAAAGAGCTCTGATATCTTTTAGGTCAAGAAGGTGTCCACCCATCTCCTAACACATAAGAAATCTGCCTTCTGATTCAGACAGTGTGGTAAAAAGGACTGTGCAGGCAGCAGGAGTTCTGCAAGCTCTTGTGGTGAGCTGGGACTTCCCATCTCAGCTATGCAAAGCAGTGGGGTGAGGAAGCCCCATCTCACCATCAGAATCAGTTTTGCAGAGGTGGCAAAGAGGGGCTCAAACCTTGTTCCTGCTAGAGAGCAACATCCCCAGCAAATATTGAAGCAGCTGAAGATACTGAGGGCAGAGGGATCCTGGGTGAGTGGGATGACCAGGAGCATAATGAGAGGTGAATGAGCCCATGAACTGTGCTACTAGAGACTGAGGTCTAGTCAGGGAGCAAGGAGAGGAGAGGACAGGCTGTTCTACCTTCATCCTGTTCCAATTGCTGGTGGTCCAGTGTTGGAGGGGAGCTGGGTGGGGAGAGCCCTGGGGATGTTTTTCAGGTCCTGGGTGGCTTTTCCAAGGAAGGAGCCCAAGCATGAAAGTTGACATCAGGCACTTAGAGTGGAGTTTTACTTTCATGCCTCTTGTGTTATTTTCAAGGAAACAGGGAGAGTTTCCAAGGGAGAAGGGTGCAAGAGCTTCCTGCCAAAGCCTGTGTCTGTCTTTGGTGAATATTTTGTTAAAGGCCCTGGGGGAAGAGGTCAGAGGGAGTTTCCCTCTGTACAGAGGAATGTCAACTTCTCTATGAAAGTTAAAAAGGGTGAAACTCTGAGAACAGAGTTGCTGTGATCTCAGATCTCTTTTCTAATCCTTCACAATTCATTTATCATAGTGAAAGTTTAGATTTATCATACTGGAAGTTTAGTCGGAATTTCAAAGGGCCTGAAATGCCAACAACCATCTTAAACATCCAGCTGCTGGGAGCTGACCTTGAATTTTGGTGCTACAGCCCACACATAGGCCCATTGCAGACTAACTGGCTTTGTGCAGGAAAACCTGCACTAGAGCATTTGTGGAGCTGTTACAGTCCCTCTCAGGGACCTCAGTGAGGTGTTATTGTGACATGATGTGACTCAGCATGCTGAATGTGTGCTGGCCATGTCAGCAGTATCAGCACTCCTTGCATCCACCGGTGAGGATGGTGCCAGGAGGAAACTCAGTGCTCTCTGGTAGGGAGATGTCTATTTGTGACCAGATGTGCCTGCTCTGAGGGTGCTGGCGGCTGGCATACAACACTAGAGACCCCCGAGGTGGCTCATCTGGAAAGCACCACCCCAGTCAGGGAGGGCTGTTCAGCTGATGGAGACACCAGCCCACAATGGAGCATCAGCAGCAGATGCTGAGGGTGCTCCATGCTCAGTGGGAGCTGTGATCCCTGATGCTTCCGGGATGGTGCCCCACTATGCAGGCAGTCTGTGTTCACAGCCCCTATGCTGCTCAGCTCCTTCCTGCCAGCATCATGTAGGCTTTGCTGCCAGCCCATGGTTTTTTGCACTCTGTTTAACCTGGTGTCCCAGAGAGGGGAGAGAGAGTATGTAAAAGAGTCAGCAGGGTGCAGAATGAGCTGGAAATGTTTGCAACAGAAAGTGGTGCACCCTGCCTGACCTGTTCAGTGTGTGAAATGCTCTGGCCACCCAAGGCCTCCGTCGAGTAGGCAAGGAGAGGTGCTGTGCTCTGCTGTGATGGCTGCAGAAGAGGAGAGGGGAGAGCAGAAGAGGAGGAGTTACGGCTGCCTGAACTGGTGCTGGAGCATGGGAAGCACTGATGACTGTCCTGGTGGCCTGGTTGGGAGACAGGCTGACTCCTGCCCGTGTCTTCACGGGGATAAAAGCATTAAAAAAAACAAACCAGAAAACCAACAAAAGGGCAAAGGAGTTGTTTTCCCAGGAGGAGAGCTCACACCTTCCCCTTGGCAGGGCTGGGCTGAGGTGACATCAGGAAGCTGTGCTGTTGCTGGAGCAGGCAGGGATGGCCGTTATCGCATGCAATCGGCATGAGGCAATGGGACCGGCTGCTGTCATCTCTGGCAAGGGTGCACACAGTGGGGCCGTCTGTGGTGGCGGGTTGCCATGGCACGGGTGCAAACAGGCGCCCTTGGCCCCGCTGAGTCACCCAGGGTGGAAATGACCCCGGCTGACACATCGCAAAGAAAATGTGTGGCTGTGTGTCTGCGCAGAATCATGTGAGCCCGAGAACCCAGAGAGGGTGAAGTCCAGTGGCCTCTCTCCAGGAGGAGCACCCCTGGCCCCTCAGTATATGGCCAGACCTTCCCTTCCTGTTGTGGTCCCCACTGCCATGCTCACTGATGGGGCAAACCATAGCTCGGTTCATCCCAAATCTGCCTCAGTGCCAGGAGGGTGCAGGGGAGTAGCTGGGCAGGTTGAGCTGCTGATAAGCCAGCTCTATCTTGCTTTCTCCTGCCATACGGAGGGTCCTGGAGGCTTCCAATGGTCTTCTGCAACCTCACAGGTGTCCATGGTGACATCAGGGTGTGCTGATGTCAGCCAACCATCACTCCTTTCCACCTGCCAGTCCCCACAGGACTGGTGCTTGGGATAGGGGAGGTGAGGTGAGGCAGGCCTGGATGCAGCAGGGTAGTGGCTCTGCTGTTGGTGGGTTGCCATTGTCATGGCTGCTGGGACAGCACACTGGAGGCTGTCATGCTGTCACCTCCTTCATCTGTCCACAGCACAAGGTCCATCTGCGCAGCAGAAAACCATCCCCCTTCCCATCGGCCTCTCCCACCCTGGGAAAACCACCCAGGCAGCCAGCAGAGCAGATAAGTGGGGCCTCACATGCCGGTACTGAGCTCCCGCCACGTTGTGGCGCGCCAGAGAGGCTGGGATTTGCTGCCTGGCGTCCAACTTGCCCATGGCCAAGTGCCAGCTCTCCCCAGCGCCAGGCGTCTTGTGTCAGCTGCGCCCACAGGGCTGCGTGACAGGGGAGCCACAGAACCAGGGGACACTGGCCAGGGATGCAGCCAGCCTGACTGTGGTGCTGCGGGGTTGGTCTGGCCAGCAGGATGGAGAGGTGGCACAGAGGCTCTGGGAGTGCTGGGATGGTGTGGATCCCAGCTGCCACTTCCATGCTGCGTGGTGATGCTTGCTGGCCTGGGGGTTGGTATGTTAGCTGGGGGACAGGAGCCCACAGGAGGGGGGATAGGCAGAACCACTCACCCATGCGTGCACTGGGTGATGCAGGAGAGCCCTTGTCTCAGCAGCTGCCCTGGGGAGGAAAGGCCTAGACAGAGGAATGTGTGTGGGGACACGGATAGCTTTGAGCAGGGTTTATGGAGTGGTCAAGAAAACACAGGAAATTGGCTCCAGCTGAAGGTCCTCCTGCCTGGAGACTGCAGCAGGGGTGAGAAAATAGACAAGTGATGTGTCATGGAAGCACTAGACAGCGCTTGATAGCAGCAAGGTATGGAAAGCCAAGGAGGATGCCAAAGATAGCAGAGGATTGTCCAGGTTTGATAAGGCTCTGGGCAATAAAAAAGCACTTTATGGGCTGTTGGGAACCAAAGGCAAAGAACTGTGTGGAGGTGCCAAACCTGTTAGGAAGGAGAGCGAAGAAACAGATAGAGATTGCTGAGCTAGAACTGGACAAGGGATAAGGAAAATGCTTTCCAGACCATTAGGAAAGGAGGATGTGAGACAACAGCTGCTAGAGAAGATATTTTAAAAATCCTTAAGTCTGGATAACTCACACCCAGGGGTCCTTTCAGGGCTGGCTGGAGCAGCAGCCAGGATCCACAGGATTGCAAGAGCTCTAACACAGTGCTCAGTGTTGGAAAGGGCTGAACTCCTGATGCAGAGGTGGGACGCAGGAGAGGAGCAACCAGAGGGAAAGAAGGCAAACACAGTTCACGTTGGTTGGAGGTCCTGTTAGACCACTGTGATTTTTCTCCTCATTGCGAGCAGCCATTTGGCTGCAAGAGGCTGTTCTGTAGCGGGAAGGAATTTCACATGTTGTTTCATGTTGTTCAGATATTGGGGGAAAAAAAGGAAAGGCATCACGCTAGATCCATAGTGAGCATGTTAAATGGGCTATGAACTGGGTAGCTGGCCAAGAAACCATCAGTGGGAGTTTCCAGCAGGTCTCATGTCTAGGCACAGGCAGGATTCCCGTGGTGCTGGAGGAGCAAACCAGTGTCCCTGGCTGTGTTCCCCCTGTAAGCCCACAGCGGGAATCCATCTCTGGGCTGGGTTTTGGCCGTGTAAACCCTGGGCAAGGGTGGACTTTCCCTCTCAGGAACTCACACTGTTTCCCAAACAGCAGATCCACTTCTCCCCCACTGCCGTCCAAGGATTAATCCCTGGAATTGCTTCATTTAAGGGGTTTTATGCCTGAGCACCTTCTGTGGCTGCATCACACCCCACTGAGCCAGAGGCAGGCAGGAATATTCACAGCCCTGCGGCTGCCAAACCCCGTGCTCTCCCATCATCCCAGCAGGGACTCCCTGCTGTGCCTGCAGTCGAGCTGTGTTTCTGGAAGGGCCGAAGCAGGGTTTCGCAATAGCTCTCCCCGCCAGGAAGGGTGGGTGTTTTTTGCCGGGCAGGACACGCGGCAGTGGCTCAGGGCGCCGTGGGCAGCGGGAGGTGACACGTGTGACCGTGGGTCACTGCCCAGGGCAGGCCAGGAGCGTTCTCTGCCCCACGGCACGCGCACAGGCGGAACACGCAGCGGGACAAGGGGCGATCCAGGATAACCAGGATATCCAGGGAGACAGCAGGGAAGGCCGCAGCGCTCCCTCCCGGCCGCCAGGGCGCGCCGCAGCGG
>JAOXXN010000120.1:4182603-4216538 GCA_026770055.1 Myrmophylax atrothorax
CTCTAGCACCACCCAAATGTGCCAGCTTTCAAAAGTGAATGCCCTGGAGAAAGGAAAGACCAAATATAGAAGGATACTTTCAGGATGGGGGGTATTCTTTCAGCTTCTAGTGATTTACATCTCAGACTTCCCAATCCAGAGAGGATATGTTTGTGTTTCATAAGCTTCCATGAACTGTTCCATGAATCCAGTTCCTCCTTCAGCCTGTGTGACTCTATGAGTCCATAGTGTTCTATGGCCAGAAATTTCAGAGCTTTGCTGTATGTGTGAAAAGCTTCTCTTTAACTTGTTTTGACTTCTGTGCTTGCTAACTTT
The DNA here is from genome assembly GCA_026770055.1 of Myrmophylax atrothorax. Lineage (NCBI taxonomy): Eukaryota > Metazoa > Chordata > Aves > Passeriformes > Thamnophilidae > Myrmophylax > Myrmophylax atrothorax. The sequence continues at coordinate 4,182,919 of JAOXXN010000120.1, forward strand.
GGTGGCTTGGAGTTCTTGTGCAAACAAATTATCCCCTCTTCATCTATTCCACAGCACTCATGGTTTTGAAGAGTTTTGTTGTATCTGTTCTTGATCATCATCTTGGCCTGCTTCATCAGTTCTTAACATGCAACTGTACTTGTGATTGTACTTGTCCCTTCTCTTTGTTTCTTTCCAAGTCTTCTGTAGCCTTTATGGGACTGAAGAAATGAGAGTCACAGTGGGTATAGACACTGATGATACGTTGTTCCTTGTGTTCTGTTTAGTGTCCTTTCTAGGTTTCTTACATTACTTTGGGATGCATATAAGAAACAACTGTGATATTGTCATTAAAAATCTTATCATCTAAGATTGTGTTCTTGAGTCCAGTGATCAGTTCCAAGCCCATTCTTATGTCAGTAACGTTAGGAGCATTTCTTGCCTTGTGCACATAGTTTTTTGTTTTTTCTAAAAATAGTTTTATCTGTTGTTTTAAAGCTTGGCCTCATTAGGTTCTGCAGTCCTTCATGATCTGCCTGCATTCTTGACTACTAATATCACATCAGCACCAAGTTTTCTGTCTCTGTCACGTTGTCTGAGTGTCATTTTGAGTTGTTTGAACAGCAGCTGTTTAGCACAGAGCCCTCATGTGAAACCACTCTTTGTTCCTGCCCTCTGGTTCTTGTCTGCTGGGCACTTGTCATTGATTTAAGGGCCTTTCGTCTCCCTCCACCACAGTGCCTTAGTTTATTTGTGCTAGCTGACTCCCTCTGGGAAGTCTAAATGTCCTGCATTGGTTGACTCTTCCTTAGTCACTTGCTTCTGGTTGCCTCTGGAGAACTCCAGAAACTTTCTGAGCAGGACTTCCTTTTACAACTCTTAGCTCTTAGCCAGTATATGTTGTTTGGCATTGTGTCCTCTAATTGTGTTCTTTATTCTAGTTTTGCATTAGCACAGAGCTGGGGCTCACAGGGCAGCCCCTTTTTTAGTAGTAACTTTCTGTCTGTGTTTGCTGGGTTTTGCAGTTCTGTAGTGCCTGTCTTGTAGCTGTCAGGTAACATTTGCTGGTGTGGAGGAATATGGATCAGAGCATTCCTGAGAATTTAATAGCCCATGTGGTGTGCTGCTTTATCTCTGTCTGCTCACTGGTGCTCAGAGATTTGCAGCAGGCTGTGAAACTCCTATCTCTAAATTCCAGTTTCATTCAGGAGTAAAGTGTTTCAGAGTGTTTACTAATTCATAGCATGCTTGGTGGCTCATGAAAAATGAATAGCTGAATTGGAGTCCGGTTTTAGTGGGGATGGCTAGTTATGTTTTTTGCCTTTGTTAAGCTCCAAGGGGCCGTTACTGGCCTTGATCTCAACTTTGAGTTTCTTTTCCCTTAGCAGTAGTTAGTGTAGATCAGAACGGGGCAGCATAAAGAGGGCTTTTACCCTTTACCTCCTGTCCTTTGCCAGTTGTTGATAAAGACTGTAGTCCCCACTGCCTTCCAGTAATCTGAGGCTTGATTAAAAATCTTGCACTCAGAGGAGGCAGCAGTTTGTGGAACTGAATGGATAAATGCAATGGGTAGTGCAGTGTGTTATTCTCAATTGTTTTCTTCTTTTCAGATAACCAAATTAGGTTTGTAAAGTCAGCGTTGTGGTACCACGGCTATGGCAGGCCGGAACTCTACGAGCTCCCTGCCGATGGCTCAGCGAGTAGTCGGGAGCTGCTGCTGGCGTTTTCCTGGCTGCTGCACAGACTTGGCCTCTTGGAGCAGCTTTTGGCTCGGAACAGAGTAAAGACTGGGGATGAAACCTCTGTGTGCACGGTGAGCATATGTGTGTCCTTCCACCTTATCCTGTCCTTAAGTTGTGTTCTGTGACAGCAGCTGTGCTATCACTAGTGTATAATGGGTGGTATCTTGGAACCTTGACAAATAAATGACTTAATCTAGCTTTAAAAAAAATGTACGGGGGCCAGCATCTGCAAACTGTTTTCCTTTCCCTTCTCTAAGCTTTCTATGTGTAGGTCATCTGGGTTCCTTCTCTTTCTCAAACTCCCAGCCCTGCCTGAATTCCCTGATTTCTGTTTCCGGTATAGGTGAGACCAGTGTGGAGGAGTGCAAGTAAGTGAATGTCTTCAATCTCTGCTTCTGAGTTCTGAGCTTCCAGACTGTACCATGAGTGGTTCTGCAGTGCAGGCAAACAGGTTAGCAGTGAATGCTGGGTATGTTGGCATTGGGTAGAGCAGGTAAGGGTAAGGCACGTAATACTTTTAACAAACATCAAAGTCTCAAATGGCAGCTACTGCTCTCAGGGTAACTTATGACTTTGTAATCTCTTTTATAGCACAGTGGGGTATGTTGTTTCCATCAGTAAAAAGAAGGTAGTACATGAAAAGTCTGCTCTGAAGTAAGCTAAGGATAGCTGTGTGTCTGCTTTAGTTGCAACATATATACTTGATTAAAAAAAAAGGCAAAAACCTGCACAAAAGCACAGAGTGATAATGTTTGGTAATTCTGCTTTTAAAATCCAGTCCTTGCATTTAAGACCACACACACACGTTACTGTATAGACAGTTCCTCTGGAGCACTGTGAGAAGCTCAGGAGAGAAGAGGCTGGTTTTTCATGTTTATATCTTGTTTGCTGCAAATAAACTGTCCCTGCTCTCAGCATAACAAATAACATAGACTGAATTTAAACTGATTAATGAACATATTAGTGTGGCCTCTCTAGGTGGTTGTGAGCTTGTCCTAAGTCATCCCCATCTGGTCAGACATTAATTACTGGTCAGTCTGGTTCAAAATGGTGGGCTCACAGAATACTTTAGTTTCTTGGTAAAGAATATTGTAGGTCAGAAATTCTACCTGCTGATAATCTTGTGATGTCTAAGGCCTTACGGTTTTTCATGAACACGTATTTGTTTTTCCCTAGACTGTAGGCTGGCTGGTTTTCTAGAATCTTTTTAGGGAACAGCAAAGCAGGAGAGCAAAAGTTTGGAAAGCTGCAATATAAATACAGTGTCTTCAGAAGGAAAATACTTGTACAAGTGGAAAACAGTTCAAAGGTAACAATCACCTTTGCAACAACATTATGAACAGTATTTTGAGGAAAGGGACCACTCTTGCTACACTACTCTTGTTGGCTGCACAGAAGAGGGAGCACAAGAGGCCGAGCTGTGAGTGGTGGTGCCCTCTGCTTTTATGTGAAGAGACTTCAGAAAAAACATACTTCTGGAGAACTGTTTGCTTTAAACTTCTCCTACCTTTTTCTTCGTTTCCATGTGTTGTAGCACTTTTTTGTGTGTCCTTAATTTCTTTTACAAAAGAGTGACGAGTGATGTGTGACTTGAATTCAGGAAATGAGGCAGCTCCTATATCATTTTCTCTGAAGGTCTTAAGTTTTGCATTTCTCAAAAAGGGATGAAAGAACTATGGCAATACAATGTTATCTCTTACAGCCACACCAGGACATTTATTGGTATGTCTTTCACTGCAGTTCTAACCTGCTGTACCTGTGTTTCTCAAACAATATGGCATGCATGTTTCATGTTTTAGTCAGTAACTGTCCAAAACAGTATTTAGAAAGGTTTAATAGTCTAGAAATATTTTTTTTCAGTACAGTGGACAAAACTTCTGTAGACTGGAAGTTGGAGTTAGCTTGTATATGTAAAGTTCATTGTATTCATGGAAACATTTCTTGTGTGGTGTTCATCTAGCAGTGTTCACACTCCAATAAAAATAGATGTTCATGTGGAGAAATAAGATAGAATGTAGTTACAGTGTAGCTGGTGGCTTTTGTGATTCTCCATCACAAGAAAGTTAAAACAAACGGAATTTTAAATGAGAGGTCTTATTTTCTCTTTGATCAACTAGGCATTGCAAAACCAATAAATTCAACCTGTAAGAGCCAACTAAGTGAAGATCTAGAAATGCATTGTCAAGGATGTAAGGAAGTAATGGTGGGTGAGGAGATAGGTGGGTCACACACCTCTTTTTGATTAGTGAGTCGACTCCAATAGAGAAAGATCTGTCTAAAAAAAAAGGAAAAGAAAAAGCTCTTTAAAACAACTGAAATTAAATTCTCAGCTGAGCAAAAGTCTGAAAAATCTTCCATTGCTTGGGATCTCTAATTATTATAAAAAATTGAAAACATTATCCTGAAATGAAAATGTTGCAAAACAAAAATCTGTGAAGTAGAGTTTGGTTCTGTGCATTGCAAAGATCTCTGCCAAAATGAGCAAAGCATGAAAACCAGTACCTGCTGGCAAAGTACATCTGTTGGTCTACTGGTGAGAATGAATTTGAACAAAATCCTTACCCTTTGTCTTCATCAAAAAAAGATGGAGTCTCAATAACTCTAGGCATAGCTGCAGTTCAAACTGATACTCATGTGGTTTGCTTTTAAAATTTTGTCTGAAATCCACAAAAGTGAACAGGGTCTGTTGTGTGAGAGGAGAGAATGCAGCTAATCCCTAAATTAAAGGTGCAATCATGGTCTGACTATTCTTTCAGCCTAAGTTTGACACAAAACCTACAGCCTGCTTAATTGCTGATAATATGCCAAATACCCAACATATCAAGGGCCAATTAAATTAATTAATTTCATTTCAGATTACCACACTCTGGCCTTTTTTCTCCTTTGCAGTTCCTTAGCAACACTGTTTTCTTTCCCTGAAAATTGAACACTTCTATGAGCAGTAAAGGATTTCAAGCCAGTTATTTATAGAGGGACAAGGATATTCATGACACATGATGGACATGGAGCTCAGCCACTGCATGGAACTCATAATCTTGAGATCCTGAGCTGGGGAAAGCTTCCACAAGCTTACTTTTACATGCACTTACATCTTCAGAATCAAAAACTAAGTGATTCCTGAAATTATAAAGTCAGCATTGGTGAAAGCATGATGAAAGGTGGTAAGAGGTAGTGTTTTGTGTGGCTAAGGTAATAAATCATCTTGAGGTGGTTGTTGGTAAGGACAAGTATGGTTAGTAGCCTAGGATGAATATATGGGTTGGCTGCTTTTGAAGTTAGATAAGAAAGTCCTTCAGGGCTCCTTGTCTGGTGGTCTCCAGCTCTTTTTATTTATTTTTTTTTTTTGAAAAGGCAGAGCTGCAGTCTCTCCTGAACTGGGATACTGGTGCCTGCAGCAGGATGCCCCAGAGAGCAGGACTGAGGGAGCCTTCTCCCCACGGCTCTCTTCCAGCATGTGAAGTTTATAAACTGTGGGGGAGACAATTAAAAGAACAAACTGGAACCCGTGTTGCTGTGGGGGAGGAACAGGAGAGGGAGCAGGGGATTGGTGCGTGTCAAACACTAGTTCTGGCTGCTGTAGTGCAAGTCTGTTCTCTGTATTTACTGTGCTGATCTGTCAGCAAGTTGGTGACTCCAGAGGCAGTAAGTGAGAGTTCAAACCTTGCATTGGCCAACTCTTTAAAAAAAAGTAATCACTAACTCTATCAGATCTATAAAGACTTAAGTACAATCTGGATTGGAAGTTCACATCGATTTACTGAGGTGTCTGCTTGGGAATTCTCGCCTGTTATTGCCTTAAAGCACTGGGTAATTAATTAATGGACATGGTTTTCACAGGCTCTTTACACCCCTTGTGGATTTCCATCACTGTTGTGATGTCAGTTTTAACGTCTCTTTTTGCTCTGGTGATCATGTACAGGCAGATTATTGTCAAGTGCCATTCATTGATTCTTGTTTACACATATAAAATCTAGTGTACACATAGGAAACCCTGTAGGTGAAACACTCCACTGAACTTGTAAGGCATACCTGGGGAGTTCTCATTCTCTGTCTTTGAGAAGCAGATAATTGATATAAACTTGCCTTTTTAGCACATTCAGTATGTAATTTTTTTTTGCTTCACTTTTTAAATTTGGTAATAACACCCCAGCTTTCTCCCAGTCTGTGATGGTTTGTGCAGGTAATAGCAGTACTCTGTGAGCACGTATCCTTTCTGTTTCCAGGGAGGAATACTGCCTGTACTGCTTTTGTTTCTACAGTTGAAATTAATTTATCTGTCCCCTGTAATTTAATTGTGTGGAGGCTGTTGAGTTTTATATACTGTATTATCACCAGGATATGTTGTACAAACACGTTTTTTTAACCACTGATTCCCTCTGCTTGCTTTTTGCCCTCTGAGTGAAACTGGACACCCCTCCCCTTTTGTGAATTTATAGTAATCAACAGATAGAGCTATCATGGTTCTTGAAGTTGAAATTCATGCATGTATCTCTAGCATGCCAAAGTGGAATCAGTTTAAGTACTTCTGGTGGGGAAAACTGAAGGTAAACACACCTTCTGAGTCTTAGGTTTGCAATTTGATTCATCTTTTGTTTGTCACAGTCTAGTTTGGCTCACTGGCTATTTCCAGTGTAGTGTAAGGCTTATGCTTGGTCTAATCTTGTTGAAATGCCTTTCTTTTACAGAAATCTTGACAGACACTGCTGTTCCATAAACCATGTTATTAGAGGAAAGTGGTAACGTAGCAGCCAAGCTTGATAATTCCCCCCAGCAGAAAACCAGGAAACCTTTGGCACTAGTTTCAGAAAAAACCCAAATTTTCTGGTTTTATTTCCACCTCTTCACCTATTCCATTGAGGATGGAGGAGGGAATTTTATTAACCTTATTGATTCTGACTCAGAAGTGTAATTGCTTTCCAGATCTTTATGGGCTATATTAGTCTGTCAGCTTTCATTTTTTGATTTCCCTCCTTTATTCCCTTGTGCTTACACTTCTGTTCTCTTTGTCCTCCTGTCTTCCTAGTAACTCTCACCATTTATTTGTTTGCCTCTTTTTTCCTATTATTGTTGCTGGTTTCAGTAACTTCTAAGGAACACTCTTTTTAAAAGCCATCTGTGAAACCTGATCAGAGGGCACAGGACCCATCAAGGTTTTGCAGAATTTCCCTCACCTCAGTGTGGTTCATAGGTCTGTTGTAGCACTCTGGCTGCACTGCTACCCATCCTGCAGAGGCTTCTACCGGAAACTAAGGGAGGAAAACACTGAAATTTGATTTTCTGCCTTTTTCACTTTCTGAAGTCACTTCCTCTACAGGTAACAAACCCTGGAGTGTTAATTTTTGTCTTGGATACTAATATTACTTGTAGGCTTAAACATACTTTGTGGAAGAGGTGATTAAATTAGGAATATATTTTTTTTGCCATACAGGAACTGGAGCACATTTCAGTTTGGATTGTTAAAATACAAATTTTTTTTTGTGTTAAAGCACAAGTTGCAAGTGATAGCTGAAATTGTCTCCCTGTCATTCATATGTGTGTGCATATGAACACTGATCTTTTCTGTGTGGGTTTTTTCATGCTTTGAACTTGTCATGGAACCTTCTTCCCAATGAAAAACAATTTCCTGTGCTGTGCTGGAAAAGGTGTAGTTACCAACATTTATCTTTGCTTGACACAGTGAATACACAATTAAGAGGTGGATTTTTTTTTTCCCAGACAGAATGTCAAAGTAAAACGCTCTAGCAGACAAGTCTGAAATGATCAGAAGAGCTTATAATTTATTGAGTCTGCTGTGTCTCTGAGAATGTCTGAATTTCAAATAAATGCAAAATGTCTTGAACCTGACATTACAGCTGATGTGTTCTGGGTGGGGTTAGCCAAGAGGCACTAGAGTCACTTGAGCTGTGGGAAGAGAAGATGATGAGGACTGGTGTGCTAATAGTAGAATTTAGTCATACTGGTACTCTGCTGAAACCCAGTGTAGGGAGCTCCCTCCTTGGCTGTTGAGGGAACAGAGGGATTATAAAACGTTTCAGTGCTTCTCCTGCCCCCCAGTGACGGGGAGCAGACAGTACCTTTGGTGCCTTCTGATTATCTTTGCAGCCGTTGGATTTAAATGCAAACATCCTGTGCTTTTGGTGTTGCACTGTCAGTGATCCAGGTTTAACTCACATTGGAGCATCCTTTGAAATAAAGCACATTTTCCTCAGGAGTACAGAAGGAACGTGCCAAGAGGGGCATGGCAGAGCTCTGCCTCTCCTGGAGGGCAGGTGCTGTTTCTCCTGATGGCCTGTGGATCCAGGTGTGCTGCTGATGTGGTGTCCTGCATTTTCCTCTCTCCATGGGCTACCCCTGCCCACAGTGGAGCAAAGGGACATGGGCCAGCAGGGCTGCAGATGCAGGCAGAGGAAACGCAGTGCAAGGCATTATCTGTATTGCCTTTCTTGAGCTCTTTAGTGCTCTTTGAGTTAAGGTCTACCCTGTTGTGTTTGTCTTAGTGTATTTAGTTTCCATGTTTTGTCTGAATACTTAATGCAATGAGCATTGGGATTTTCATGTTCTTTTAAAGCCTTGCAGCTCCGAAGATTAGGCAGTGCTGCTGTGGTCTTTTTAAGGCACAGTGTTTTTGCTGTATTGCAGAGCTTTTAAATAACCTCCCAAATGAGTGAGGAGGGATGGGATAAAGGACTGACTTGCTCCAGTGCCTCAGGCCTGTGGCTACTGCCAGACAGTCTTGTTTGAACAAGGCAGGCATGGGTAAGCGCTGTGTTCACATTTTCTGTCTTCCCTCAGCACCTTCTCTTTTTCACTCTTTGCCAAGAGTAAGCTCCTGGGAGTGCTGTTGTGAGTAGTAATTTTTACAAAAGGCAAGGAAATTTGAAAGCTAAAAGGCCTCGCGGAAACACAGGATTTCACTTTTTTTTAATTGCTGAATATGCTATAAGCATAACTTACAAAGCACTTACGTTTGTGGAAAACTTACTCTTCTGTGCAAATATCTGGAGATTTAATTGGTATGTGCATCATGTTGGAGTGGATTTTTACACCATCTATCTTTCCATGCATAAATCTAATCTGGATCTTACCTTGTCTAGGAGGAAATCCAATTAGTGTTGTTTATGGTGCTATTAATGAAAATAGTGCTGTCCCTTTTGCATTCATCTGTTCAGATTGCTCCTTTTCACATTTTCCCCTCCTGCAGATAGATATATGACTGTGTTAATTAAGAAAGCATGTCTGATACTGTTATTTCTGGCTATGGTGTTTAATTTTAAAAAAAATTATGATCTGTTTAAAGATGTGTAATTACAGAACTTAACATATGTTATGTCCCATCAAAACCATTGTCTGAATTATGAGTGGTTCGGAACGAGCGCTCAGTAAAAGCTGCGGAAGCACTTCATCGGCCTGATTTATGTCATTGCTTTGCCTTTCCCAAGCCCTGCAGTGAGGATCTAAATATGCTCCTTCTCCCCTCTGTGATACCAGGCTGTGTGCTTAGTGTAGTTAAGATTTGAGTGGTAACTGAGTGACTACTTTCTGTGTAGACCCCGAGTAACTCCAGTGGGCTGGGAATGTGCACTGGAGGTCTCAGCCAGCAGTTGCTTTGTTTTGCTCTGCTTGAGGATTAATGTCAGGGGGTTGACCTAGTGCATATATCCATGGGTTAAACGTCTTGTCCGTGTTCCTGTAGGCATGTTTCTCCATGGATAGAGTAAGCAGCAAGTTGTTTGATGGCTATTCGGATGTGGAAGCAGAGAGCTGCTCCTTGGAGGAATTTGGAAGATGTCCGGGGAAAAGCCACAGCTCTCCAGGGATGAGCTGGAGGTGGCTGAGGCCTATCCTATACCGACAGGTGGCAGCTTGTAGTCAGAAAAGAGCATTGCTGGGGGAACCAACCCTGCCATAGCCTTGTTTTACAGCAGTGCAGGCAGCATGGACTTTTTATTTTCCATTGTATGTACAGGGCATAGTAAATTTAATACGGTCAGAATTTGTAAGTGTTAAAGATTCCTGTATCAGTAGGAGTAGCACAGAAAGTGTAGAAGGGTGATGGAGTTGCATGACAGAGGTTTTCTCTGCGGTACTGGTTATGGCATATTGCATGATTGCCGCTGACTCTGCAGGGAATTTTGCATTAAACATTTTTTGGAGTTTGTTTAATTCAAAGTGTATGAACAGAGCAAGGTCAGCTCCATACCAGGTCACTAAAATGCTCAAATGGAGCAAGTAGTGCAAAAAATGCTCCCTTCTCTCATGTCTGCAGACACAATGATGATTGCATTGTTCTTTGATAAACTATTTATATGATGAAGTACTTGTTTAATTTATCTCCATCCACTGTTTGTAGACCTGCTCTCTGATTTCTGATAGCATGGCATTGCTTTGTGTTTCAAACCAAAAAGAACAGCTTCATTTCTACTATAAAAGTTGAAATTTCTCAATCTTTAATTTCGCTCTAAGCACATTGCATGCAAGTTGTTTGCTCAGATGTATGGAATGTAAATGAAAATTGATATATCACCATGTCTGTTTTCACACTCTCCTTTCTTTCACCCCTTATTCTTTTCCTCTGAATACTTTTATATTTGATGGCGCTTTTTTTCATTTCATTGTGTTTTGTGAATCTGACTTGTCTGCTCAGAACAATTCTACTGTGAGGACTTTGGCAGTGGTGGCTTTTTTTTGCACTTGCTGCATTGTGTAACCTCAAGTCCATTCACACGTTTTGAGTGTATCTGGCACCTTTTTTCATAACAATTCGACTTGAAATAGCCTGGGGAGGAATGCTTAGGGCAAAACTTATGTGATGTTGGAGACTGATTTCTAGTCTGCTTTGCAAAAAATTTTAAATATATGCTTTTAGGACATAAACCATGTTTAGCTCTGAGTAAACCAAAGATGTATTTGTGAGCTTGGGGTAGGTTTTGTAGTTTATGAGCTACCTTAGTTGGGATGGTGATGGGTGGTGTCTTGGAATGTGTATTTGTTATGGGGCTTAGCTGTTTATTTGCCTGACTCTTTTACCACAGGAGAGCAGGTTCTGCTGAAGTGTGGGCAGGGTGATAGTTCAGAAACTGGCTTGAAGAGAGCTTGTGCAAATATCTGCTTGTCGCTGTCATCAGGCTTGTGCTTGCTTTTCTGAGTCTTGCCAATAAATGAATATTGAGATTTTCTAACAGCAGTACTTTGAGCTTTTAAGTCAGAAAGCTCATCTGGGCTGAGCTACAGTGTGAGTGGAATTGAAGGGTTTCATTTGAGCTTCTGCTTAAGTTACATTGATCACAGGTGCTTTGGAAGGTCTACATCATCCAGTTTGATATGGCTTTTGGTGTGGCTTTTTCACTGCAAGTCTGTGGCACCATTCTGTAGCTGGATCCCTTCTGTGAAACGCAATCAAAGAGAAACATTAATTACAGCAAACAGTTTGCAAGCAAAACGCTCCTCTGGTAAGTAGCTGGGAAATGATCTCTTCCAGAGCTGGTGTGGAGCATTCCAAGTGTGGGAAGGCTATCAGGGTCTCTGGGTAGTTGCCTTGGCTGCTCTCTTTATGAGCTGGACTGAAAAATATGCACTTCTGGATCTCAGAAGTGAATGTAGGTGTGTACCTCTATTGCTGCATAGATTAGATAAATTCACAGGGATATTTGAAGCGAAGGCAGTAGCCTGGGCTGGTATTTTAGTGGTTTTTGTCCCACTGGGAGAGCAGTAAATAGTCTTAGATTGTAAAGATGGGACTAGAAATTGAGGTCACAGTATAATATGCAAGACCTTTTTTTTTACCTTGTTTACTTTATGCCAGGCTAAGTATTTCATAGCAAAAGTAAATTTTTTGTGCAGTTTGTGGAATAAATAATGGAGAGATCCTGTTAAAAATGCATTGGCTGGCTTCCTTATTTTAATATTAATAAGGAAGGTTCCTACAATAAAATTAGCTCTGCATGGTGTTTGTCACTGTACTGCCAAAGCAATCGAGTCTAATGCTGTTCCTTCCTGAGATAAATCCCCAGGAGAGCAGTATTTGTGCTGTTCTGAAACCTCTAACCAGGGAACTTGGAGCAGAACTGTAAATTATGGAAAATGCAGATTTTAATCTGGGATTCCCAAGTCTGTGTTTGGCTTTGAGGCTTTCTGGCTGCTTAAGAGAGGTTTTTTAATGTTCTTTACACATGTGTTTTCTCTGCTGTAGTGGGTAATATCCAGTTGCTTGGTTTATCATGTTTGTGGGCAACTTGGTAACCATCTATATGGTTTCTCAGGCTCCTGGTTGGGGCACTGCAGTGTGAACCATGGAGGTTCTTAGCTACGACTGCAGTGCCCAGAGACACAGTGCCTTGGTTCAGGAGCACCAGGCTGAAGGAATGGAAGAAAAAGGAGGACATTGCAGTTGGCACAGAGGAGATCCTGTCTTTTTCTTTTTTTTGGTTAAAGATAAATCTGTGCCTTTAAAAGGAGAAGCCTTTTACCAACCCTGCACCTCTGTGATTTATAGCATGTGTTTATCTGAGCTGCAGAGCAAAGGGAAAAAACCTGTGATATTGATACATTTTGTTATGTGACCAGAGCAGCATTTTTGTGCTTATAAATAATAGGAACACTCATTGTATTAGATGCCCTGACAGCCTGTGATATTTGGGTTAAAACAAGTATTAGGGGGTTATTTGATCATGGTTATAGACACGCTTCTGTTCAAAGACACACTTCTGTTGAAATCTGAGTTTAAAGCAAGATTAAACTCTTCGTTTTACAGCTTCCTTTGTTAGATGAAATTTGGATACTAACCTACATTTGAGCTTCACCTGCCAACTGGACCTTTTTAGGATGTTATTGAATGTGGAAATCTGTGAAGGAGGGAAGCACATATGTTTAAATACCATTAAGGTCTATGAGTCCAAATATGTGGCAAAGTGTTTTCTTGAAAACAATCATGTTTCAACCAGGCTTTTTATATTTCCACTTTAAAGAAATGTCTTGAGAGTCCAAGGACTGGGAGGCACTTCCTTAACTGGCAAACGCCCATTCTGAATAACCAGGCCTTTGCAGTTCTATGTTATTTCTACTTCTTAGGATACGTTGTTGTAAAAAACCCTGGACTTATGGGTTGTGTTTATTGTATGTAATTTTTATAAACTGTGTGAAATTGACAGCCTTACTTTAAATGGTGTAACTGGCATCAGAAGTAAAACTACCCGTCTCTTCTTCCCCATTTAATTTGCAAGCTGCAGGAGTCTTAGCTGAAAATGGAGAGATCTGTTTGTACATGTGAATGATCTCTTTGTGCAAGAGGCTGGGGGAGGTGGGATTCCCCCCATGTTCCTTGGGAAAGAGATATGATAGAAATGTGTTGCTTTATGCTGTTGGCCAAGCAGAAATTTCATCCAGAAGATGAAGGTGCTGGTTGTTGTTGGGTTTTTTATCTGCAGCAGAAGGAAAGTGGGACAAGATGAACAAATGGAAACTCTTTGCTTCTCCCTTCTTCCTTTCCAAATTACTTCAGGAAAAGGCAAAACAAGCAAGACAGGCGATAAAAATGTATCTGGGAGTGCCTCTGTGCAGTCCTGGTCGTTGCGAGCTGCATGATTTTTTCTTTTCCTCTATCTTGCCAGATAGGAAATAGCTGGGTAAGCACAGGCCCACGATTTTGTCCCTATATAAGTAATTGATTTACCAAACAGGGTCTCAGGAAGACACCGGAGGAGCTAAATCTGTTCTTTGACATATTAGAATCTAGTCAAAATGTGATTTTTCCCATCTGGGTAAAGAACATGCTTGCTGTCTCAGGAACACTGTGTCTTCCTGGGTATGGAAAATGAAAGATGGGAGAGGAGACAGCTCACCACGTCACAGATGAGAAGCTGATATTTATTCTGCACTTCTCTACTTGTTTAGGCTGTTCCCAATCCTGTGTTCTAAAAGGTGACAATTTCTCTGTGCTGCTGAAACTGACTTGATTGTGGGGGAATTTTTTTTCCCTCTTTGGCTTATATATCTTGTATGTTGTTCACTACTGAATGACTTAAAAGTGCTGAAACTAATTAAAAACTTTTTGGTATTCTTTTCTGCTTTTAGTGTGAGGATGATCTGCCTAACAATCAGCAGAGTACAACTGGAACAGCACCTGAATGTGGGCTGGAAGACAAGGTGGATGTTCGATACCTTCAGTGGTTAAATGGCAGACTGAGGTTCCAGTGGCGAAGTTTGCATGCTCAGCACCAAGAGCAGTGCAAACTTTTGCACAAGGTAAATGATTCTTCTAACTCACTATGACATTGTTTATTATTTAAAAGCCTTGTCAGCTAGAGCTAAATGTACAAATTATTCTTGTTTGCTAGTTCTGCCTTTTCTGCAGATAAGAGTGAATTACTCTAAATATAAATGCCTCTACCTTTCCCCAGTGCAGCAGAACAATGAGAAAATGTAGTATGTACAGTGTTTGTAAGGTTATAATTGTATAAAAGTCTCTTTTGCAGCTTTGCACATTAGTCACTTCTGCAACCATAGGCTGTTTTCATTTTTCTCAGAAAATGCCTCGTGGAAACAAGACAGAGCATTCTGGTCCCACAGACAAGAAATAATGATTCAGAACTCTTAAGTTCACTGGAAATGTGGATTCAAAACGTTGAGCACAAATATGGAAAGTAATAGCAAAATAAAATGCAGTTTCCTATTCCAAAGTACTAGGCTACATCTGAGCAGAACCCAGAACCAACCTGGTTTTAAATTGGGAATCAATAATGGTCTCTATGTTGCTAAGATTTTAGTTTTGTTCCCATTTATGAATGTTTAGATGACTGTTTAAAAATCACAGACATCTGGGAGCATTACGTCTGTTTAGGATGGAATCAGCCTTCAGTCCCAGAGTTGACAGTGATGGTGACTGCAGAGACAAATTAACAAAACTGGTTCTAAAGATAGTCCTAGAAGTTATTGTTTTCCCTAGGCTGCTTTTTTCTATTTTCCATCTCTTTGGATGACTTAAAAGGAGCCAGTTATTATTGTATCCAGACCCTTCACAGAAAATGTTTTTTGAGACTGAAAACAGTTTTGGGAAATTTCTTCTCCAAGAATATTTATCATAAAGTTGTCAGAATCATTTTCACCTTTGAATGAAGATGCTTTCTTGGTTTTAATCCTGAGTCTGATGGAGCAGTGCTGAAAATGATAACAGGGTTACATTTTGTTCTTTCCATGAACTGATTGCTAGGGAAGATGTCTGATTGACAGCCCTGGGGGAAAGATCAGGTGCTGTGTGTGCAGCATCCAAAATAACCTTTTGCTTCTCATTGACCACTGCAGATGTGCTTCCCTGATCTGGGAACAAAGATGGCAATTCACTGTAAGTGCAGGTGCAGTCCTTGGCTTTTGCACTGTGATTACAAATTGTAATGTCATTGGGAGAGGTGAAACCCAAGTGAAATGATTGGCATCTTCCCCCCCGATAAGCTACATTTGTGTAAGTGTGTTGATTTTATAGTAGGTGAGGCAAATACCTCCCTAACTCATCATCAGTGCTCTGATTTATGCAGTACTTGACAGTAACAAATCATTAGGCAGCTCCAATACCTCAGCTTGCAGTTAATGAGCTCAACGAAGAATTAAGAGCAGGTCAAACCTGGGACCTCAAGTACAAGCAGATACTCTCAACAGTCCAGATCAGACACTGAAATAATGAAGAGCTGTGCTGATTGGCAACATACTAAACTTGTTGACAGTGGAGATGAGGAGATGACTCTCCTGGGGAGAGTTGTACTTTGAAATAAGCTTGGACTTATTTTTTATCTCTAAAGAAAAAATGTTTTTCAAAGTTAGGACAGTTACAATCAGACAAATCTAAGAGATGGGTTGGTTATGGTGCAGGTCCCTGGACCACAGTTTCCAGAATCTGAAAGAATAAGCAGGAGGGAGAATGTTTCTCTGTTCATCCAGTTTCCCAAAGCTGCCTTTAGTGCCTTCTCCTACAGTCAGCACTGGACTAAACTGAAAGCAGGAGTGGTGCTGGTGATGATTCTCATGGTCAGACTGTGTTTTGCCGTGTGTAGAGGGGCTGCCCACGGGTGGGTGTATACAGAGAGCAGAGCCCAACTCCTCCATATGTGATCCCACACTGATACTGTGTTCAAATACGTGTATGCAACTGTGGGAGTTCTGTTCAGAGCTGTAATAAAGTGCAGTGCTCTGATTTATATTTTAGTCTGAATTAGAAGCTGGAGGATTGGAAGGTAAAAGTGACTTTATAAAGGACTTCATTACAGTGCCACATCAATGTTAACATTACAGTAACACAAAATATAACATACTTACACAATTTAACAGCTGCATGAACAGGCATTGATATTTCCTGACTCTTTCAGGAGAAATTGTTTCTACTACTGCGTTAATTTAAAGACTTTTAGACTATTCTGTGTTGGAAGACTGACCTGACCCAATATGACCTCTATATGAGCTGCTGCTTTTCTCTAATAAACCAAAAACACAGTATGTATGCAAAAGGCTAATGAGTGTTATGTTTTTTAATTATGCTGACAGATTTACAGAGGGCTTTCTCTACCAAATGATAATTATGGCTTTTACTTGCTCTGTTTAATAACTTACCAGGTTATGTATCTCAGCTGTGGAACACTCTTATTTACTGCTGATCATGAGCTATAATTCTTGCCAACTAGTGGCGACACTTCCACAGATTTCGTTCTGTGACTCATACGGACTCTAAAATACCATATTCTCTATTTGGACCTTTCTGAGGAAAAACACATCACAGTTGGAAAATAAGTTCTTATTCAGAAAATGACTGCTCTTCCACTCTTTTCAGTGTGGATATTGCTGGGGCTTCTATCTACTTTGTCCTGCCCCTGCCACTTAAGGCCAATGGTATGAAGTTCTGCAGTACCCAGAGTAGGTTGCTGAATGGGGAAGCCTCCCTGGAGCTACAGTGAATTGCTTGTTATGTGGTCTGACTGGCCGTTCTCTTTGCTAGTTCTTCTGATGAGCTGCTTTTCAGTGTCTTCAGCTCCCAGAAGGCATGTTGAAGCCTACAGATGCACACACGTCCTGCTGTAGTAGGAAGACTTCCTCAGGGAAATCTTAACCTCTCTGCTGCTGAGGAATTTTGCAGCCTGAGGCTACGAGCTGTTGAGTAACATCACAATGGCTTCTCGACATGGACAGGTTGGCTCGCTTTGAAAGTATAATGTAGTAATACCATTATAATTCCCTCGAAATTCTCAGTAGTACATATTTACCTGATATGCCTTCAAATATATAGAAACATGAAGGATCAATTACCGTGTTAAGGCATGCCTCCTGGTTCCTTCTATTCTGACTCTTCCTCTTTCTGCCAAGTGCCAGAGGATTACCTGTCTGCCTAGTTTTTCATCCCTCTTGAATTCATAGGAGAGAGCAGCTGTTTTTATTTAGTATCTGAGTTACCACTTTGCTTTAAAAAATGTGAATGAGAAGCCTTGCATAGTTTCAGTGAAACAGGCAGGAGCTGTATAGTTTGAAACTGGCATTTTTTGGGATGTTAAATGCACTGTGCCATGATCAGCATGTGAAAAGAGAGAGCGTAACAGGTGACTTTGTGCAAAACTGGTGAATTTCCTGAGGGTATTTTTAGCTAACTTCCATCCTGAAATAGTGGAGGGTTAGATCAGGTTCACAGATTAATTTATTTTTAAGCAGGTGAATATCTGATTGTGGACTATGCATATAGATTAGTAAGAGTGAAATGATATTAAATGGAATTCTTGACAATAGAAGAAGAGTTTAACATAATTGGAATTATCAGATCATGGTAAAGCAACAATAATGATTGTAATATACTTGGAAACTGTAAAAGCGAGAGTTCTGTTCTCTAAGTAAGAATGCAGAGCAGCACTGAGAACTACCACCTCTGAATGAAGTGATTCCTTGTGCCTCCTCTGAGATAAACAATATCAAATAAGATGTAGTGCAATGGATTGGATTGGTCACATCTATGTATCTGATGATGTGGTAAGAGTAAAGGGACAAGGACAAAGTCTTGATCTCTGAATAATGGAGGGCAGAGACTGGTGCTGGGTAATTACCTCATTGTCAGTAATTCATGAGTGAGCTAAACTGCAGTTGTTAGATGCATCTGTATCTTGACATGAAGAATCTACCATGTTGGTCTGTAAATTACTGCAGTCGTTATTTATATATTTCTTGTCTATTTGGTTTGAAAATCTTTGCTTTTTTTCCTAAAGTGAATTTGCCATTAGATCTCAAAAGCACATTCTTTGATGCAGTAGAATTTTTTCCTCTCATGCAAATGTGTGTGAACTATGAACAAGCCCCCTTTTATCTTCCCTTAGGTGAATTAGGCATCCTGCAGGGAGAGCAGCTTGTCTAAGCTCAAGGGCGTTTAGGAATTGGTACTGGAAACTCTCCAGAAGTGGTGCTAAGTGGGAGGCTGTGCCTGTACTCCCATGCCAAGGTTAGTGTGAGGTTAAATCAGACCTGCCTCCACCTTGGTGTATTCCAATGCTGTGAAGCAACAGCTGTACATGCTCTGTCTCTCACCATTTCACCTGCTGCTTTTACCTTGGTGCTGTTTCCCTCTTTAAATCTTGTTTTATCTTCAGTGTGTTGTGGTTATCTGTATCAGATAGTAAAAGTACAAATACTGGATTGTTCCAGTATCCATCTAGTCTAGTCTCAGGGGGACACCTTATTACTCTGTTGTTCGAGCATTAGTGTATTTGGTTTTGGCTGTAGCCAGTGATGCTGCTGCCAGATACATTTGGAAAGGGGCTGAAATTCATTGCTGGTGCTGAGGGCCCAAAGGTTTGGCAGTCAGTTACACAAGAATGCAGCAGAGAGAGGAGTGGCAAGAAGAAAGGAAGAACATTGTGTGGGGAGGTGCTCTTTTATTTTTAAACTTGCATAGCTCTGCACATGTGACAGATGGTTGTCACCAGAAGTGAGTTTTGGGAAAGGAACGCTAAAATATTCTGAAGTTTCAGGAAAGGGTTGATAATTACCCAGTGCCTGTCAACTTTAAAATAGTTGTCAATACCCAAGTGTATGATAAAGTTCGTATTAGAATAAAGAAAGAAGAGCAGGAAACATTCTCTGTCTTCTGGCAGAAATATTAATGAAATATGAGTGATTGTGTGACAAATGTGCACTGCTATCTTGTTTGGCAGCTGCAGTTATTACAGTAACAAAGGGATCAGCTCTGAATAGGAGGAATTGCTTTTTATTGTTCCCTTGACTAACTTGGGAAGCTTCTTCATCAAGTAATTGATGATACCATCCCAGTGCAGCTGGAACAAGGTCTTGGTAAGCAAAAGCCAACAGTCTGTAGCAGCAAAAGAGAAACTTACTGTAGCTAGGTAGCATTTTCTACTTTAAAGGAAGAAATACAAAATTATTCTGAGGGTATCCTTGAGCTCTGTAAAGAGTTCTGCTATCTGTGTAAGTGGTTTCTCCTTTCATGCTATGCACAACAACATGTGTACTGTAAGGAAAAATACTTTAAGACAGGATGAGAAGACAAATCTTTCCATTTTACTGTGGCAGCAGCAGTCGCAATTCCTGCACGTGGTAACACTACCAGATGGACTGTTTTGTGAGATAATTGTGGTGTGTGGTGCATGTTCATCCTTTCCATTCTGGCTGTTTTAAAAAGGTCTGTTGTATTGGTGGTAGTAGTTACATTTGTGTATGTCCATTAGGAATGGGCTTGTAACCACTGGTTCACATCACCATTCCAATCCATGCCAGCTATTAAATGGTAGCTGATGACTTGGTCCTTGCACTGACAGGTATCTTGTAAATCAATCTATTTCAGATCCATTTATTCACTAGTGGCTCCCATGTGGACCAGAACCTTGGACATTTTTCTGTCACAGAAACAGATCTCGTTAGACAACCGGAGAACTACAAGCAGGTAATACTTCTGTAATTCTTGGATGCTTGGTATGAGTTACACAGTCATTCAGCAGAAGACTCCAGTCCTTATAACTTTTTTTTTAACTTGGTTTCCAACAGAAGAAAGGGCTTATGTATTAAATTGTCAGTTTCCTCACTTACAACTTGTATAAGTCCAAATCTGGTTTGATAGAACACAAAGGTATAAAAACTGGTGGACAGTGGGGAGAGACGTGACTGAAAGTGCCACTGGAGAACAGGCTTTGAAAATAAAACATTCTACATCAGTTGGCTGACTTGCAGTTGTATCCTACCAGTGACCACATCTGGGCCAGCCAGGCACAGTGTCTGCCAGTGACCTTGCCTGAGCAGGTTGTCACTGAGAACATGGAGAGATCTGATTTATCTCTTCAGGAGAGCCAAAGCACATCTGGTACTGGCATTCATTAGTTCCAGAAATTGTACAAGTTGACTACCTTTCAAGATGTTAGGAAGGGCCTTTATTTTAGAAGAAGAGGGAGAGTCATCTGCCCCAAATCCCAGCTCAAGTGGAGTCAGCCAGAGCAGGCTGCCCATGACCATATCCAGATGGCTTTTGAGTATCTCCAGGGGTGGAGACTCCACAAGCTTCTCTAAGTGACCTGCTCCATGCTCAGTCATCCTCACAGTTAAGTGTTTCCTTAATGTGTTCAGACAGAACCTCTTAGGACAATATCATTTTTCCTAGTGTGCTGTTTTATCCTTAAGTGTAGATTTCTACTGCTCTCAATTACTCAATTATAGTAGTTGTTTCAGTTTATCATTTGAAGTAGTATAATTCACTTCTTTTAATACCGTATAATACATTTGTTTTAAAAATCAGTTTGTAAAAGTTCATTCTGCATGAAACTGAAGCAACATTGAAATTTTAAGCTCATTCCTAACAAAACCAGTATTTGGCAAATTTCTGCAGTCTGTCCACATCTGTTTGCTCAAAGAAGGTAGTCTTTCTGCTGCTAGCTTAAGAACAAAAGTGGGCATTGTAAATACTGTGCACAAAGAAATTCAGAAGAGTCAATTTGAAGGTGGGAGGGTAGTTTTATGTTCAAACCCCCTAAAGTAAAGTGCACGTTAATCTGTCATTACTGAGCGTTTCTTGGATGAACAGTTCCCATCC
This sequence comes from Myrmophylax atrothorax, assembly GCA_026770055.1. Classification (NCBI taxonomy): domain Eukaryota; kingdom Metazoa; phylum Chordata; class Aves; order Passeriformes; family Thamnophilidae; genus Myrmophylax; species Myrmophylax atrothorax. The sequence continues at coordinate 4,203,688 of JAOXXN010000120.1, forward strand.
AGCCTCTTGATAAAATTCATCTGTTTAGAATATTTTCCTGGTAAATTACTGTTTTTCTAGAGCAAATGGCTCTAAGTCAACTTGAGATTTCTTTTCCACTTCTGCTTCGCAATCCCTCTCCTATGGTTTGCTCAGCAGCTCAGAAGACACAGCAGCATGTTGCTCTGAATTCTATACTTTACAGTCTTCCAGATCTTAGCAAATGCTTATAAGGATCGGACAGGCTGGTTTTAGAAACTTGCAGGCTGTGTAGAATGACTTTGCAACTACCTTTTCCCCAAAGCTGTACCTTGAGTATGGCACTAACCTGTTGCAGCAAAGCATAACAATGCTCCTACAAAGCCTGATTGGTTTTGACTACTCTGTTAGTGAACCATTCCAAGAATTTTTTCTTGCACTCTGCCCCCTTTCCTGGATGTCTGCTCCGGGTGCACTGTTCAGGGGGGACTCAGGATAAAATGGAAAGAATCCTTCTGTATTGTAAGCATTGTGGTTAGATAGAGTGCTGTAGGTTTAGTGTACAGGTATGTTGCTTAGTTAAAATGAGTGGAGTCTTCAATCCACCTTTCCCAGGCTTAAACAGCAAATACATGAAGCAAAAGTGGGATAATGACTGAGAGGCAGGGTGGCAGAAGAAGTTTTCTTTAAATATATGAGTGGCCACACTCTCTGTCTTCAGTTTTTGGGCTCTAACAGGTGCAATCCCAAACAGGCTTCAGCTCCAGTGCACGTGTGTTGGAAATTCTTTTCTTCTGTCACTTACTGCTTGGACTGATCCAAAATTGGAATTGTTTGACAGTCTAATCAGCTGTGAAATTCTTAACCTCTAAAAGCTTTCAAACCTATTCAAGAAAGGTGGTCCTCTAAGCTGCTCTCTTGTGCCTCATCCTAAAATAAACAGGCAAAATTGCAGGAAGTCATCACAACACTTCAGTATACATATTTTCAACAGCCTTATAATTTTCATGGTCACCATATGAGCAATCATTGTAGTTTTTGTCTCCCTTTACCCTTATTTCCCAAAAGCAGCTTCCAGAAGTTGTATGTTCAGTATGTATGAAGAGCCTGATATAACAAGGTGGTATGGACTTGAAAAGGCATCGTTGTTTCAAGTGTCACTTTTCCAGATGCAGTATGGAATATTCAGTATGCAAAGTGATGCTGCTTTGGGAAATGTAATAAAAAGCCTTTAATTTTCAAATATCTTGTTAAGAATAAGTAAATCATGCATATTGGAATAGCTTGGTTTTCAAATACTGGTGCAGATGGCAGCACTCCGCCAAATGTTTTTTCCAAAAACTGTGAAATAGTTTTTTTCTTTTCAAGTAATGTGACATTTCTCTTAATGTTACTTGAAGTTAGAACCTGCTGTATGGATCAATAAAAAGAGCAAGCATGTTAATATGCCTTACTGTAATGCACCTCTCTTGGTGGATGGTGTTATGAATTCCTTCTCATCGTAAGCATCCTCCAAAGCATAGTAATGCAAAGTGGATCGAAGCACCAAAAATTACCTATTACAGAAAGGACTTTGCACTCTTTTTACTGAAGCCTTGAGTTCCTTTTCATCAAAAATATCCCGTGGGATAAGTTGCTCTCACTTGTAGCAAAACAAGAGATGTTTAGTCTGACAGGAAAAGTGTGATAGGATACAGAGAGCTGTGAAGTGAACCTTCAGTGTATGAAATGGAAAAGTTGTGCTGCTTCTTTTCTATAGAAGTTTCACTATAACTTGTATAAAATGTTCTTCCCTTGGATTTTTGACTATAAAACTCTTTTAGTGCTTTTATGTACAGGGATTTTAGTGGACATTATTATTCTTCTATCATCATAAATGTCTTTGTCAGTTTCATGGAGCTGGAAGTTTTCCAAACCTAATGGTTTTAATTATGTTTTTCTCTAGCAGGGCATGATCAAAATTCCAACTTTTCCTGTGGTTTGGCTTGGCTTTGGTTATATATATGTGTGTGGCTGTGAGTTGCAGGTCCCTGCCACGTTTAGTTCCTGTGTTGCCCAGGGGTGTCAGTGAAGGGGAGGTGGTGTTATTTGAGCTGGAGTTCAGTTTCCAGTTGAAGTACATGAGCATGCTCATGTTAGCTCTTGAGTTCTGCACATGTGTCCTCTCCTTCCTAAGATGTTGTCATGTGTATTTGAGCCCTCCCTGGCTTGCAGAGTGTTGCAGAAATATGCTGGTGGTCATTTTCTTAACAGAAGCCCCTCAGTCAGTGGTGATGGTTCTGGAGCTGTTTGCTTGCCCAGGCTGTGCTAGAGTGTGCAAACTGGGGACAGGAACAGGGAGTTTGGGTGGTCATTGTGTATTTTCCTGAAAATCTCTTTCACGAATCAGTTGGAGCATCCTAGAACATAGTCCAGAGCATCTTGAATGCCTTGTGTTTTGATGCATTTTCCAAGCTGATCAGTACTGCTTGCTTTTTAAATGGTTCCCCTAATCAACTGGGCTATGGCTGGAGGGCTGCTGGTATTTGCCAGCCTAAGGTATCTCAGGGCAGAAATGGAGTTCTGATCTCTTGACACTGCAGCTAAAATAATTTGGAAGCATACTTGGGAGAGCATGAAGAAAGCATGGCTGAGGGTAAGCAGCACCTGCCCCAAACTTTGCAGGGCAGTAAGGACTGTCTCCGAGGATGTGGTCTCATTCCTCTTGGTGACTGTAAGGACAGTGGCTGTGATGTGTGACCAGTTGGGTAGCTTTTCATTTTTGTGAGCATAATATAATCACATTCTTGTCTATCAAGCCTATTTACCTTAATTCTTCATTGTAGTGTTACCAGTTCTGAAGTTTACCTTGGGCTCAAAAAAATGTATGTTGCATTGGAGTCACTAAATTAACTTTCTCATCAAATTGTTACCATATAGAGATCAATGAACTTAGAATGAAAGCAGCCTAGTCCTTCAGTGTCTTCTGTCTCTTCATATACTGCTTTATATGGGGAATTCAATCTTAGTAGAGATTAAATGTTGAAACTCAGATCATTGGTACAATGCTGGCAGTGCTGAAGTGATCATTGAAATTGTAATGAGTAAAGATGACACCTTTAAATGCCAGTAAATCAATTTACTGAGTGTGACAGCAAATAAATAATGCAGCTGTCTGCCAGATGGACATGCAATGAAATTGATAGAACTTGGATGTGAATAGCTAATAATTTTGTTTCAGAAATTTATGAAAAGTATTTGTGCTTGTTGATCATTAACACATTTTAAGGGTGATTTATTTGGCCTAAGAAACTAAGGTCCTTGGTAGCAAGTAAATAGGAGCAAACAAATAGTCTGTCTGACTTTGCACATGTAATGAATCATCAGTTCCATACCCATAAAAAATTCAGGTGAGCTTGAACTCTGTCCACCAGCAGGGATTGGGTAGGATGGGATAGGATGGTACAGGCATAGCACTGATCTCTTTGTGGACTGTTCACGTATCGGGGAAGGGAGCCAATTTAAAGTATCTGTATTGCTTCCTTCAGTCAGGTGGGATCCATAATTTCTTATTGGGTCATTCAAGGGGTAATGATCAAGATGTATGATAAGTAGATTGTGAACCTTAAATCTTGTGGCAGTTTCTATTTAAAACATCTGTCCCAGATGGCTGTTACAGATGGGTGACACAACAGGTTTATTCTCTGTGAGTTACAGCCCATGGTTTAATTTCATGCAAAGCACTAAAGAGCTTCTGTGCCTTTCTGAACAAGTGCATTCAGATTAGGATCGTTAGGAACTGATAAACTTGGAATTTTCGAAAGTGTTGAATGTGCATTTACTAGTTACTTTGCATGAAATTTGAGTCTTCAGCTGGTGTCATGTTCATGCACACGTGGGTTTGGGCACTTGCATAAAGTCTCCCATATCTAGTGAAGTCTTTTGTCTGTGTAAAAATGTTACACAGAAGAGCAACTAGCATATTCAGAGCATCCGAGGGACAGCACCAACTTCTGGAATGTGTGTGAGGGCAGAGCTGCAAAAGGGAAGTCTCTTAGCTAATACAAGTTATTCAACTGGCTACTGAATAATTACTGTATTATTCCATTACCTCCAGAAATGGATCCTAAGTTGCTGACCCCTCCTGGATTAAAATGGGATAACTATGCCAGGATAGTTCCAGCTACTGTGTCCCAGGCTATATTTGGTGTCCTTGTGCTGATGGTTTGGGACTTCATGGAATGTTCCTGGTGGTGACAGATGCTGCAGTCAGGTGCCAAATGAAAATAAACAGTTAAAACCCTCTGATAAGCTTGACACTGTGTCACATTATTGATTTGACACAGACCTGTGGCAGTATTTCTGTAATCAACCCTGTTGTGCTCTTATATGGTGGGGTGAAGGATATGTAACCTTATTTGAATTTCAAAGAGCCTATTAAGAAGCCATCTGATGTTTTATGATGTCCTTCCATCTGTTGTACAAGAAGCAGTTGAAGAACGTATTTCTCAGAGTGTAGATACCAGTGGAAAAACATGACATTCATCTTATACTCAGTGATGCTGCTGTGTAGAAGATTAATTCAGGAAGTGAAGGCTTGTGCTGCATGTAAATTCCAGAAAAAAGATTTTGTCCTTTAGTGAGAAAAATGACCTTGAGCTTCAAGGGCAAACTGCCTTCCTTGGTATAAATTGTCACAGATTCATAATCTTTTGTGATGCTCTGGCAAACTAATTATGTTTGGTCTGTCCCTCAGCTTTTTGCATGGTTATTACTTCATTCCCTTAGTAAAAAAGCCATTGTTCTGTCATTTTCATCACAGAACAGGATCACTATTTCATGTTGTAACTACTGTTCTAATTAAGGGCAGCTTTTCGTATTTGTCACTGTGTTTCAGTTTCTTGAAAGAAAAAAATTACTTGAAATTTCTCAAGTGGATCCTGCATGAAAAATAATACAGCATGAGAGTAACTGCACTGGGCCTTGTGTTTGTAAAAACATGTGGTTTTCCCGGTTTAGTTTTATTTTTGTACATGTACATATTCTGTACAAAATCCCTCCTTGGCCACAGAAATCTTCATGGAGGTTTGTTTTACTTGCCAGGGGCTGTGTGAACTCTTCACAGAAAGATTGTAGCATCAACCAGTTCTCAAGGTGAGGAGAGACTGTGTTGCTGTGAATGAGATTGTAAAGGTGGAGAAATCTTACTCAAAGGAGCACAAAGATCTGTGTCACAATTTTTGAAGCAATAGCACAGAAGACACAGCCAAACTCTGAAGAGTAAACCCAAAGAGATTTTAGACTTACTCTACACACTGCCAGAATTTACTTAGTTTGAATCAGTACTGATTCGAGATCATTCACCAGATATGCTTTCAGGGCTTCAGATGACCCAAATCTTTGGATTTTGGCCTTGTTGAATTTTCAGAACACCAAGTTAGCTGATGGATTATGTAGCAAGAACAATTCTTTTTCTTTTCCTTTTCCAGAACTTTTTAAAGGTACGGATTTTTCTAGCCCAATGCATCAAAATTTTTACCTGTTTTTAAGGAATTTTTTTTTATTGATGATTGCTGATGGTTGCATGTTAAATAAGTTTCTTAATGATAAAATGGGATGGAGTTCTAGATCTGCTGACCTTTAATAAATTTCAGGGTTCGCCAATGAATTGTATGTTAGGCCCGTGGACACACATGTTTTGAAAAGGTCAGTTATGACAAGTTTTTTGAATTTGCATAATTATGCTTACCACCACAGCACTTTGGATAAAAATAGCAAGTGCTTTGCCCTTTTAAAGTATTCAGGTTTTCCTCTCTTCCTGTCTTTAACTTGCTTTTACTAAACCATTCCAACATAATTCATTGAAGAACACCAGAAGCATGGACTGTGTTAGGAGCTGCAGGCTGGGAGCTGGAATAGGACTCTGAACAGACAAAGGAAAGGGCTAGGATGGACAGTCAGGAACTTTTTTGCTCTGGCTCTTGTCTAGTGTAGTCAGGACGTGGGAGAGACCCCTGGACAGGACAAGAGGCCTGCATGAGGGCATTGGGGAGTTAGGGTAAGCTCTGATGTGAAAGAATTCAGACTGTCTGAGTGAAAAGAAACTGACTGAGGCATGAGGGGCTGAATATGGACAGGCAGGTCATATGGAGAGGAAGATTAGAACAGGGAGCTGTGAATGGGAAGGATGAGTCTGTCTAAAGACTTGAATCTCTGTCTTGCTGCTTGTGGGATTCTGAGAAATTACCTGCTGGCAGGAACGTGTCATCCCCCTCCAGTGATGATCCAAGTGGACTAGCTCCTAATGCTGCAGGAGGAATTTTCCAAAGTATCTTTCTAAAAACATCAAGGTTATCAGTAGTCTAAATGGGTGGGGCACAGTGTTGCAGTGTAAGATGTGTTTATTAGGAACCGTTGTATCATTCAGAGAGCAGAGTGCCTTGTTTGTGAGTCAGAGCTGTGGTGAAGAAAATGGTTGATGAAGGTGAAGAAATAGTAAGAGTGGGAGATCATTGGAAGAGAAAGGAAGCCTTAATAGCTGAGGTAGCAGGGCTTTGTCCTGGAGAGCTGCCATGCTCCTGTGTCTTTGGATTCTCCAATTCCCTACAGTAAGTTACTTAAACTAGACTTTCTGTGGTGGGCTGTCCATGGGATGTTCACTTCTTTTGTGTGCCCAGTTTGATGCTCAGAGATCTGATTTCTGGAGATGCTGAGTGTTCCTAGCTGCTGCTGAACCTGGTGAGACCTCTGTGTGGAGCGCCTTGGGAGTTCCAGCAGTGCAGGCAGCATCACATGGCAATGCCAGATTTAACCCCAAGTGTGTAGTAGGTTCCTGCAGCACTCTGTTCTGCTGAAGGGTTAGGCTGGATCATAGAGTCAGTAGGGCAGTGTGTGCTAACGCTTCCTGGGCCAGCTGCCTAGCTCCTTCCACTTGAGCTGCTCATCCAAGACAGTATTCCATGGCTCTGTTGGATCAGGAACTCAATGAAAACCACTTTAAAGCATCTCTGCAAGTTGTGGAGTTGTGTATCCATGAAGTGCTTTATAGTAATTTTTAAATTTCCTGAAAATTATGTCTTGGAAGTCTCAGTTGAGGCATCCAAAAGGAATGGAAGGATTTTACTTACATCTTCTTGTTTTCATTTGCTGTTTGCAAACTGACAATAATGCTATCATCTCATCTCACATGGTTCATTAGGAAAGATAACTTGTTTATCTGGAAGATAAAAATTCTGCCTTCAGAATGGGATTTGAATGATGTGTGACAAATAAGTCTAAGGCTTCCCTCTGAAGAACAAACAGAATAATATCCCATTTAAAAGGAAAAGGAATAGCATGTGGAGTGAGCATCAGCCAATCTGTGCCCTTGGTGAGACAGATTATGAAGGGAAATATTTTGGTTACATAATTCTAGCCCTTATACACATGGGACGGTCGAATTAGTGTTGTTTAGGTAGCTTGAATTCTGGCTCTTTTTAAGTTTGCATGCTTCAGTTTCCAACTTTAGCATTTTTCCTGCTGGGTTGTGCATTAGAGGTGTAAAACTTGCTCGCTGCCATGTGCTCTGAACAACGCTGCCAGTCAAAGGCAATGCTTTTTTCCCCCTTGTTAAATGACTTAATGTTTTGTGTTGTTCTTCTGGCCACAGTTACTTTAGACATTTTACATGCATGGCTGTCAGGTTGGTGAGGAATAGCATGGGCACTGACATTAATATTGCAGGGGAAAGCAGATCTAATAACGTATTGCATTATATATGGTGCTCCAGCACCTAAAGGCAGGAGGCCTGGAGGCTCACACAAGAAAGCTCAAGGCAGCTGAATGATCCAGAGTATTCGATTTTGATGGTGGTTGTTCAGATAAGGAGTGGAGGTTGTAAGGATGGGTTTAATATGAAGGTCACCTGAAATACAGCCTCTGTCCTGCTGTATGATGAGCAGGGTCAGGAGTGTGTTGGTGATCCTTGACTGGTCTGAGCTGACTTTCTAACTGTGTCAGACTCCTGCTCTGTTCTGCTTGTCCCTTGGTGTCCTGGTATCTCTAATCTGAATGATGGAGCAAGAGCTGGCTTTAAACCTCTGTAGGTTATGTTAGTTGAAAGGTTTATTCTTTAGATATCTGTAGTTTGGTGTTTTGGTGGTGTAATGTCAGGAGGAGAGTGGGTGCCACAGTGCTGTGCCCAGTGAAATTGCTGCACTGGGATGGGTAGAGTTTCAGAGTCTCCAGGGGGAATGAGCTGTGCTGGGAAACCCATGTTTTCCTGTATGTGAGGATGTTCAACACAGTAGAAATGTTTTGGTTCTCTGAGTGTCACTGCCTAGATCACTGTTAAAATCGCGAATACTCATTATTTATTGTTGTTTTTCTGGGAGAGGGCTCTGTTTGTTTGAAGCTTTGTACATTGAAGGTTATTTGAATAGGGTAAACCTGTTCTATTCTGTTTCTTCTGGCTGTATAAATGGGAACCCCTCCTTACACCTACTGGAGCAACACTGGCTGCTGTCTTATAAATGAGGTGATTTGGTTGTTGTTATGCATTTCCTGTAGAGTAGGAGAGGGGCTACTGAGAAAACAATTTAAAATGGAAATCAAAACACTCTGGGCAATTCAGATACCATTTTTCTTTCCCACATGTCATTGCAAGGCAAGAACAAGTGCTAAGAAAGCAAAGAAGCTGTCAGTGACAGCATGTGCTGCCCACCCTGTGCTGCGTGGCAGGAACAAAGAATGTTATTCCTGCCTTTTTTAATGATTCACTGTACTGAAGGAGAGGGTAGGCTGCCATGTCATTTTCCTTCTGAAACACTGTAGGCAATTGGTTTTCAGTTAATTTGCTGACATTTATCACATAAAACATGGTTTGCTATAGTAGTTATTAAAATCTGTTGGAAACAGTGGATCCAGGTACTCATTTGCAAAAATGAGGCAGAACAGATTCAACCCTTCTCATCCATGTAAAATCTGGAAGAATTACAGAGGTCAAATGGCTTCAAAGCTGCTTTTAGACAGTGTCTGTGTGTAGCTGAGTTCCTGATCCTTCTTAAGAAAGTGAAAAGCTCTGACCAGCTGTGCACTGTAGAAACAGGGCAGTCAAATTGTGCAGGATAATATATATTGGAGTTTGGAGGGCAGATTCAAGTCAATTTTAGAAGGAAAGACTTTGAAAAAAAGTTAAAGTATAGATGACTTGCCTTTGAATGCTTTGTGTGGTCTCTTCTTGGGGAAGGCAGTGGACCAGTTGTTTTGGGTGAGGAATTCCTTTCCTAACTTCCCATGTCATTCCTGCTGTGCTGATGCTGGAGGTTTTAATACCCCTCCAGAAGCAGTGGGACTTGGCTTCCAGATCCTCTCTGAAAGATGGACAAGCACTGTCCAGAGCTAAGAACAGATTCTGGTCCAGGTGGAAGTTTAGGCTTGATGACAGGAGAAAGGATACCTGTGGGAGAGTTAATTTATGGAGGTTGAAGAGGTCAGAAATGTATGGAGTGACTCTCCCTCATGCTGTAGAAAGAAAGAAGCCTCTGCAGGAGCTTAACTGCTTTAAATCTCAAAAGATGAATATGATCAAAACAATTCTCCTTCCCCACAACTGGCTGTGGCATCAGATGGTTTCTCATCCTCTGATGCCTGCTGGTTCAGTTCTGCCTGCTCTGGGATAGGCACTTTCCACCTCTGCAGTCCCCTTGGATCCTGCTGTTGGTTCTCTTTCAAAGCAGTGTGGAGTATCCCATCCCAGAAGGAGGCAGAGACATGTAATTAAAGAGCTTTGAAAAGCAGGTAGGGACAGAGAATGTGCCTGTGTTTGTGTCACTAAAGGAAAATCTTTTTATCCTTTTAGCCAGGTTGGTTAGAGTTGGGCTGGATTAGTGAGTGTTAGTGGAAGTGGGAAATTGTTTGGGACACTGAGTGGAAATTGGTGTCCAGTTGTTAATGGTGTCCCTCTGGGATCAGCTCTTGGTCTGGTACTGTTTAGCATCTTATTCATGGTTGGAAAAATACCCCACACAGGGAAAGGGGTGGGATCCTCTCCCTCTTCCCAGTGCTCATGAGACTCAGTGCTAAATGTCTGATATGGACTCCCCAGCACAAGGACAGTGGCATACAGGAGCAAGTGCAGTAAGGCCACTGAAGTGGTCAGAGCTGGAGCACGGACCAGGCCCTTCTCAGAGGTGCACTGGGACAGGAGAGGGGGCAACAGGCACAAGTTGGAACATGAGCAATTCCGGCCAGGTGGAGCAGGAAGCCATGAAGGTGATCAAACTCTGGAACCAGATCCTGGAGAAGGGGGTGACATCTGCTTTGATGATGTTCAGGACTTGCTGGACAGAGCCCTGAGCACCCTGCTTTCAGCAGATTAGATGAGAGACCTCTAGAGGTCCCTTCTCACCTCTGTGGTTCTGCTCAGCAGCCGGCAGTGAGACTCTCAGCATGAGACCAGCTTCTTCACTGACAGACACTAGCTTGTCACCAGCCATGAATCATTTAGTTGTTGAACTTGCTGCCCAATTTCACTTTCCCAGTGCCCCTTCTGGAGGAAGGATGCTCTGGTTTTTTTTTTATTACTTCAGACAGGTTTAGTGCTAAAATATTTCTTTAGATATTTTTTAAGCAAGGTGGCCTCTGGCTGCAATTAGTGTCCAGTTGGAAGAACTGACAGCATTATATAGCAATGCTAAAGCAAATCATTCTACCTCATAGCATTATTACCTTGATCTGAAAATTTCCCCAGGCTGCAATTTGTCACTAATATTGCTTTCAGCTAAACTTACCCATACAAAAAACCCTGGAGTTAATAGAGCTGCAGTTCTGTAGTTGCCGTCACCATTTTTTTGGTGATGAGTTATTACTTAGTACATTTTACTGACCAAGCTTATAGAGTTCTTGGACCTTGAAAAATGATTCAGTGGTTTATCATGGACTCCATAAATTCTTGGACTATGTAGCAGCAATATCTTAGTCTCCTACACCATAAGAAAGAAAGGTATCTCTGAAACATGGTAGATACAGACTGCACTGATATGAACACTTGGTTGTGATTGCCAATGGCAGAACTGATAGAATGATACCGAGCTTCACTGCTGCTTTTGTGCTTTTGCTTGTTTTATTCCATACTTAACATAATTTGAATGCTGTGACAGTGACAATGACAGTGACATACTATAATATAATTCCATCTGAGACAATGCAGCTGGAATTAATAAGATGGAGAGACAAGGCTGAGGTGCTTTGTCATCAGTTGGCATTAGATTTTTTTTTTTTTTTTTTGTAGAAGTGCTAGCAAATCCTGTGGTGGGAGCAAACTGCCCCAACTCAGGTGGTGCTTTAGGCCGGCACAGGGAGGCCAGGCAGAGTCTGAGGTCCCATTCAGTGCTACAGAAAAGGTTGTAACAGCATCACATCTGGTGTGTGTAAGCTGAATGATGGTGTGAATGAGGCTGGTGTGGTATGAGAGGTGTGTGTTCTATCCACATTCATATCAAAATAGCCTGGTCATGCTGCCTCTTAACTTCCTTGCAGGAGACTTCAGAGTGAGAGTGGCTCACCTGCTAACAGTCTTTGCTGGTGGAGTTTGAAAGGGTCTCATTGGTCTGGCCAAGTGGATTTTAACTGGGGTATTGGACCCCAAAGGAACAAATTAAATATCAGGAAAAAACATTCATGTAAAGGAGCTTTAAAACTCGTAAGTCTTGTCTTGAATTGTGCCTTGAAGCTACCAGTAACCACCAGAGACTGCAAAGTGTCTTTGCTTGTGGAGTCTTTACTGTTGTTTTCATCCAAAAGAGAAATCAGTTATCAGCTTCTAACAGAAACGGGACCTCAGGCTTGTCACTCTTCTCTTGTGCCAAAATATGGCTGTTGATGAAGGCTGATCCTGAAGTGCCCCAGAGCTATGATTGATCTTCATGATCCCTCACTGGCACCTTGTGTTGTCCTGCATCAAAAAGATACTTAACCCATTCAGAAAGTCAAGAAAACCAAGACCACTGCATTCTCCAGCCTTATGCTAGTTAAAGGAGACTGCAGTTAAAATCCTATATTGCAATGGCTTTGGCCACAACTGAACTATTGGGAAGCTAAACTGAACTGAACTCTTTTTCTGGAGGCAAGAATGCAGCTCAGATTGGGAGGAGAGTGGTAGAGCTTTTTTATAGCCTTGTAAAATTAAAATTTGTGTGCAATTGGCCCATACTATTAACTTGGCTCTACTGGCAGGTATTTTTGTTTTTTTTTAATAGCCAAGTAAATAGAGTTATAAAATCAGCTGTTACTCATGCTTTGCAAGAGGTTTTGGATTTGTGGCTCTTTTTAAATGTTTGTTGTTTAATTTAAAGGACTGTGAAAGAGACTAGCAAGGGTAATGAATTGACATGAGAGACTGTAGCAGATTTTAAATTAGTAGTTTCCCTAGTCAATAGTGCATATCTTAAAATGTGTGAAAATACCTGCATGCATGACAGCCTGTGATGGCTTGTCAAAGGAGAGCTAGGCTGTGTTCTTAACAAGTTGACGAGCTTAGACTAATCAATATATTGAATATATTCTAAAATTGATTGTTAAACTAACATGGACATCTGTGATAATTCCATGTGCTGTTGGGTTCCATGATGGAAGCCATTCTTCTTTGTTTCTTTTTCTCTCTTTGGGTGAGAGCTAAATTTTATTTAACACTTATATTTGAGAGAACTGTGAAGTACCTGGTATCGAGGCACACATGGAATGTATGCATGGAAAACACATGGCACACACACACATGGAAATGCTCCTCCTGTAACTAGCACTTCTTCTTGGTGTAGTAACATCCCATGTGGAAACACACAGAATCCAGGATACTGGCTAACTGTTTGGGAATGTAGCATCAATGCTGAATTCAGAATGGTTTAAGAAGCAAATTTAGAAATTGCTTGTTCGTGTTG
>JAOXXN010000120.1:4222289-4241783 GCA_026770055.1 Myrmophylax atrothorax
ACATTTTTAGAGTGAGTTCTTCCATGCTATTTCAGAGTGGAGGGATGGATGAGGAAAAAATACTTTTAGATAAACGTAGCTTATTTTAGTAGTCGAGAAGCACAGATGATTTGCAGATGGTCATGTGGTCATGCATCTAATCGTATAGCAGAACTGTGTCTCTTTGATCCCTCAAAACAAATGGAAGTTCACATTTATGTGTAGAAAAGCTGATGAAGTTTGTACATTTGGGGTGGGGGATAAATTAGCGATGCTGAGAAAAGAGTTTCAGATCATGTTTCCACAGCTGGTTTTACAAAGTCCTTTTAAAGCAACCCAGTTCTGTCCCACGTACCACTCACTTTTTGTACTTCAGACCAAACACACTTTTCATTTAGTTCTCAAGTGCCCAATGTTACCTGATTTCCTTTCCTTTGTCTCTTTTTTTCTAGCTGTTACAGCTTCTGGAGTCTGAAACCATGCAACTGGAAGCCTTTCTGGAGTGGAAGCAACTGGAACCAGTTTATTGGCAGTGGATGGTAATGAATCAAACTGATTTTCAAGGGTGCAACTGTCCTGACTCTAACATAGTTACCTACATCCAAAAGCCCCTTTGCACAAAATAAATGTTGCAAACCAGTTGTTCAATAGCACTTGAGAAAAAGTAAAAAAGCCTCTGGTAAAGTAAAGAATGTTTTCTTAGTTTTCTTTCATTCCTGTTTTCTTCAGTAGGACTCGCCCAGCTGAGCTGGGGAATTGCAGGACAGAATGGCAGAATTTCATATAGTTAACACAAATGAAAAGGTCTGATGTTCATCTTTTTAATGGTTTTCAAACACAAGAATCACACATTTTCTTAAAATTAAATGGCTTTTCAGAAGAGGGCCTCTAAGCTTTATTGCAGTCTTGAGAACAACTAAATTTGCAAGTAGCTGATATTGAAAACAACTTCATTTTTTCCAGCCAAATAGCATGTTGACATTGCTGATTTCCCCTTGAACTGTGTTGAATGATCATAAGAAAATCAATAAGCCTTTCTCTGTGCATCTTACGATTTCTCAAGTGAGTACAAATGATGCCATCCATCTCACTTCTCTCTGCGACTTTTGCCCATTCACTGTTGCTGAAATAATTCTTTAGAGAACCACATTAGCTGTATGAGTTTACAAAATTTTGATAATCAGTGAGATAACTGGTAATTGCCCATATGCGTCCTTTTACACTAAAATCAAGGCTCAGGGTGGTGTAAAATTACCTGACTTGAAGGGTATTTCCAATTGCCATTAATTGTCTAATGGTTTTTGCTTTAGATGTCTATCATCTTAGTTTTTTGGAAAGCATCAGCATTAGCATAGGCCTGGCTCCCAATGGGCAAGATGTAACTGCAAGTGTTATGGCCAAAACACTTGTCTTTGGTATGTTGAGTAATGTGGGGACTGTTGGGGTGCTTCCAGGAGTAAGTTCTAAATAAATACTTGAAAAAAATCCAACTGACCAGCACATCTTTTTAAACTATTCAATATGCTGGATGGTGATTTAGCCTTTTCTTTCGTTTTACTGGTGGTTGGTCCCAGATGCAATATGATGTAGGGGAGTGAGATGTGGTTTGAAAATACAGTAGTTTTCACTTTCCACTTAACCTGTGTTTTGCATCACTGATCTGATGGATGGGATGGTTTTTGCCGAGCTACTGCCAGGCCTTCCTGATGGTTGTGGGCAGGAGCATGGCAGAGCATGACATCACTGCAGCAAGTGGAATGACTGCAGTAATCATAGAATATCCTAAATTGGAAGTGACCCACAAGGATCATCAAGTCCAACTCCTGTCCCTGCACAGGACAACCCCAGAAATCACACTGTGGGCCTGAGAGCATTATCTGAATCTTAATGTTACTTCAAAATTCTGTCATTTAATGAATTTCAAATTAAAATACAAAAAAAAAACCCTTCAAACCCCAACAAAACCAAAAAGGCTTTTACTCCCATGCAGTTTGTTACCTTGTCAGTGTCCCCCCATGTCTGTGTTCTCATGAGCTGAGCCTTGGTGAACATGAGCTGCTGCCCTCAGTGACGCTTTGTTGCCATTTTGCAGTGCTGATGCTTGCTGAGAAAGGAGGTTTTGTAGAGTGTCTTGTGTCACTCTTGCTGTCTTACGAATTTTTCTTGTATGAGCCTCAAAATCTCTTGCTGTAAATTAAGCCAGTTTTTAACCTACCTTCATACAAAAGAAAGAGGTGAAAAAATACAAATTCCCATCCTCTTTATAGCAATCTTTTATATAAGCAAAGGCTGTTAGCATGTCACTGCCTTCTCCGTCCTTGTTTCTAGGCTAAGCAGAAGTTTTGATGTCTTTATGTCTCCTTATAGGCCATTCTTTTGAACTTGTGATGGTTGTTGCTGTTCTCTTATGGGACTTTGCCTCACATTTGTCTGTGTTGAACTTCAGGTGCCTCACCTGGATGTCAGTGTTACAGTCAGCAGTCTTTTATCACAGAGACTTGTGTTTAATCTTACTAACATGGTACTTGACTTTAACAGTGTGATATTGGTGACTTCTGGCTTTCTGATCTCATCCAGCAGTGTTGCTGCTGAGCCAGTAATTATGCACTTGGTTTTAACTTGCCCCCATACAGACCGTGCTGCTCAAATGCTGAATTTCCTCTCAGTGTTTTTAAATTACTTCTTCAATTACTAAAGATAATTTTGAATACAAATTATGTCCTTAGAAGTGATTATGACTTCTCCTATTCAATGTCTTCTTGATAACAATATGGAAATAAATATTTAATACTCTGTGAGTGAGGCCTGGCTCCTTTACTTATGCTGTGCTACCCTGGCTTGGAAACTGTGTGTTTCTGCACAGTCTGTGAACCAGAACCTGTATGTGTGTTTCAGGGACTCTGAAGGTTTTATTTATTTGGGATTTTTTTTTTTTTTGCGTATTTGAAATATCAGTTGCTGTCTTGGAAGGCACTTGCAGAATTAATTATCGAGCCAACTAGCTGGTCATGATCAGCTAGAAGTGACAGCTCCTGACCAGCCTGGAGCAGGGATCTCTTGGGGTCCCTCAACTTATGGAGTTTTCCATGGGCTTGCTGTGTCACGTAGCAGGTGAGGCTGTGCTGGACAGTGTAAGCATTTACCTCCTTCCTGATCATCACGTTGTTACAAAAAGCTGTAGAAGTGCATCCAACCTCAAGAGTTTGAGGGGAAGGGGCATGTCTAGAGCTGCTGCAGTACTGATCACCTCCATCTCATGAGTGTTACTTTGTGCTTTAGAGCAGTGGAGAGTAGCTGACTGTGTAGTGCTTTTTAAAATAAGCTAGGTTAGCAACATAAGTTTTCTGTTAACTTGGAAATATGTTACAGTGAACTGAGGGGGTTCTCTCTTAAAATAACTCTGAAATTGTGGAGGAACTGTCTATTGAGGTGGCAGCAGTGAATTCCCAGTTATGAATTACCAGGAAGATGTGGGGCAAACCATTTTAGCTCCTGCTGAAAACTAACTTTTATTGTTTTGCCTTTAGGAAACTGTGTTGGATAATATGGCTGAAGAGGAAAATATGTGCAAGTCCCAGGACACTCATGTGGAGAAAAGAAGGCTGCCAGAGGCGACCTCCTGCTGCCCCTGGGCTGAAAATCTGACTGGGCAAATTGACAGATTATCCAGAGATCTAATGACTCTCCAAGACCAACTGCATAAGCTCGTAACTCACCGAAAGGCTGCGTGGTGTGAGAAGGTGAGGCTTTGGATGGCGCTCGTGATCATTAGTGATTTTTAAGATCCTGTATTCTTCAGCTCTCTCGCTTTGGCCCGTCCTGGGGCAGCCTCCCTGTTGCTGCTCTGTGTCAACCTTGCTGCAGTCACGATGTCAGATCTGCAGTTACTTGTCTGTTTATGCCCACAGCATGCCAAGTGCTCTTTCAAACACAAAGTAGGCATCTGTCCCGGAGAGGCAGCATGCTGAAACAAAACAAGTGTTCTTTTGGAAGGGAAGGCTTCAAAGGACAGGGGTTGCAGAGAGAAGGAAAATCATGGCAGCCCCAGAGGGGATAGATGCAATAGGCTGAGAGCAGTAATGGCTATAGTGAGAAAATAAAGGTATTCACAGGGAAAGAAGGGTGTGAGAGGCCAGAGCTTGTCATCTTTCACTGAATTAGGAGTCTTTGAAATGTCTGATGGGGGAAGGAATAAGAGGGATTTGAAACCTGTGAAGTGAGAGAAGAGACTAAGTACAAGATTTGATGGAAGAACAGGCTGTCTGTGGGAGGCTGGCTGTGGAGACAAGCAGGTGCTATGGAGGAAGTGTACGTGGCATTCACTGTCCATGAGGATGGGGAGACACTGGGAAGCACCCAGAGGGGGTGGTGAGGCATAAATAAAGGAGCTGTTAATGTAGATGGAGAAGGTGAATTTGAATATTAATAGGCTGGCACAAGGAGAAAACACAATGAGAATGCAGGCATAAAAAAATTTAGCGATTCTTTTCAGGCATCAAGAGGGAGAGGAGGATACCAGAGAATTTATACCTGTGGATAGAGAAAAAGCGAAAGAAACAGTTTGGGCAGACAGCACAGTAGAAAAATCACTGTATCGCTATTTTGTATCTGTATTAACTCAGGAGAGGTTTTTTAGCTTGAGGTGTTTGATATTTTTCTTTTCAGGAGGGAGGGGAGTATGTGCTTTTGGATTGAAGTGTTAGTAGACAGGGTTGTGGATCAGCTGACAAAATGAAGATGGCAGGTTGTCAGATCAAGAAGTATTTGCCCAAGATTTCAAAACAGGTCTGGCATGGAAAAAGTATGTGGAGAGCTAATCACTCTCTTCCACGGTAAGGATAGGGAACTAATTAGGATCAGTGGGACTGGGACAGGCACAAGAAGCTGCTGTTTCACAGAGTACAAAACCCCTTCCCACTGGGCACATGGATATAACCAGTGGACATGGATTCAAAAATGTTGTACACATTCTTGGAAGTTGAAATCCATCAAAGACTGTAAAATATGCAGATACAAATGACAACCGTACGAATTAGCAGGAGAAAAAATCGTTGCAGGCTGGGGGAATATTCTGAGGAAATATCCCCATATTTTTGCCTTGTTTTATAGTATTCTCTAGGCACTTACTGTTGATCACTGTCAGTGATGGGGTACTGGACTAGGCAGATCTCAAGCATCATCAGATTTAGTTGCTTCTGTGGCAAAATGGACATGACTGTTGTGGGACAGCTCAGATCTAGAATTCTAAAAATAAAATATCCAGTGTGTGATTTCTGAAGCAAGATATGCTCTGACTTCTCTCATATATAACACTATATATGCTGTTAAATATGATGTTAGATATTATATAATATCACACTGAAAGTTTTTTATACTTAAATTCAGAGATTAAGTTCAGAAAGATTTAACTGATAATTTCATCTTTAAAACAGATGCAGTGATTGGATTTGAGTAATGGTTGGTCATATTCCAGTGTTTCTGAGATCCTGAGGATGTCATTAGTTTGTGAAGGGGTAATAAATGTAGTGCATCTTAAGTGTGTTGTTACAAGGATGGTTTATCGCAAATGCCTTCTATTCTACATGCCCTGAAACAGAATTGTTTTGTATATGCTACATGACAGCATTTTTTGGAATGCTGGGGGTCAGATGACTCTCCATCAATCCTCTTTATATCAAGCCTTCCTTTGCATAGTGTTACTGCTTATGTGATGCTTTCTGCCTGTGTTTTTTTCTCCCTGCAGCCAGGATGCTTGCTGAACACAGGCTCCTCTGTCAACTGGAGGTTTCTGACCCCTTCAGTCTTTTCCCTGGAGAAAAAAGCTTATCAAATCTTTCCTTCTATATTATTTTTTTAATCAAACAAAGAGAAGATACAGCTGTAGCTAAAGTCATTATCACTAACTTTGTGTCTTGCAATACTGAGACATCTGGAAATTATCTTGACTCTTACAGGCATGCCCAGCTGGAGGACAGTGCAGTTTATTACAGCTCTTGTGTCCACTACCTTGTACTTCACAAAGAACGTGATAATCCACAGAGTGTTTGTCTGTTGTTACCAGTAGGCCTGATGTCTGTGCCAGGCAACTGGGTAGAAACTGTTCTGAAAAACAGAATTGAGGGCACAACATTCAATGTGATAAACTGGGGAAGAGACAGCCCAGTTTTTGCAGAGAGGAATCATGACTCTCAAATCTGTTGGAGCTCTCTGAAGGGACCAGCAAGCATGTGGGCAGGGGTGGTTGGGTTGATGTTGGGTAATTGCATTTACAAATGGTATTTGATAAAGTCCCTTTCTGAAGAGATCCTCAACAAAAATAAACTGCCCATATTTCCTTTGGGCAAACAGCAGAGCAGGAAGCGAGGAGGAGGTGGCTGTGATGGGTTTGAGGAGGTGGCCACTGGTGGCACCTCATGGGCCTGTGCCACTGCTCTGGGAAAGGGGCTGCATGGGGAGGTGCCCAAGTGCAGAGGACAGAGTAGTCCCTGAGGGCATGTGAAGGACAACAGTGAAGGATTATTGAGGGTCCATGTGCTGAGCAGTGAAGTGGTAAAACGTCAGATGAAATTGCGTGGAGATAAATCTAAGGAAGTGCATCGGAACGGAGGATCATAATTTTACATGTGTTTCTTCTGATTGTCATGGCACATCAGTGAGCTCTGTGGAAATGTCAGTGGCCAGAAATAGTAAACTGAATCCTAAAAACTGTTAGGAAAGCAGAAGAAAGCAAAACTTAAAGTATTCCCATCTGTTTCCGGAATGCCATGTGCAGTGCTAGTCCCATTCATAAATAAAAAGGTGGTTGAGCTGAAAAGGTACAGGGAGGGGATGCAGTGATGACCCAAGTTGAGAAAGGTTTTCTCTGTGAGGAAATTTACCTAGGTTGGGCCTCTTTCATAAGAAGAGGAGAGAATGAGGGAGGGGTATCACAATGGAGCAGGAGGTGATATTTTTTTTCTGTACTTCTGATGCTCCTTGGTTTTCACAATGGGTGAACCTAGAGGGAATTACTGGACAAATTAACGAAGAAAAAAGTCCTTTTTAGAAATATGGAAAGTATTCTTTGTTCAGGAAAATCCTTCAGCTATGAACTACTGGAGTTTAGGAAGTTATGTCTTTCAGAGGGGTATTGTTCCGTATTTGTCTAGTCCTAAGCCTATTCCCTAGCTATTTGCTAAGACTATTGAAGACAGTGCTAGGTTAGATGAAGCTTTGATCTAACAAGGTACAGTTCCTCTTTCCTTATATCTATTGTTGAGCATCACCATCCGGGAGAGAAATTAGGGAGAGTCCAGAGGAGAAAAATGAAAGTCTGGAATGTAAGGTCTTTGAAGATCTTTGTGTTAAAAATGGAAAGACTAAGGTGAGGTATATGATCTTTTGAAGTTTTCTCCCCCCACCCCCCTCCATGTCCTCAGTGAATGGGACAAGAATGTGTGTAAATCATGACGCCGAGATTCTAATTAGATACTAAGGAATAAAATTCCCAGTAACCAGGGCAGAGAAACATTGGGAGTAGGTTGGCTGGTGAGCTGTGCAGTTTCCAATCTTGGACCCTGCACCAACCAGGTTATCAAGTGGGATCGCTGAAGAAGAGTTGGACCCGCGCTAATGTCATGCATTGGGCTTGAAAATCTGTTCAAGTACCTTTCATTTATGAAAGCCTGCAATTAATTGATTCATTTATTTTGGACTGTGTAGAGATGCTTCAGATTTGTTAGTCATTGCTATGCCATGATGCCTGGTTTGCACCACTAAACAACTGCTTATGATTTGAGACGTGGTTTCAGGGGCAATGTGTCTGTTCGTTCCAAGTTTGATCATTTGCACTCTGTGATTCTGATAGTTAAAACTATCAATCTTAAATCCCTTAAAATTAAGGAGGTTTTTAGTTATTTTGTTTTGTTTCTTTGCTTATTTCCTTATTTTCTTTCATTTGTTTCTGCCTGCCCCCCAGCTGTTCTTTGGTTATGTGCTTGGAATGACCCTGCAACTATTTCCTCTTTCAGGGGCATTTAGTAGGAGACATTTGAATGTTACTGTGGGATTTGATGATTTGTGAAACCCTGATTAATATGACATTTTAACTGATAGCCATCTCTAGGCAGCAGTGTGTTCAGTATCTTGAAGGAGGAGAAAAGGTATATGACAGAGGCGTGATCTGAATATGGGGCTTTCTCACTGTTGGCTTTGCTCTTTTCTGTGCAGTGATGGGCAAATAATCATCATTTCTTTGGTGACATTTTGGGGATCTGTCAACAGTCAAAAAGAGGAAGAAAATGGTTAAGCTTTAAGAATGTTTCTCCTCTCGGAAACAAACTTAACTGTAAAGGATGAAATCTCCTGTTTCCAGAAGAGCAATTGTTTGTTTTCCTTTCTGAATATTTCATGTTATCTGCTTCTCTGTTAGAGGGAAGGATTTGATTCAGTCTGTGTTAAACATTTGGCATACACAAGCTGGAATACAGAATATTTGACTCCAAATGGTAATCGTTTGAGTTTTCATCACATAAATGCTTGTACCATTCTGAGCTTTTGTTGAAACTTGGGATATTGTATCCTGAGATCCTCTGTGCTCACTAGCATTTAAAAGCAAGCCAGACTCCTTTGAGATGGTGTTATGGTGGGATGGAGCTTGCTCATGCATACACCTCTGAAGCACAGACCAGAAAGGCTTAGACCCATTAATCTGAGCTTGAACACGCTCTTTTCACACTAGAATTCCCCCCAGAAATACTGGTGGCTGTGCTTGTGTACTTGGCTGATGGTGTGTCTGAGCACCCAGAGTCGAGACTGTAGTCCCTGGCCTTTACCAGACTCCCTTAATGACAGTGGGAGAGCATTGAAACCTGTGTTTTATCTTCGTTTCTGTATTTTTTTCCTGATCAATCACCTCCCCTTCCATTCATTAACCCCTGACCTTGCCAGACTGTTGCACCCACAGCCTGGATAGACAGGGGAGGATGAAGGGCTGCCTCATTTCAGAGGAGATGCCATCTGAGTTCATTGTGTGTTGCAGAGGGGCTGTATGGAACTTGGATGTTTTGTCTTCTCCTTCTGGGGAGAGGGAGGGTGCAGGAGTGTCAGGGATAATGGCCTGGGACACCCCATTGAGTGGAAGTGCTGGGGACTGAAACACAGAGGCATTTTCGCTTGATCCCAAGAATTCTGGGATTCATTCAAACTTTTTGCCGCTGCCAGCTCATCACATAACCCTGCTGGAGACATCATAGAGTCTAACAGAAAGAGTTCTTTCTTCTAAGGATCTTACATGTCCAAAAGACAAAATGTTTTTTGATGCATTTTGTTTTAAGTCTTCAATATTTGAAGTACAGAAGCAGCTCCAGAGGCTGGTGCTGAAACATAGTCCTACATCCTTCTGGTTTTGGTTGGGTTTTTTTATTTTTTCCTACTAAGATTGAGTTGAATTCTGCCTACTCAGACAAGTGCACTTCCCAGGTTTTTCTGTATGCCTCATAATGGAGAGTGGAGTGAGGAGCTGTGGGTCCCCAGTAGTGACTGCTGCTGTGTGCTGTGCTACTGCTGCGGCTAACCTGCATGAAAATAAAGGCATGTGTGTGGGTGAAGGAAAGAAAAATTCTCATTACTTTCTCCACCATGCAAATGTGGAGGAGCACTGGTGGGGCTGGACTGGCTCCTGGTGTGCTGCTGGATTGTTTCTGCTGCCTTAAACCAGGGATTTGTGGCAATGAGGCAGCTGAGCTGTCACTAAAGAACTCTCTGAGGTTTGTCAAAAACTCTTTTTTTTCTTTAGCAAACTGTTCCCATTTCATCTTTGCTATTGCTGCTGCTTATTCTAGTTGTCTGGGCTTTCTGCTAATATGAAGATGTTAGTGTAGCAATAGTTAATTACTCTCTTGTCTGGGGTGGAGGCAGTGGGGGAGTGGTAGGGAATGGTTCAGTGCTGGTGTACTTCCTCAGTCAGCATATTTCCCTCTCCAGTCCCAGAGCATTTCTGTGTTCCACTTTGTATTTGCAAACCTCCATCTGGAGCCCTGAGCAGCTGTCAGTGGAGCTTCTCATGCGAAAAGTAATTGAAGAACTAGCAAGACCAAAGGAGCAGCTTTTGGAAGTGCATGGTTGGCTGGGCCCAGATGCCTGGATAGGGAGAGGAAACCCACAGAGATCATCTGAAACATCCATCAGAGGGAGCAGTGGAGGACATGGACAGGAGGATGGCAAGGAGGGACAAGGCTAATGGCTCTTATGTCTAGTTCTTATTTAGTTAAATGCAGGATTAAATTTGCTGCTGATGGAATTTCCATGGTATTAGCATATTTAGGTTATTAGAAGTCATGAATCTGCTGTAAACAGTAGGAAGTAAATCTTGATTCAATCTTTACTCATGTATTTTCTTGCATTGGTTTATTTGTCACTCATCAATATTCCTAGCAGGAATATTTCAGCAGGAAATCTGAGACTGTTTGCTTCTGGTAAGTGCCTGTAGAGATCCAAGTGATTGTTCATGAAGGGCAGTGTGCTCTCATGTGATGGAAGGAGAAAAAGAATCATCTCTGTGCATTGGTTCTCTTTTTGACTGCAGAATCTCACATCTGCTTTAGGCCTGAAGCCCCTGGTTAGCTTGGGGTAAGGCTGGTGTGCATGTGGAAAGTTACTGCAGATAAGCAGAGCTGGGAGATTTTTGAAAGACTCTTGCTCGCTTCTGAGAACTCTGTGTAGGTTGGCCAGACTCGAATAGTCAACGTTAAGGTTGCAGCACACAAAGGGTTGAAAAAGATGAGTATTTATTCTTGGTTTGCAGATGCAACTTGCTGCACAGATTGCTGAATAAGTGCTGAATTGTGTAAGAGACAGAGACGCTCTATGTACCAGTGGCTAAATCAGCAAACTGATTTCAAACACACACAAAAACTGCAACTGAAAATAAATTACCTAGCCTGACATTTTTCATGGGGCTTATATATGCTAAAAGACTCCAGCTCCTTAGGGAGGAGAGAAACATTAAAAACTTGAGTGCTGTCTCCTGTTTTGTGTGCAGAACTCTGGGGTTTGAAGTAAGCGTGGGTGAAAGTTTTTCTTGCTTCCCAGGAGATGCTGTTTTCCCTTCCTTTGCTGAAATGCAGAGTGTTTGCTCAGGTGACAGGAACAGTTAAAGTATAATAAATTACAAGTGTTAATATTTTACTCGCATTATTTACGAAGGTGTTGGATACTGACCAAGGCAATGAAACATGTAGTAAATGCAGCTGGAGAATTATACTCCAATAAATTATAGATGAGCTTTATTTAACGATAAACTGTAAAAAACCCCCATTGCATTGAGAGAATGTGTTTTGTAGCCACTGTAAATGTTTTAGTGCATTTTTAGAAATAAGTGTAGCACTTAGGTTTTCACAGTTAAAGCATACAATAAAACAAGGATGAAGAGTCTAGTCTTCCTAAAGGCTAGGAATGCCTGTAGGGCTCAGATCACAAGGTATGCAAGGTCCCAGCACTGCCTTTATCTTTTGAATGTGAAAAGCTTGGAGGTGGATTGGTAGGATTTGAGGTACCAGCAACCACAGGGTTGATAGATTTGGAGACTGTCTTGCAAGTGGTGAGCCACTGCAGCAAACATTGTCCTCCACAAGGGCAGTACCTTGGGGATACAGCTAATTCTGCCTGACAGAGGCCATGTACTCTGAACTTTTCAGAGTGGGTTTTGGGGACAGTAACTTCCAGGAGGTACCTGACTTGCCTTGCAGCTCTGGGAAGGCTGTCGAGATGGGTTCTCTCTCTGGCAGCAGGAGTTAAGTCACTGCGTACTTTGCAGCACTCCTTGTTTTTTGGGGGGAGTTGACAGAAGTGCTTTTAGAAGGACTGTTTGCATTCATGCATTCAAAGCTTAACTTTGTTTCCTTTTTTCTTAAAACCTTGGCCTTGTTCTCTCAGTCGTCTGCCTGAAATCAAGGGTACTTGATCATAAGAGAAAAAAGTATCCAACTGGTTTCTGTGTCTTTGTCCCTTGTTCTTTTAGAGGAGCTGACATAAAAGGAAGTCTGTAATTTGGTGTTGTCATATACGTTCTTTCCAGCTAGAGATGCATCTAAATAAAGCTTTAGTACATTTCTCAGCTCAGAAGTCACCACTTATAGCTCTCCCTCTTACTAGCTCTCTAAAAACCCCGAGAGCTGTTTGATTTCTCCCTGGGCAGGGTAGCTGTCAGGCCTGGCCTTTGACTGCTGTAAGAGTCACAGTGGCCATTCACGCAGCTTCACATCCACCTACAGCTGCTACTCACCATCAGATGGTGAGATATTAAGAGAAACTGCTGAATTTATTTTAAGAGTAGTGGCTTTAGGAAATGTCTGCTTTTTCACTGAAACTCTGAAAATGTTTTCTGTAGACAAATCTCCACCTGTGAGTCCAGTTCATTTGCCTCCTGCTATAGTTGTGGATAGGCTGGGGTGCTGGAATGGCTTTTGCTGCGCTGGATGTACTGCTCCTGCCTCTCCCAAAAGCAGGGAAAAGAGCTGCAGGGCTGGGTGCTGGTGCAGATTCTGCAATGGTCATGCAGAGCCCCTGGGATGGGACCAGGGAGTGTTTTCTGACTGAAAACCAAAACGGTTTTGGGGGTGAAGAAATTCCCTAAAAGCTGTGGAGGGCTTTTGATTTTATTCTTTTTTTTTTTTTTTTTTTTTGTAGCTTTTGCTTGAGGAAAACTGGTTTTTGAGAATTTGTATGACTTGGTGGTAATACTTTCATCTCTGTATTTTAGGAGTGGTTTGCATCAACATTCCTTTTCGGCTACATTGCTTGAATTTGTTTCACATCCTGTTCTCTCCCAAAGCAGGGTGAAACAGAGAGTGAAAGGCACAAGCAGCACTCTTATTGAAGTGGCTACTTTCATGTTGCACTGTGATAAAGGTCTTCTTAAAACAAAGTGGGACCCTCCAAGCCTCTGCAAGCCACTTAGATGTGAGATGATCTATCATCAGTGTTTGTCTCTGCTGCCCAAGATAAAAGTTTGGTAGAACAAATTGAAAAGTAAGTGAGCAATCTATTATACGAAGCAATACTTGTCTCTTGCCTTCCTTTGTAATTTGTAGTTGTCAGGGCTCTTTTTCAAAGTAGGACTGCAGCTTTTTTGCAAGTGTCTAAATTACTTACACTGACATATTCTGGTTTTCATATCATATCTTTTCAGTATGTGCCTATTACTACTTTAATTTGTGTGATCTTCTAATTGAATTCAAGGACTTGGAAAAGTCTATAGAGATAAAACTACAGTTAAAAAGAAATACATTATAAAAGGTTGGAATGTTAGAATGGAACTTTAAAAATTACTGTGAAATGCTGAAGATTTTTAATTTGGAGAATGAAATAGGTGTTTTCTCATATTCGCTCTGGTCTGCATTCAGAATTGTGTGGCACTTTCACAAGTCTGAGCTGTGATATTCCTCCTTGGAACTGTCCCACTTCCTCAGAACAGTGAGAGCAGAGACTGTACTAAGTGGCAGCCTTACTTATCTTCCTGGGAAGGAGCTGAAGAGGTTCAGATGAGCTCCTGGCTCCAGAGCACAGTGATTCTGGTCATCTTGTTGTATGCTCTTTCTGAAGCTTCATGTCTGCTCCTTCTGTGCTGGCATGCTCTTCAGGTGAACAGAGGTGTTGCAGAAGTTTGTTTGAAGACCATTTATTATTTTAAGATTTGTCCCTCTCTAGTTTTGCAGAGTTGTTGCAATAGCATAATTACATTACATATTTGACTCCCATCACTTTTTTTTCCCTTTAAATTCAGTTGTTCTCCTCAAAAGTTAACCACTGGAAAAGCAAATTACATGTGCCAAAAACTCAGGCACAGAGAGTACAGAAATATCCTGGAAGAGAATCATGTAATCATGGAATTGCTTAGATTGGAAAAAACCTAAGATCGCAGTGTCCAACCCAGCACTGCCAAGTCCACCACTCTTAATGACACAACTACAGACCTTTTAAATCCCTCCAGGGATGGTGACTCAACCACTTCCCTGGGCAGCCTGTTCCAGTGTTTGACAACCCTTTCCATGAAGAAATTTTTCCTAACATCTAACCTAAACCTCCCCTGGCATAGCTTGAGGCTCTTTCCTCTTGTCCTGTCACTTGTTGCCTGGGACAAGAGACCAATGCCCACCTGGCTACAACCTCCCTTCAGGAAGGTGTAAAGAAAGTAATGTCTCCCCTGAACCAGAATACCTTTTTATGGCTTTGTGGAGGAGGGATGTATCTTGTGAGGCTTTCAGCATAGCTGCCTGATTTCTACTGTTTGCCTCAGCTGTGTCCTTCAGCAATCCAACCTTAAGGCTATCCTTGAAGGAGCTGCCTCTGTGAATCTCTTTGAGGGTAGGACCCAGTGCAGCCCCGTTGCAGGAGGAGAGCTGGGTGAAGCCCTTACTGTGAGGAAGTCTGCTCACATGGGCTCTCTGCAGCTCTCACAGAGTTCAGTTTCTCTCAGGCCTAAGAGGATTAATTTCCCTTTTGCTTTGCCTGTGTCATAGTTATTTGTAAGCTCAGCACACAGGCAATGTTTTTATCAGTTGTGTGCTTTTGTACTGATATTTGGAGGTATGTTTGTATTTTTCTGTTGAAGACCCTGAAAAAACTTAACATTGTTCGTTCCTGTTTTCTTAATCCCATATCCTTTTCGTTTATATTAAGCTAAATTGACTTTTCTGACTTCCATCCATGTTTTTAGATACATGAGTCTTAAATACAGACCTATTGGAATATCTTAAAAAAAACCCCACAACAGAGCAAAAAGCCCTCAAAACAAACCAAATAAACCCAACAAAAATACGTTACGCATTCACACAAGATCAGGTCGCTCCCCTTTATGAAATTATGTCATTTAGATGCTTTAATTAACATCTAGCTTTCCATTTCTGTGCGTTCTCTCTGTCTGAAAGCTTTCCATTGGAGAACAGTGTGGATGTTGATCTGAAGACTTAGGACATGCTTTGCAGTAGTCGATGTATAATTGAAGCACAGAGCAGCAGTGCCCTGACAGACTGTGGCAGCTCTTCTTGTCAGATGCAGCTGTGTGCGTTCTGGGGTTTAAAACTGTATTTTTAGTTTCTTCTCAGAGGACTCCTTCCCCAGGTAAAAGATCTATTCCTAGATAAAATAGGTGCCTTGCCTCTCCTTGTCTTCCCTGTCAGTTTGTTTTGGAATGATAATAGGTATGCCTAGGAGTTAGCATTCTGACAGTGAATGTCTTGCTTTAAAACCCCTAAGACTGGAGATGCCTACATTCCCTCCTAATTGCAGGAAATTGCAGATCCCGGCAAAATTTGGAATGCAGCTGCTTGTATAATTACATCTTCTGTCAGTTGCTATAGCTCAGCTTTACAACCCTTCTAAAATATCTTCATTCTTTATGGTACAAATAATGCCCCCATCAGTATTGCTTTGGGATCACCCCTTTCATTTCTTAACGACCAATTCCAAAGACCTAAGATTTTTCCTCATGCTGAACTAATAACAAGTGGTAGAAATTACTAATTATATTAAGGTGGAATTTTGCTTTAGCTGTTATAATTATTGTTAAGCTGAAAGAAATTATTTGAGTTTCTTACTGTTGCTGAGGTCTGGGTTTAGTGAGAAATACTGATGTATGTACTTCAAATGAGTTTGATTTGCCTACAGCATCAGGTTTTGGATAAGTACAAACCTTTCCATTTCATGGCCTTAGGAAATAGAGGGTAATGGGTCATGGAAAAGTTGTTAGGTTATTGGCAACTAAGTATTGCTATCTGCTACTGGACAGATAAGATATAGATCACAATTCAGAGCTTAATGAAATGTGTTGGCCCCACTTACACCACCATCACAGCTGGGAAATGGTTGAAAGGTTGCAAAGGATAAAGGAGGGATAATAAAGGAATTAATTTGGCCTGGCTTTTTGAGAAACGAGAATAGTGTAATTTAACCAAGGCAGAGTTCAGAGCTGGATCATGTTCTGCAGGTTCTTAGGCAGAAATAGAATTTTGAGGGTATTAGACTTTAGATGAACTCCAGCCATGGCACCCTGACGCCCGATCTCATCTGATGTCAGAAGCTGAGCAGGGTCAGGCCTGGTTAGTACTTGGATGGGAGACCTTCTGGGAATACCGGGGGCTGTAGGTTCCAGTCCCGAGGACCGTCCAAGCTCGCTCGGCCGTGGCAGATGAACCTTAGGAGTTAAAGGGTGGGGCCAGTTCCACGCAGGCTGAGCCTCACCTAAAAAATCCACTGTGCAGGCTTGAAGGACACACCCACATGGGGAGAGCCCTTCCCAGATCTTCCTTTGCAAAACCCAGCCATGGGTGAGATGAGGCGAGACTTTAGATGAAAGATGGTAAAAGACCCAGTGGCTGAGGTGGAACATGCTGAGGAGGGACATGTTTTTAAACGTAAATGTATTTCACTGCTGAGGTAATGCAGTAATAGGGTAGGGGTTTTTTTATTTGCTGTGTTTAAAACCCTAAAAGTATATGTTTTTAGAAGAGACCCTGTAGTTTACCAAAAAGTAGCAGAGCATTGTGGAAATTACCAGGTGAGGTACTGTAGCTTGTGCTTTGAGTAGGTTAAGACTATTCAAACAGTTTATTATGACTTTAATCCATAAATGCATGAACACTGGTATTAAATGGGCTATTTCAGGTCTCTTTGTGTACAATCAAGGATCTCACAAGAAGAAAGAAACCTCATTTAGGCAGGAGAGTGTGGGAATTCTTCAGCTTTTAAAATAGAAAGTGATGGTTTCCAGCTTTTTAAACTGGTTACTCTTTAGTGTGTAGAAATTGCTGCAGAAAATTAAAACCCTTGAAAGCCTAAAGCAGAGAAGCTTGACTCAATGAGACAAGGTTTATAGAGCTGCAGTACTAACACTGAAACTTTCTTAAACGTTTGAAATTACATTTGGGCAAGTTACTATAAGACATGAATATGAAATGAGAGTAAGGTGGTTTTTTTAAAGAGTAAAACACCTGCTTACTCAGTGCTGTCATGTTTCCAGAACAGCTGATTGCAGATACTGGTTTTGCTTTAACTTGTTGGCTTTTGTGTGTAAGCAGCAAATGGCTTTTGATGATTTTTTTGAAGGTTGGAGGCCTGATTTTCCTGCTCTGTAGGGTCCTGTCCTCTCTGCTCTATAACTTTTCCTAGCAGTAGGAGCTGCAGGATTTTATCTTCTGTCAATTATGCATTTATAGCATCCCTTGAAATGGTGCCTTTTTCTGTTCCTCTAAGGCTGAATGGGTCACTGTCTACAGCTGAGGAAGGAAAGCTTGTCATATCCTTAACCATCATTGTTGAAAAAAACCAAACATTTTTCCTTAAAAGAAACTAATGCCCCAGCCAAATTATTGTTTATTGTTAAAGAAGTGTAAAGCCCTCACCCTACTTATGTGTGAAAAGGCTTTATTTTTGTCTTTGAGGACACACAGATTTCTTGGGCTATTGATTTCTGTGCAGTGAGAAACATGGGGAAAAACAGTGTTGGCATGTTCAGTTCTTGCTATCCCTAGTGATGTTTGAGACTCTGCTTGGACATCTTCTCTCACAGACAGACCATAGTGCTCTGTGTGCTCCTATATAGAAGCATAAAGTGGTTGTGGGTGGGAATTGTGGGGTCCCTGTGACTATTTTGTTTGTATTCCACTCTTAATACTTGAGGTATTTCTGCTCTGCTTAGAGTGGACTCTGCTCTTCCCCCTGCTATGTTATTGATACTTTGCTTATCATTTCCTTTTGCTCTTTTCTCTTGTACTTTGTGCTGTTTCTTCAGTGATGACAAGGAGGACTTTCTTAAAAGTAGTTTCCAAATCCTTCTCTATCCTGTTTTCTATATCCTGGATAGACTGCCAGCTAAGATTGCAGCAACCCAAGGCGTTCCTTGAGGTGGATGTAAACTTTAAGACAACACAAAGTATAAATAATGATCCTTTATAAAGTGTTATTCATGTTTATACTGATTAAAGACAAGTGTTTGCAAGGTTCAGCCCCTGGACTAATCTGGATTCCACTCTGGAAACTGAAAACACTTAAACTAGCCTCCATTTGCCATGCCTGGTTTCCAGTGGTCAACTGTCAGGATTTCTGCACAGCATCCATGCTGGCAGTCTCTGTGCAATGCCAATATCTCCATGCTTATCCCACTTTCATTTTTCACTTACAGATCTTTATCTAAAATTGATGCTTGTCTGCTGAATGAGTCTACTCAGTTTACATGGAGACTGGGAGCTCTGGGCAGCTCCTCTAGTCTGGGGAACCCGTGCTGGGGATATTGCAATGCGCCAGGCAGGTGAGTGCATCAGCTGGCCTGGCAGGTCTCTTCTATTTCTGCAGTCTGACCTCTCAGTAATCTTCTGTTTCCAAGCATGTAATATTTCACTTCATCCTTTTCAACCCCCCAGGGACAGGGGCCATCTTAGACGTGATAGCTTTAAAATAAAGCTTGGAAATGAGCTTCCTTTAGAAGTAAAATGTTCTGCAAGTCAAACGCTCTGTGGTGTGAGAACTAGATGGGTTTATGAAATGGGTTGGGTTATTATGCCCTGATAGCAAAGGAGCATGACTTGGTAGCTTGGATATTTCATCCATTTATATTTCCTAATTTTCTTTCATTCTCCAACGCAAAAAGACAAGATCTGAGATTTTCCTGTTTGTTCACTGTGACTGGAAGCACAAAGGGGCAGGCTGACTGTTTTCTGGCAGAGGTATCTGTACAGCATGGCAGAATAGTTTGTGTTTCATCCATTATGCATGCGGGGTCTTCTCCCTGTTCATGAGAGTAATACGAGAGAAGGAGTGGACAGAGAGGACCGGCTGTTTCTGAGCTTTTGGAGGTGTGTTTTTCTGACCAATACTGTTGTAGCCGTTTCTGCAAAACTTTTGGAATAATATAAAGAGATTGTTGCCTAAAAATAATGATACGATTCTGGTCTTTATCATCCACTTCAAAAGGAGCTCCAGCCATTTGGTTTGCTGGGCCTTCTTTGAAGCTGACAACAACATGATCATAAAATGGAAATGCTCCTGTGCCCCTCCCCATGCTCTTCCTCAAAGTAGGTGTTTGGACCTTGTGGGGTGATGGCCCCTGATAAGCCTGGATGGGTTGAGGGAGAAGCCTCAGGCCCCCCCTGGAGGGATGCTCCTGGCAGAGGACAAAAGCTTTGAAACTGATGAGATTAACATAGGGTGCAGTGTTATTTCAGGAATGACATGGCCTCCCTTTGTGATATCTTCTACAGCTGCTCAAAGGCCCACCTCCCCTCAGGCATCCTGCATCACCATCACCCCAATAGATTGACTTTCAGTCACAAAAACCACATGAGGGGAAAAAAGGTATGAAAAGTGCCTGGAGTTTAAACTCCAGCAGAGAGAGGAGAGGAGAGGGAAAAATGCCAGTGTTTCTGTGAGGGTAACTGCTGCAACTCCTGGGACAATGGGGTGAGAAGACCATGTGCTTTCTATTTTTTCTAACTTTACTTTCTTAACTTTACTTTCTTCCTTTATACATTCTATCTCACATCT
>JAOXXN010000120.1:4267565-4313728 GCA_026770055.1 Myrmophylax atrothorax
CAGGCCATGGGACCTCCACAACAGAAAACTGCAGACACAGCCAGCTGCAAATGATGCTCACAGTTGGTGGAATGTGAGCTGGGAGGTATTTTCCAAGGGTGGATAGTTGTGCTTTTGTGTGTGCCTTTTATTTATTTTTTAAAAAACTAATTTTCTGTCCTAATAATGAGCTACCCGCTTCTGGGTCACTAAAAATAAGTGTAAACACAATGTTAAGGAAGCACTGAACAGGTTTGTGGCTGAATGCCCGTATTTCAGGGACAGCATCACAATTGAAAGATGCACACCACTGTTAGATTAAAGGCTTAATGGCTGCAATTAAACTTCCTGCAGCAATGATTTCCTTGCTGAGCTTTACTCGCAGCAAACTCTGCGGTGCCAGCATTTCTACAGCAGTAACGAAGTGCAGAGGCCAAGCCTACTGTGAGCCCAGCCAGAGCAACCTCTTGCCTCTTGGCCAGCTCTCAGGTTAAGTAAAAACCCTCTGCAGCTATTTCAGTAGCGTTTCTGGTGCATCAGATACTTTGCAGAAAGGGTGCAAACAGGTATGAGGAAAACCAGTGGGTAGGTGTCAGGGTGCCATCGGGCAGCGTTCAGCTTGGGAAAAATCCACCCACTTCCAGCAGTGCTGAGGAAAACTGCTTGATTTAAATGAGCACACTGTTCAGCTCAAAACCAGAGGGAAAATGCTTGATAGGCATGGGGCAGGCAGCAGGCATTCAGCATCAGAGCTTTACAGGTACCACACTCCCTGTGCAGATGCCCAGTCAAGGCACGGAATGAGGACGGTCCCTGCTGTTCCCCATGGGACCCCACACCCACCTGCAGAGGCAGGAGCCAGTGGGCAGCATTTCAGGATTGTGCCCTGCCTGTACTTTCCCAGGCATCAGACCTCCAAAGGCATCTGGGTTTCACAGCCTGTATGTCTGGGGTGAAGAGCAGACACCCCTGGGGAAACAGAAGACCTTACAGCAGTGGCTCCTTGAACTCAGCCTGTGCAGCAAGTGTTTCATCCCAATTACTCCTCATTCCCGGGGACACAAAGACAAGAAACAGGCTCTTCAGAACTATAGAAGTGAGCC
Source organism: Myrmophylax atrothorax (assembly GCA_026770055.1). Classification (NCBI taxonomy): domain Eukaryota; kingdom Metazoa; phylum Chordata; class Aves; order Passeriformes; family Thamnophilidae; genus Myrmophylax; species Myrmophylax atrothorax. The sequence continues at coordinate 4,268,648 of JAOXXN010000120.1, forward strand.
AAAAAAAAGTTTATTTAACAAACCACATTCACACACAGATAGGAAACATTCTAAGGTATTGCACAGGGAGCTGCAGAAAGGCCCAGCAGCCCCTCTCTGAACAGACCTAGGAAGCACAAGGTTGCTGTTTTGACTCTTATTTCAATCCCCTCAGCAGATTGGCACTGCCCTGTTCAATAACAGGAGAACTGTTTTGCCTTCTGACATTGCAGCAGCTGAGAAATGCCCAGCCCAGAGGTGAAATGGATATCAGGTGTCTGTGCTGGTCCTTGTACTTGCTATTGCAGGATGTGTCTTCTTTACATGTAGAGCTGCTCTGATGAGTTTGAGGACGTTCAGGATGTGTTTGCACTTTTACCTGGGTTTGCCCTTTTACCTGGGTTTGCCCTGACGTGGGCCAGGATTTGGCTCAGACTGTGCCATGGTGTGTAGCCCCACACGAACAGCCACACAACTGGGAAGCTGGGGACAGGGAACATGTTTTGGTGGCTCCAGCTATGTCTGCAGCATGAGGATGAGCCACCAGGGTACAGAACCAAGCAGCTGTGTTAGCCCCTCTCAGACTAAAGCCAACTCTCTTCATTCAATGGGACCCCACCGGTCCCACGGGACAGTCACCAGGAATATCTTTGCTCAATCAGGCAGGCATGGCCATGTCTTAGGGGAGAAGGAATGCTGACAAGTCTAACAGTCTAGTTTTGGATAGGGGAACGCAGCAAAGAAAGCAAAAGCCCTATTCCTGTTCACCTTAATAAGCAGGGCTGCTGACAGTGAGCTTGGTTGTAAGGCATTCTGCTGTCTGAGGATGAAAATTGCTATATGAAAGTTTTTTATATTATTTTTGCTTCAAGTACAACTGTTATCATTTAAAGTGATCTTTAGTGCCTGCTTTTGACATCTTCTTTTCAACCTTGCAGACTTATTTTCATTGGCTTGAAGAGTAAATCTGCCCATTTCCGAGCTGAAACAATTTTCTGCTAGAAATTGCAGCAAGGTCAAAATTAAGGCTAATACAATATTGTTTGGAACCATTGTATGGAACTGGTGTTCAGATGGAAAGAAATGTAACAAGGGCTGAAGAAAACAGCCAGAAAGTTACAGCACCGAAACGCTGTATTTTTTCATTACAACAGCAGTGCTCCCTTTGAGCCTGGCCATTAATTTAAAAGTCTTTAAGAAGAGGATGCTAGAACAAGTTAAAAAAAAGGATCAATACAAACAAAGGAATAAAAAGCAGTGTGACCAGGATGATATGGAGGGTAATGTCCAGCTCTCAATAATTACACCTTCACTGCAGTGGCACTGTCAGGGTTCAGGAAAGCAAAGGCCACTCTTTAACTCATGGCTGCTCTCCTTGGGATCACAATGGACAGATTTGAATGTGATGAAGTTGTTCTGGTCCAATGGCAGAGCAGGCTATGCCAGCAGCTCTCCAAGTCACACTCAGGCTAGGCAGCAGATCTTTTTGATGGTTAGATAAACCTGAAAATCAGGGCTGAGGGTGTACGTGATGCTTTCTGCCAGGTTTCCATGTGAGAAAGAAAGGGCAGTGAGATGCTGAGCAGTCATTTATCACAACAGTGGTTTCTCTCAGATGAGCAAAACTGCATGGAGAAGGGTGGGTGAGCAGTGATGCTCCAGAAACAGCCCATGCACAGCAAGTCCTGCCTCTCCAGGCAGGAATGTGGTTCCTCAACTGAACCAGCTGGCCTTTCCCCAGGGAGATGTTACCTATTGCACCCAGGACCTGAAAGCTGCTTTCACATGCCCTTGAAGTAGAAGATGAGCTCGGATCCAGCAGTCTGGTGTCAGAACCATGCCTGATACCTGCGAGGCTGGTGTGATCTTCTCAGCTCTCAGCTGGACATGCTGCTTTTGGCCCCCTCTCACCCAGTCTGTGGGCACTGGTGGACACACAGTGCCTCTCATCACCACCATGGGAGATCAGCCCTGCAAAAGACATAGGGAGCAGGGGGCAGGAAGAGGGCGGCATCACTGCAGCTCAGGCACAATACCCATCGCCATCCACCCCTTGGTGGTGTCCACAGCTCTGCAGTTTCCATCTGTTTTTACATGCTCCAGGTAGGGGAAGGTGACTCTGGTCTAGTACAACCACTAACTACAGGGCAGGAGTGGCCCAGGCAGCGCTGCAGGCTCCAGAAAGGCAGCTAGGTAGGTCAGCCAATTTTAAATATGGCTCTTTGGTGAAAATAGAAGAGAGATCATCCATCACCTTCAGCTGGTATAAATGCATGCCCTCTTTCTTTCAATCACACCTGCCTTCCTCTTCCAAACTGCGAGCCTTTCCTGCCCACAGGAGGATCCGCTGCCTCTTTTCTTACTCTGTTTAAATTCTCCTTCTTGGAACAGTGGCATCTATACCAACAAAAAATGTTCTTGTTACTTTGCTTCTCATCCCAGTTTCCTGTGCTTCTTCTGGCATCTTCTTCAGACACCTTTCCCTTCCTTATTTACCAGCAATTGCTTTCTTATTTCTAACAGCTGTCAGGGTAACTTCTAAATTGTTTCCTTTGCTGTTTCTACAACACTTCTTAAAGACCTCTTTCACTTTCCATTCACAGCCATTTAGTTATTGTTTTTTCCACCCAGTCAGTTTTGCTGGTAATTTCCCTTGATTTATCTCAGCACTTTTGAAGCATCTAGTGGTTGTATTGCTGTCTGGAGCTGCCCTCCTCTCCTACAACTGTAATCAGATCACGGTCACTACTTCCCAAGCAATTACCACTTCTTTAGCAATTAAATCAATGCAGCAATAGAGCATCCTCTTGCATCTAGCTTAACTGTTTCTGTATCAGGAAATGTCCATGTGAACCCTTTGGAAACTCTCCTGACACTCACCCTCATCGCACACATCCCTGGTTGGAGATCACCATCCAGATCCTGTGGAAGGGAGGCTGCTGGGACCTGGCACCAATCTCTCCTTTAGCACAGCAGATTTTTTTTTCTTATTTCTTTTTATTTGAAAAAAAAAACAAACCCAAAACAACCAAACCCATAAGCTGTAAATTGCCTGATGAAGCCACCTGAATGACTTATCAAAAGATTTTTATTACAACACCCTTCTTCAAAGGTACCCCCAGCACATAGTTCTTGAAGCTTCCAGGCATATCTAATGCTGACTGCACTGTCCTCATGACATTAGCCTGTAACACAGCAGGAGCAGGAAATATGTCCCAGGTGCTATATAATTCTCCTACAACTATAAAACAAGTGGCTGGGCCCGTTTTCCCGTTTATCCTACATCAGATGCAATCCCCCACACGGGCTCCTGCCCTCGTATTGCACACAACGGCTGTTAAGTGTTTTTGCTGCAAGACTGTAAGAAGAATGATTTATAGCCCAGGGATTTAGTGACATCTTTTTCTTGTTAAATCATCTCTTTCTCACCTAAGGTATAGGACTCGGTGTCTTTCTGACAAGAAAAAAAGAATTAGCTTTTTGTCTTTCTTTTCTTTCCAGTGGCATCTTACAAGGCTCTTTTTTCTGTTGCATCTTCAGCGCGGATTTTGGCTGTGCTGAGCAGTCCAGGGAGACCTGCAGGGAGCTGAAGAGGAAAGAAAGCCTGGGCCCTTGTGATGACTTTGCCCTGCCAATGTTCTCAGCTCTGTTCAAGGCTGAGGATTGGTGGGGGATGACCTAAATTACCTTATTTTTTACAGCATCTGTTCTCCTTTCTTTGTGTCTGCCCTGACCAGGGAGGCAGCTGCAGTGGCTAGACCCACCTGCTCATGTGGAAACATGTCAGCATCAGGGCATGGCTGCTGGGGGTCACCTGCATCCTGTCTGCAACCCCCCAAGAGATGAAGTGAAGCCTTGCCATCCCAACTCTGCCTGGGGCAAACCCGCAGGCAGAAGGAACTCCAACCCCAGCCCTGCTCCCTTTATATCTGGAGAGACCTTAGCTGGCCCCAGAGTTGCTCCCCTGGTGTGTAATGAGCTGAGCCTGTCACCAGCCTCTGCAGTCCTTCCCTGCTCCTTCCCTGCAAAGTGCTTTGCACACAAAAAAAAGCTTTGCAGAAACCTTCCCCCTCCCCAATAAAATGAACTGTGCTTTGCCTTTCTGTCCCAATTCCAAGCAACCTTTAGTGCCAAGAACAATAACAAATCTGTATTGTTTTTCCTGGGAATAGCTTTCTCCCTTGCCTGGTACCAGTCCCAGAGTGGATGGGTTTAGCCCTGATGCATTTCTGTGGTTCTCCTTTTCCTGCCACCTATTCATGCCCTATGGAGGTGTTGTGGGAGCAGCTGAGAGGCCTGGGGGGTGTTGGAGGTTACAGCCTTTCTGTGCTGTGATGGCCGAGAGCATTGCTGTCATATTTTACACATGGCTCAGTCTGTATTTACTGGGTTTAGTGTTATATATTTTCATTACTGTAAAGAGCTGAGGGCTAAGGATACTTAAACTGTAATAAATACATAAATTGTTGCTGAAGACTCCCAAACACCCTGATGGAGGCCTGGGGAAGACACAATTACCTTGCAGCGTAATTGAAGCCCTCGGAGAGGTCACTTTATTTCCATAGCCCTTAATTTTTTATGACGAATGGTTCCTAATATGTGCCTGACAAAGATGCTCATATAGTGTTGCTAAGTGAGAATATGAGAAAAGGGAGGGAATGTGATTATGGGGCTGCAGAGGATGACACACTGTCTTTCACGGCACCGCTGCCAGTGCCCCCTGTGCCAAATGCACAGTGGGGCTTGGCTATGGGGGGGGCAAAGGATGCCAGCAGCATGATTGCACCTTGTACACCCAATTTTGGGAACCCTTAGTCTTCCCTCCTGGCCTGCCTGGACCTTTAGGAGGAAGGGGCAGACCCACTGTGGTAGGCTGGTTCCCCCCGGAGATACGAGTGGGTGCCCTGGGTGGCTGTGGGGTGGCTGCCAGGCAGTGGCACAATCAGTCCTTTGAAATACAATCATAGAAAAGTTTGGGACCTTAAAGATCATCTAGTTCCAATCCCTCTTGCCAGGAAGGTACACCTCCAACTTAGACCAGGTTGCTCAAAGCCACACCTGGCCTTGAACACTTCCAGGGATGGAGCAACCACAGCTTCTCTGGGCAACCTGTGCCCGTGCCTCACCACCCTCACTGTCAAGAATTTCTTCTGTATATTTAACCTAATTGTCCCCTGGTTCAGTTTCTAACCTCTTATTCCTTGTTCTGTCACTGCAGTTGCTGATGAAGGGTCCCTCTTCGGCTTCCTTGTAGGCGCCATTCAGATACTGGAAGGCTGCTGTGAGATCTCTACATAACCTTCTCTTTGCATCTCTTCCAAACAACTAATTAGTACCACTTGGAACTTGTTGCTAATTTGTAAAGGGAGAGAGGGAGGGGAAGAGGAAAAACAGGTGATCAAGTCACAGCTGAGTCACTGTGTGCCCTGGGCTGACAGACAATGCAGTGTTGTCCCACAGGGCCAAGTGATGGAACCTTTCCTTTTGGTGGAGGGAAAGCTGCTGGAAGAGGTTTGCACCTCTGGTAGGTGGGCAGGGAGCCCCTTTGCTGCCCATGTCCTGGCAGGGGCTGATGCTCTGGGGGCTCCCAGTGAATCCTGGCAGGCACACAATGGGTCAGAGGAAACCTTGACACTTGCAAATGCAGAAGTTGCTTTTGCTGTGGTTTTTTATCTGGTGCATTAACTCCTTGGGACTACAAGTTATTTAGCTTTGAAATGGAGCTAGGAGTCCGGATGGAAGGGGCTGACAGCTCAATTTTTCAGAAATTTATTGTCCCTGGTATTAATTATATGATCCCTTTGGCTTCAGGCTTTTATCTTTGCCTGCCACTTGTTTTGCTGTAAATCTCTGTCCAGGAGTTTTGACTCATGGGGTACCGTATAATTTGGTTCTGTATATTCATTAATACTTTTTGATATCGCAGTAAAACCTTTTTGCATAAAAGTGGCTATTCATTTTCCTGCAGTAAGTGTAAAAGACAACCAATGTTACCCATAAAAATAGCAGTTTATTCTAGCAGCAAGTGTCTCCATGGGAAGCAAAAGGATCACTGCCAGGCCAGCTGCCTGGTGTGCTTAGAAACTGCCCACTTACAAGGAAAAAGTGAAGCCCTTAGTGAGTACTGCTCTGCAAAGGGGATGGCTGGTGCAGGCTGTGAGATCACCCTGGGGACCTGCCAGTCCCCATCTCTGGGGACCCTGATCAGGAGCAGTGGCCTGTCAAGAAGAGGAAGCACAGGAGCTGAGCTCTTCTCAAACCCAGGCAAAATGACATATTTTGTTTGTTCCTCCCCTCCCCAGCCCGGATAAGCACAAGGCGGTGTTTCTTCAGGCTTTTCTTTGCACTGTTTGTTGGCGTCTCCCCCACCATAACAAGCACTTTGCGTTTTATCCCAGCTAATAAATGACAGAGTCTATTATTGGTCTCATTACCGAGGCAGTTGGCTCATATTCTCCGGCGTGGACCGATGCTGTGCTCCTCCTTAGGCAGCACCATGGATGCTGCCAGTGCGGGGTCCTGGTGGCTCCTGGGATGCGGGCAGCCTTCGTGCTCCCCAGCCACGATTAGGCATTCTGAGAAGGTTTGTATCAGAGGATGCAATTCCATTCCCACACATTCCCCAGAGAAATGAGAGTTAAACAATGAAAAGATTGATTTTCCAATGAATGCCAATTTGTTTTCTAACTGGAATATCAAATTACAGAGAGCTGGGAGGAGGGGAGCACGGTACAGTGCAAAAGGGGACTTGTTTTAAATGGGCAAACAATTAATTCCCAGATTCATTACAACGATTGTAAGTGAGGGTACATGAAACAGTAAATGCATTTAATTTGGAGCCTAGCATTTCCCCTGATGAGTCGGGAGTTACAATATGCTCTTGCCATTGGTGAAACTTCCCTTCCACTGCAAAATTTAATTACCTCTTCATTACTTCAGGAAATTGATGGGAGGCTGATGTGAGGCTGGAAACTTCACAGGATGCTCCCTGAGTTGCCTCCTTCATCATGCCTCAAGGGCTGTTGAAATGGAACTGAACGGGACTTCACACCCCAGAGATGTGATTGGGATCCCTTGCTTCCCTTCAGTGCATGTCCCTGTCTACAGAAGTGTACCCTCGCTTACCTGGGTGTCCTTGGCTGCTCTGCAGGGATGGAGACCCTTGCCAGACCAGGGCTTGATACCCCAGGCTGCTGGCAGGCTGGCAGTGTGCCAGCTGCTGAGCTTGCCTTGATGTGGCAGGGGGTAGTCATGGGGCATAGGGTGGGGGTCCTGGCAGTAACAGCAGCAGCTGGAGGACAGGACAAGACCTCTACATAGATGTTATGCTGTAAAAGGGCACAGAGAGGTGGGATGCTGCTTCCCGCCCCACCAGAGCAGCTCAGTGCCTCCTGACACAGATCTTGAGGATCCTGGCCACTTGGATCAGTACTTGGGAGCAGCTCTTCACAGCTTGTAGGCCTGGGAGAAATCAGCAGGATGGGTGTGCGGTAAATAAATTTATCCAGGTAAGCCCAACTGACTTCCCAGGTAATTACCTAAAGACTTGCTGAGAGGAGCACAGCAGACAGAACAGCTGTCTCCAGGAGGGCTGCTCCAGAGACCCTGCACATCCCAGGCATAACAAGCTCAGGTACAAATACAGCAGTTTATACCTAGCTGATGTGACAGGGTCAGAGGGTTATCTAAGCAGAAATGCTGGCATCATAATGGCATTAGCCACCCCTGAAAACCTCATCCTGCCGATGGCTAGTGAGGATCCAGCTGCCAGTGACTGCTCCTAGAGCAGGCAGCACCCTAAGGGGACACTGACCCCAGTAAGGATAAGAACAGCAGTGTCCCTGGAATCAGACTCTGATTAACTGTTTTCAAGAGCATGAGACTGCTGTATCCCTTCCACAGTGCCCCGACACTGCCTCCAGCACTCTTGAGGTGGTTCCGCTGGAAAGTCAGCTGCAGACAGAGCTGTCAGCAGTGCCGATGCGATAACAGCTTTTGTTGGCAGTGCTGGTAAACAAGTGCCTTGGAAACTTCAGCTGAAAATAGAGTTGTGGCTGTCTCCTGCTCTTCTAGGGAGAATGGAACATTTCCTCCCGCCCAGGCACTTTTTCCAAAAAGTCCCCAGATAGCTCAATCTGCTGGTGAAAATGCAGCAGTGATGTGGTCCAGATGGGGCTGATGGCGTGGAGCCTCCCCTGGGTCCTCCTGTGCTCCCCAGCCAGCACCAGCATGCAAGGCAGCTGAGCTTGTGATTACCTGCCCATGTCTTTTAAGACAGATGATCCATTTTATGGGCTGCCATAAAAGAACAAGAAAACTCCCACAAATCAGGCAAATCTGCCATTTCCCTGAAACAATCCTTTCTTCTCTCAGCAACAGGGACCCACGTGGAGTCCATTAGCAGCACTCCTTGGAGACCCCAGGGATGCTGGGGAAGCTGCCAAAGCACATAGCCCACCATGGCAACTGCTGGGAGAGGTCCCAGCATGGCAGCTCACCTGGCACACACAGCTCCCCAGGTCAGATGAAGCATCATGGGCAGCCTGGCTGCTCCCAGGAATACCCAGGTACTGCAAGACCCTTTGGACAAAGTTTGGCTTCTTACAAACAGATCCATTCCTGCACTGGCTTCCAAACTGCTCCTTCTGTTAAGAATATTAAGATATTCTGTTAAGATATATAGTTGCTTACAGTAAGAGAAAAGAAGCACAGTAATTTGGGGGTGCTTGAAATTGCCCAGAGTTTGGTAAAAAAGGGATTTTCTATATTATTTATTTTACTCCAAAGTGAATGGTGAAATTGCCCCTGAGGTACTTGCCCTGGACCCCCAGCTTTGCTTTTATCTTCCAACACTACAGGCATCTTGAAACCCTCAAATATGACACCAGCAAGATATGATTCAGCAAGAATATTACAGCACCTTTTAGGTATGAAATTAACGGTGTGTAATTAGAATGGCAATAATGAGAAGTTATTTAATAATTAATTTCTTCTTATGAATTATTCACTGTGTTCTTAACTTCAGGGCCAATGTATTATTTGGCAAAGAACACCTCTGGAGTCCTCCCAGGGTATCCTCTGGGTGCTCTCAGGCCTGAGCCGCCTCCCCACCAGCTCCCTGAGGGCCAGAGGGGCAGCACCAGGGAGCTCTGAGCTGGATCTGCAAGTGCATCCTGGAATGCAAAATCTGTCAACCACAGAAAATCTCGTTTCAGGCAATATTGCAGCCACAAGAGACTTCTGCTTCTGTGGAGGGAGGAGAGACCTGTCATCCACATGCCTGTGTTTATGGTTTGAACCTGTTTGCTCTCGTTAACTCTAAGTTACTAAATTTATAAGGAAGCATGTAAATCAGCCTTGGCCTTTCACAGGGCATGAGACGTTATCTGCAGGCTGGGTTATTCACAGAGGGCCTGAGCTCAGCTCTCAGAATAAATGAGTTTTGGCTGTAGATGCAGAGCCATCTGTCCTGCCAAGCTCAAAACCCAGAGAAAACATCATCCTGGGGACTGGTGGATGCTGCCTGCTGATGCCAGCTATCAGCCTGCCCACAGCCTGGGCTGGTCCACTTTTCCTGCCAGTCCTTTTAGGTGCTTGGGCTCTACTGGTCACCACAATCCCCTGGGCTTTCCAAGCCTCTCAGCCCTATTGCCTTTGGCAACATCTTGCTAGTGAGATGCTGACACTAGCAGGACTGCTTCTGATTGCATTTCTCACTGTACTATTTTGTCTGGCCTGGTTAGAGACCTGTGTCAAGGCTCATTTTCTCTGAAGCAGAGCAGCTTCTCCCATGGGGCTTGAGCACACCGTTAAATTCATCACCCACTACCAACTCCACAGCACCAGCCCCTCTATTGCCCTGGCAGGCTCTGCCTGGCCACATCCGCTCCCCTCACCGTTCAGATAGGTGGCTCAAAAGATTTTGCCTTCATCAGGAACCCCAAGCCCCAGGGCAACACAGGCCATTGGAATTACTGCTTTGCACACCTGACTCTGATGTCCCTTGCCAGAGGGCGCTGTGCCCAGCAGTGCAGGCAGGCTTCGCTCACCCAACCTGCTTTTTCCATTTGCACTATGTGCACAGACTTTCCAAGCAGGTTGAGCCTCCTGTTCAGGCTCTTGGCACCTAGGGGTGGTTCAGATCACTGAGACATTGAAGGTATGTCGCTAACATGGGCCAACAGCTGGCCAAGCGTGGGGTTTACTCCACTGGCATCTCCATCCTCATCACATTTCCTGCTTCACTTCTAATTGCTGCTCATCTAGTTGGAGAATAACACCTTTCTACTGAGCCTACTGTCGCTTTTGAGGGATATTGGTATCGCTTGTTGGCTCCTTCCCTCTCCCTCTGCCCTGGTCCTGGATCCATGGCCATTTCTCCCCACTGCTCTCTGCGGCAAGGGAAGGATGATGTACCAGGTCTGATTGCTACTTGCACATGCCTTAAGCCACTTGGTTGCCATGTGGCTCATTCTCAGTCAGCACATGAAAACCTCATCTTCTCCAGCCCCACCCTTTAACCCCACCCTTCCAGGACCTGGTCACAGCTCCACCGAGATATTCTTGGTGGCTGCAGCAGTTTTTGTCCTCGCATCCCTCTCCCTCTTCATGCATTATCTCACTGTGAGTCTTCAGCATAGAGTCCTGTGCTTAAACTTGAGGTACTGAGGACTGACTCTGCCCTGGTGTTAGGAGCCGCTCACAGACACAGCCCTCCTGCAGGACACTCATCCATGGCCTTTGCTGCTGCTGAAGTAGCCAGGGAGTGTGCCTGTCACAGCTGCACCTGCCTGAAAATCCAGCCTAGCAGAAGGACCTCAGCGCTTCAATCACAAATACCTTTATATTCATAGCTTTCATTTTTTCCCCTCCTGTGTGCTGTTTATTTAGCAAAACCCCCAATGTTTCTCATTGCATAAATCTGTTGCCTCAAAGCAATCAACACACTTCAGCCCTTGTCCTGCCTGGCTGGATTCTGTGGAGAAGATGAGTTTGGAGTATGGAAATGCTCTTCTGGCCCCCAGTGGGATGGTCAGCATGGCACAGTGTTTTTCTGCTGGAAATGCACAGCTACGAGGTTCCCATGATATCCCAAGCAGTTTTTCTCTTTCACACAGACATGACTCACTTGCAAAGCATGCCAAAATAGGCTCAATCTGTTCTCGGGGTTCCCTCATTTGGGTATCTCTCCATTTTTGGTGCTTTTACAGAGACTGCAGAGGGACCATTCACCTCCTTGCTTTGCAAAATGAATTGTGTTGGACATTTACACTGTCATTATTTCTGACATTTTTTAATTAAATGAATTTTCCTTTAATTTTGTCTTTTTTGGCTGATCAAGAACAGCATTGAGAATCAAGATAAACCCAAGAGAAAAAGGTCATTCGTAAAGCAATAATTTTATTTTTTCCACCTTCTTTCCCACTGGCAAGGACTCAAGCAACCACCCACAGCCTGGTTTCAGTTTGAATTTAACAAAGTGCCAATGAAGTACCTCCTCCTCCCTGCTGAAGGACTCTGGCTGCTCTAACAGGCATCCATGCAATGATAAACATGATGCTGCCAAGGTGAGATGCTGCTTCTGGGGTGGGCACGTAGTCCCAGGTAGGCACGTGGTCCCAGGTGGGCACCCTAGAGCTGCCACAGCAAGCTTCAGTTCTTGCCATATTTTGTTCCATTTTCTGACACAGTCCTGGCACGTAGTACCTGGCAGTAATTCTCTAAATACCCAAAGAATCATTGATTTTTGATATTCAGCAGTACATCTCCTCTCGACCTCTCTCCAAGGGGCTGCAAAGGGCAATGCATCCTGTGAGAGCAAAGGCAGTGGCTAAACCCACTCCATGTGCAATTAGCTCTTATCCTGTCAGCCCTTTCTCAACACCCACTGTTGTGCCCTGCTTGTCCTGCCCCCCTCTTTTCAGCTCTGCCATCCAATTTCTCTCCTTCAGGACTGCCTCCCAGCAGTGTCCTTGCAAATGGCTCTCCAGGCTGGCATGGCTCCTCAACAGCATTACCTTACAATAAGCTTTTCTGAGCTATTAAATGGCAAGGGTTTGATTTTTTTTTTCCTTTTTTTTACCTCTGCCTTCTGAAAACATTTACCTGCAGTATCCTCTTGTTCCCTTCCTCCTGAGTTTATGTCTCAGTGACTGTAATAAATTGCAATGGAAATAATGCTCTGTATTTCCAGGAACTAATCAAGCATGATTGTGCGGCAGCAAAAAGCCAAGGCAGCTGCTCAAAGGAGTAAATCCCAAGGGAAGGAGGGATTTAAATCTCTGTCTGGCCAGGAGAGCAGAGTGCATGGAGGGGGAATACCAGCTCACCTGGCCTCTGTCCTTTGCCTGCTGGTAGGGACTGATCAAAATCAGCCATTCAAAGCATTAGATATTGAGAAAAAAGCTGCCTCTCATTTCACTTATGTTTTAGCCCTTTGTTTGGTGGAGTTGGTTGCAGTTTAGGCTTGGCGTACATAGAAGTCATCCCATGGAGAGCCTCTGAGAAGTTTCTGGGACCAGGGAGTTGCTAATATCAGCACCAAGATTAAATGATTTTGTGAGTTATGTACATTGATGTCAATCATGCTTCGCTTTGGTGCTTCTCTCCCTGCAGGGAGGTGCAATAAATCACGTGCATTTTCTGAGTTCAATCCCGTGCTGCTTGGCCTTGGAGGCAGAAGATGAAGCCCAAGCATCATATGGGTGGGAAAATACAAGGACTCCTAAGAACATCAAGGAAAACATCCACAGCTGGTGTAAGGCAGCAAATCCAGCCATGGCTGATCAGGCCCAAGGTCCCACACAGCCAAAAAGAGGCCTTAAAATGTCCTGGGGAAGAAGCAGTGATACAGCTTGCTATGTCTAAATCCATGCATTATGTATTTCTCACCAGAGTTTGCATGAGATCAATGAGGCTGCATCCATCAACAGCCTGCTCTTTGATGAACGCTGTGCTGAATTCTGGGCACAACAGCAATGGCTGGTGGTGGGAGTGCAGGTGGGGCCCAGGGCACAGCTCTAAGGCAGAAGGAGCAGAGGGAAAAGAGGAGGAGGCAGTCACCACTGCAAATTCCTTGCAGTTTAGACATTGTGATGCTTCCCTGGGTTAAGGCGCAGAGCTGCGTCCCTGCGACTTACGAATTCTTGCCCCTTATTTATGGACTCTTTCCTACATGCTCTTATTTATACACTCAAATGAAAGCTGGGCAGTGACCCACTGCCTTATGAAAAATCTGTCACGCCCATTTCACCTGATTTAGTGTGTGCTAAGTAATTTTCAGAAGACAGACTTAAGACTGCTTCACATCTATCTTTTTAAGAAATACAGCACCTTCCAGGACCACGGGAAACTGTCTTCCCCCCAGCTTCCCCTTTGCCACAGGGAAAGAATTTCAGTGCTTGTTTCACCTCATTATTCTAAGCATTTCCCCTTAGGTGTCTGACTAGCGTTTCACAGGCTGTGTTGCAGTATAATATCTGTTTCTGACACGGGCTGGGCTGCAGCAGGCAGAAGAGAAATCCATTGCATTTTATATGTAGATAACAATTTAATCTGATCTGCACTTGGGAAAGAAAAATCTGCCAGGGAAAGCCCAGGTCCCTGAAGACAGTGTGTGAGGCAGAGGCACTGCTGGCTCCTATAACCAACCCGCAGAGAGGTGACCTATTCTCACAGAAAGCACTGGGAGGTCTTACATTTTTCTAGCTGGCTTTAAGCCTGCAGTAAAACCCATGAGCAGGATTTGTGCCATGAAAAAAGAGAGAAATTGAAGCTTTCCCTATCTTTGTGGAGGACTTGATGCCTAACCTCTGGGATTTTGCAAATGCTGCAGGAGGAACAGTTGAAGTGGGCTGTGCTTGAGGGGAAAATCAGTCTGTGGTCTGAAAACAGGACAAGTACCCTGCTTAGTCAGGGGAAGGACTCTACCCTGTACACCACGTCAAGCGCTCACTCTCTGCTTGTCTTAAGTGCTAACACACCTATGACAGGCTTGAAACCTCGAAGTTGATTTAATTTTAAGATGAAGTTAGCCAAGAGCAGCAAACAGATCTGTTCATGTTTGTAGTCAAAAGTTTTAAAGCCTATTCCTTTTTTTTCCCTACTGGCTGTAATTGCATAGAAAATCTAAACCAAAAAAAAAAAAAAAAAGCAAAGTTTCTAATTAATAATTTCTTATGTTTGAAGAAGAAAGGCTTTGGTTTTGAATTCTTGTGAAAACAGAGTCCTTCCATGCTGGGAAAACAGGGTTATGCAGCAAAAAGGCAGGGGAAAATAAAGGGAACAGGAGATGAGGGGGGAAAGGAGCAGAGCCTGTGTTCACCCTGATATCCTTGGTGGGCTCAGTGTGCAGACGCAAGGGTGGGTGTCCTGAACTGGTGCAACTCCTGGGCCATCAGCCACCACCTGTCCTCCTCCCTGACACTTTGGTTGGAGGTTGTGCAACAAGCCCACTCTCTGACAAGGTGAGGGGACAGTCCCTGGCCATCTATGGATGTTCTTGCTCCATGGAACAGCACCTGCTCCAAGAGATAGAACAGGACATTGGTCAGACCTGCCCCAGAGCATCAGTTGCTTGTTCCAGACAGTTTGTTCCAGATATACCCTGGATCTTTAAAGGGTCATCAAAATCTGGTTTTGAAATGCCAAATGATGGAACAGCCTGATTGGAGTTGTGGTGAAACATCGAAGGGTCAATTACGCTCCCTTCATAAAAGACATTAGGACATCCTGTCTTTAATCTTTTTTATGGCTTTGCCTGCTTTAAAAGCCCTGTATGTAAACAAACCTTTAAATAAATAGACTTGGAAGTATAATCTCCTCACATAGATTCTTAAAAAATTGTGTTCAAACCATCTCAATCTTCGGGACAAACTAAATGGGTTGAAACCATTACATTTCTCCCTGTAAAGTGGCTTTTACAGATGACCCTTCTATAAGCTCTCCTGCTTTTCCTACATGCGCTTTTAGATGTGTAGGCAAATCAGTAAGTGCCAATACCAGCCCATATCTCTGCTTAGCTTCTTCCTGTTTATTCGTCCAAGGATCTCACCAGTCCATTTGTGCACAGCATTAAACTTCTCATGAGCACTCATAATTCCTCTGCATCCTGACAGTGTCTTCATCCACAACTGCACAGCACTTCTGAAGAATTACACTATATTTGCTACCTGGCTGATCAGCACAGTCCTCCATCATTAATAAAAGCCTGTATGATCAATACTCTGTTGAGTTATGAGTGGGATATTTTTAGAGGGATAAACTTCTAAGAGAGGTTTGGGGCTAACCTATGCTCACCCAAGTACCAGCTGGAAGCTGCGAGCTTCCTGTTCCTGATCAGGACAAAGTGCTCCTTCTACCCTTTTTCACAATAGAGAAGTTGTAGCCAAGCCATGGTTGAAAGAAGGGTTGGGCATGTGATTTATGGTATAAGTATAGCTCATTGTAACTCCAGCTGGCAGCTTCATAAGCCAGACATAACTCACCTTTCCACCTGGTGGCTGCTGGGAGTGCTATTTAAAGAGGAAGAGATTGCACCAGGAGAAAAAAAACTGATGCGAAAAAGCAAAAACCTCTCAGAGGTACAGTGCCAGCACAGAGATTTGGGGATGATGGAAAGAGTTGCATTTCCTTTGGGTCTGTTCCTTGGGAAGCTTTACTCTGAACTTCTTTGTGTTGCATCCATCTGTTCTCTCAATAACCTTCTCATTTGGTAGTTGCAGCCAGCAGTAGCATCCCCCCAGACTTTTCTTCTGAGCAGACATGGTGCTTTTGGCCTCTCCTGTCCTGTCATGTGCTCTGTACACCTCAAAGTCTTGCTGGCCTCCACTTGACTCACTCCAGTATATCCACAACCTTCTGCTGCTGCTCCTTTTTCTTGTGCATCCGGGGCAGAAACAATTGGTTTGCTTCTCTCTGAGCCTTGCTGCCATGCAGCCAGACCCAGTTTGGAGATAAAAGGCCTTCCTGAGAGCCTGCCTGTGACTGCTGCTCTGTATTGTTGTGCTTCCTTGTATTTGAGCCAGTATCAATGATCAGCCAAGCCTAAGGAGAGGAAAATCATTACAGTGCACCAGTTCCTCCTCTCTTTTACTTAGTGAAGTAAAAAAGCATACTGGCAGCAGACCTGGAAGCAGTGTGTCATGTACTTTTAGGCAGACATCATCTCAGTCCTTTCCTGGATGAGAACAGCCCTGCGCATTCCAGGGTAGAGGGCCAAACCAAGGACTATCAGGCTTTTCAGCGACAGGGTTTCAGAGGCCTCTTGTAGGACCATGGCAGGGACAGGACAGCAGCAGTACAGAAGCACAGGCTGCTGGGTCCCTAACCTGCCTGGTTCTGGGTCACAACCTATGGCTGGCTGTGCAAGGATGACAGAAAGCAGCCTGGGTTAAATAACCCAGAAACAGCCTTGGTGCAGAGCACACAGCTTCATATAAGTGGTCTTTCAGCAGGCAATGAAGCCACCATCACTCCTTTCCCCAGCCACCCTGTCCCAGGCTCTGTCTGCTGCATTTATTCCCTTGCTGGTTCCCTGCACCCCTTTCTTTCTCCCCCTTCCTTTCAAAGGGCTGGTAACATTCTTCCTTTGTGTTTACCTAGTTCCTCTGCTTGGCCTCAGCACTTTTCTGGGATCAACTGCAGAGCTCTCCTAGTAAGAGGACCAGGTACCAGTGCTGCCTGACACTCCTTTCAACACTTATGCACCTTCTCCTTTTCCAAGCCTGCCTCAAAGGAAAGGTAAATTATCTTTTCAGCCCCATGGAGCAGGCTAAGCATTTGTATGGGGTAGGGGCTATATGCAACTCAAAACTCATCATTAGCCTAATTCATTAAGCCATTAATGATGCTAAAGCATGAAAAGTACATTTAAACCCTTTTCTTAAACAGCAAATTCACCCCATGGCTTTTAGGGTCAGTGCAAATTGATATGCATGGCATTAGTGCAGCTGCAGAACACCAGCAAGTTCTGCCCTCTACTCCCCATAGCAGGAGACAGAAATCTCTGACCTGTGAAGCTGCCAAAATGACTCTGAACTTCTCCAGCAACCTGCTTGGCCAAAGAGATTTATTTTTTCCTTTCTGCAGGTGACAATAGTTAGATGTAATTTACGGTGCCAGGCCAGTGCAGGGAAATGCAAGAAGCATCACCTGCAGCACAGCTCCAGCTGAAGGTGTGCTGAGGGTCACAGAGCCCATGCACCTAACCCAGACAGGTACTCAGTGAGCACCTGTGATCCCCAAGGGCAGGAGGGGGGCTCAGGGCAAAGTCTGGGATGCCCATATCACAAGAAGCACCATGTAGGGCAGGTATGGGTGGGAGTGCCAGGCTTGGAGCCCAGCAGGGAGGTAGAAGTTTATAGAGGGCTACAATTTGGGGGTAGTTCACAGGTTGCACCTGTAGCTGATGATGTTTCTTCTGGGCAAAGCCATTTATCTTCTCTGGAGAAACTGCTGCTGTTTCACAGGACCTCAGGTGGGTCTGTGAGCTTCTCTGGAGAAAGTAGATTGCCATTCAAAGACCCTGAAAGGCTGCCTTTGGTCTGTCTTAGCAGAGGCACTGAGCAAAACACCACCTCCATCAGCCGAGGAAATCCAGCACACATCCTGCAGTTTTGCTCTTGGTGTAGCACAAGGGTGTGAGAGCATGGAGGGAGGAAGCAGTAGGTCTTTGTGTAGGTGAAGATTAAGGGTCATCCCTTTGAATCCACCTCAGTAAATAAACAGGTTCGTATCAAAGGAGCCATCTGGCAAAAACACCTGAACAACTCAGTCTTATGGGAATAATAAGTATAAATGTCAAGTTACCCTTGGTGTCCTTTGTCACAGGGACCTGCAACAGGCTCTCTGGTGAGATATTAAAATATTGGGGCACCTTGTCCCATTTTCTCACCACCAGGATTTGAAAGGAACACTAAATGGCAACATTTACTGTGACTGAGATCTGCAGATTAGGATGTCTTCAGCTCGTGGAGATAGAGCATGGGATTGGCAGGGCTGCCATGTCCAAAGAATTTGTTGTTCCCTGTTGCTGTCTTCCCCTTTTGCTTCAGAGCAAGCAACAGAAGGGGAACTAAGAGTTTAGTGTCTGCCACTTGTTCCATGCCCAGGTGATTCCACGATCATTTCTGTAGCAGTGTATAGCACCCCTGGGAGCCTTGACACCCTCCCACATTTCAGGCAGTCTCAACTCCCTCCTGGAGGCTCAGCCTTTGTACATGGTGCTGGGCAGCCAATATCACACTTTCAGTGCAATCTCAATGAGGCCTCCATGACTTCTACCAGCATGAGATAAAAGTGGTTTATTGCGCAGCACTAACAATGTGATTTGTTCACACATTACCCAGGGGTGGCACAATCTGTACTGGTTAAGGGGAAATGTTAAACCTGTCACTTCAGCAGGAGACATTCGAATGTTCTAAATGGGTCATGCTGTTAAAACAAATATTCCCAACCTAAATTTATGAAGTACTGTAAAGGGACAGATATCAGAATGCTGCAGCATCAAGAGCCTCTCTTGCCAACAGCCACAGCATCAGGTGCTGGTGTATGGCTGAGGTTCCTTTTTTGCAGACACAGAAATTTCTGTGCAAGGCAACAAGTGGCAAGGAAGGTGGTGTTCCCAGAGGCCCTCAACAGTGGCCAAAGGAGCCCGTATAGTTGCCCACCAGATGGGGTCTGACACAGCACCTCCAGGTGCCACCTGCACAGCACTGGGCTGATAAGCATGGCCAGGTCTGACAGGGCACAGGGGTGGGGAGGACATCATGGGTTTGGGTTTCATCTTGCAAGGACAGCACTGCAGAGGTGTGGGATGGTGGGGGCAGGTTGTTCTGATGCATTGCACATTCCTGCTGTAGCCAAGAGATGCTCTCTGAGACAGGGGTTGTCTTTGTCTGCATCTTGAAAAAGGATGAGAGGAGTCTCCTAGCAAAAGGGAGAGCTTCTTATCAACTCTGCTGGGAACTGGGCTTGCAGAAATGACAGACACAGATGGGGAGGGGCTTTTGGTGATCCCAAAATTCCCTGTTCTTCATCTATTCCACAGCATTCTTCTCATCTGGCCACTTCCATTGGAAATAAAACATGTAAGCCAGTGTCAGATACTGGCCTGGTCCTTGGTGCATCTCACTGGTAGGAGAGCAGATATGCAGCCTGGAGCTTGTGTGTGCCATGGGGCACAACCTTCTCTTCCTGGCTGTGGGGGGCTGCTGGCCTGCAGAGATACGAGCCCCTACAGGCTGTTTTCCTCCCTCATGTGTCAGCTCAGCTGTGCTCTCACACTTAGCTCTCTCTGCCCACCCATTCCAAGGTGCAAAGAGAGCTGTTGCCCTCCACACTGCCTGCAAGAGTGATCCTGCCAGCACCACGAGAAGTGCTGCACCCAGCAGCATTCAGTAATTACACAGAAAGGAAGAGCAAATGGCAAATCCTGCTGCTCCTGAGATAAAAGACCCTCAAGGGTCCCTCAGTCTTCCTGCTTGCACAATCCCCTGGTGTCTGAGCAAGGCATTTGTGGTCTGCCATCCCCTCAGGTGCCTGCTTTGCTTAGATTAAACAGAAGAAACCAGCTGCCTCGTATCTCAGTGCTCCAAGGACAGCAGCTTTTGGTTGCAGAAGGAGCAGTGTCTTACTCTACAGCGAAGGGATTTACCTCACTAACTGGCTTGGGCATGACTGGGAACTTCTCTGGTTTTCAGCCCCTTGAGCCCACACTGTACCCTAACAAGGTTTGTGCTTTCTGACAATGGGGAAGGAGAAACTTGGAGCAATGGCCACCCCTGCACCATCAAAGGACCTAGGGATATTTCTTCAATGTCTTCATCTACCAGATGGAACAGCTGAATTTGCCCATCTCCACCTTTTCCCTCCTTCATGTCTGATCTTTTCTTCCTTGGACATGCCAATAAGCATGTAATGCAAGTGCTGCCTGCACTATGAGTAGGAACACAGTGAAATGCACACAGCAGTTGGTATCTTGCAGTAACTCTTTCAGGCTCTCTGCAAATCCTAGCAGTTCTCCCCAGTTCAATTACACGTATTTTCCATTTTGAAACCAGTAGCTGCAAAGGAGAAGCATTATTTTTGCTAATACGTGAAGATTAGCATGGGGAAGAATTCCCATCTTAAATGAAAGAAAAAAAATTCAACACTGCCATGAACTCTAAAACTAACAAAATTCGGTTTCATGCCAAGTGAATACACTGCCTCTTCAGACCCTTACGGCTGGAGAAGATCTCTAAGATCGAGTCAAACTGTTACCCCAGCACTGCCATGTTCACCACTAAACAATGTCCTTAAGTGCCACATCTACACATCTTTATATACCTCCAGAGATGGTGACTCAACCATTGCCATGGGCAGTCTGTTCCAATGCCTGACAAACCTTTCAGGGAAGAAATTTTTATTAATATCCAGTCTAAGCCTCCTCTGGTGCAACTTGAGGCCATTTCCTTTTGTCCTGTTGCTTGTTACCTGGGAGAAGAGGCTGACCCTCACTTGGCTACAACCTCCTTACAAGAATTTGTAGAGAGTGATAAGGTCCCCCCTGAGCCTCCTTTTCTCCAGCCTAAACCACCTCTCAGTCACTCCTCATCAGACTTGTGCTCCAGACCCTTCCCCAGCTTCACTGTGCTTTGCTGGATATGCTCCAGCACCTCAGTGTCTTATGGGTCCACTTCTCAAGCTTGTCCTGGTCCCCCTGGACGACATTCCTTCCTTTTGTTGTGTCATGTACTTCTCAGCTTTGTGTCAACTGCAAACTCACTGAGGTGCATTCGATCTCACTGTCTATGTCATTGGTAAAGATATTAAAGAGCACCTGTTCCAAGACAGAGCCCTGAAGGGCTCTTAATATAATATAAAGCAATCAACAGCCATGGAAAAGTATCTTAAAACTAGATATTGATTTTCTGTCCAATGAGATATATCTCAGCCACTTCCCAGCCTCACTGAAGTCACAGCTGTGGGGCTGTGGCCCTGCTCTCAGGCTGTCCCAGGCAAGGAGAGCCCTGACCTGCAGCAAGACCTGGGCTCACCCCTTTGTCTCCCAGGGAGCTTAGATCAGAGCAAAACAGGAAAAATGAGACGAGGTCAGTTTCAAAAGCATCAGAAGTGGAAGTCCCACACCAATAGTCAGATCTGGAAACAATATTTTAAATTAAGAGCCATTGTCAAGCTGTCCCCAGCTGATTTCTCATCTACAGTCTCCTCCTCTCTCATTCTGCAACAGAAGCATAACCACACACCTGCTTGTCAGAGAGTAGTGGAAACACTGCAAATATCATTCTTGTGGTGGAATCTCCTTTGCACACATACCTGTGCACACTGCAGCCTGTACACAGGGAGCTCAGGGCAACAGATGAACTTGTAGAGAGACAGCCATGCAGCCACCAGCAGCTTAGCAGAGTTGTGGGCAAATCATGTGTCATGACAGAGCATGGCAATCCAAAGGCAAAACTAGCCCTGCTGCTGTGTATAACAGTCAGAGACAGGTTTTTTTCAATTACTTGCCTAGCAACTTTTCAAAGCCATGTAGGTGTTTTATCACTCACTGCACCTCCTGATGCTGGGCCCCATTGTTTCAGTACTCACCACGTGGGAAGGAATATGAAGGTCCAATATACAGGAATTTGTTCTGGTCTTCCAGCCCTCACCAGCACAGATCCCCTTGGCTGGCCCATGGAGCCATCCTGGCATGTGCAGTGGAATGTTTTATTCAGAGGATCTCAGAATTGCCCAAGCAGAGCAGAGTCACTTCAGAACTATTTATTATTGTCATAGCAGTACAAAAGAACTATTTCTTTTGGTTGCTATTTTGGAAATCAGGAGATGACTTATAGACCAGTAGAAAAAGCAAAGAGATTCTTGTGTGCTGCCCAACATTTTCTTATTTCTGACCAAACCATCCGCTCCTGTCTGCTCAAGGTGATTTTTGGCATAAGTGAGCCCTGGAAACAGCCAGAGCTGAACAGCAGAACTGCCAGGCTGCTTTGATCATGCTCTGCTTTCCCTGGGCTTTGCTACCCAAAGGAAGAACTGGGATCCACTCTGCTGCCTGCCTGTCACTCCCATCCTTGGAAATGCCTGCCATTGCTGCAGATTTGCAGGCAAACTGGCAGGAATCTTTCTCTTTGCCGAGTGAAACATAACTGGCTTAATTAAAAGCATAAGGAAGGTTTTTGGTTTATCAGTTCATTGATCAAAAAAGAATTTCTAGCAATAATCTGTGAGTTGCCAGCATGTAAAAAAAACAGAGAAGGGAACAGACTTTTCCAACTTTGCCCTCTCTAGTTTTTCATCTGTTATACTTAGAGTCACTAAATATGGAAAAAGTTGAGCACCAGTTGGATATAGGACCTAGGAGCATAAAACCTGGATTCAGTAAAGCAGTACAACATCAAGGTATCTCAGAAGAGCTGGAGGCACTGGAGGGAAGGCTGAGATTTTCCTTTTTTATTAAATCTGATCTAGAGCTATTAAACCTTGTGTTGGGGTGATGTAGCATACTCAAAACACATTCCCATGGGCAGATGTATTGTATTTTACCTTACACAGACCTTGATTTGATAGCAGACATTTGAGTATACTCATGTAAGTCAACATGTAACAGCCAAATACAGTCATCTCCTTGCTAATGTTAACAAACAACCTCTGTTATTCTTGCTCTGTATGACATGGCTCCTTGAAACCCCCACAGCATTACTGTCACTGCAGGTCACCAGTGAGACAACAAAACAAGGCAAAAAAAATAAAGATCAGTACCGGTTTTTCACGGACTGTCCCTGCGGTAAGAGAAAAGCAGAGCTCAGTAATGCCCTCACACGGCAGAGACTGTGATCTTGCCCCGTGCCAGGCAGATTTCTGCTCCCTGAGCTGCACCAGCAGCAAGTGCATGGCTGGGACCTCAGCCAGACCTCAGCCTCTCTGTGAACAAGCAGCCCCAAGGGAGAGCAGAGCTCTTCACCTCTCCTGTGATCTGGGAGGCAAATTACTCAGGCTGCCTGAGGAACTTTATTTTTAGAGGAATCTCTGAATTATGCATGAAACATAGGGAGAGAAGGTGGCATTTATAGAAGATTGTAGCATGGGGCTGCATCAGCCCCTACTTAGCACAGGCACTGGGGATTCAATCAGGCACCTGCACAGAGTGTGGGACTGCTCCGGCAGGAGCTGGAAGGAAAGCTTTGCTGCCAATACACCCTTGGGATGATGGCAGCCCCAAAGCCATCTACAAACTCAGCTTAAAGCACAAGGAAGCTCAGAGGGGAGCTATGAAAGATCTGTGGATTGGGACAAGCTGTCAAGGTTGCCCTTGCTCAGTGACCACCAGTCCCACACAGCACAGGGGTAGTCCCAACAAACACAGAACTAGGACCTCACTTGTCTGAGCATGGTGGCTCCAGACAGAAAACTGTGCCAAAGAGCTGCCTAAATAGGGAAGCACAGCTTCATCCTCCAGCGCTCACCCTGGCTCCTCTGGGACCTGACTCAGCTGGATGGAGAGGTCAGCTCCCAGCAGCTGTCAGAGACAGATCCAGCTGCTGCCTAGCTATCCAGCTGCAGGGAGGTTTCCAGCAATTGCCATGCAGACTGCAGGGATGGGACAGCAGTGGAGGCACAACAGAGAGATAACAGTTGGGAGATGCTTCAGAGCTCTTTCTCATCTGCCATTTGATCATCTTCTTTCCCATGCAAAGGACCAAACAAAAGAATTTGTTACAAGACAGAGGTGATTTTGTAGTGTTTTTTTCCTTCCCATCTACACTATTTGTAAAAGTTTATCCCTGCTGACTTGCTTTCCTTGGGCCTCCTTTCCCTGTTTTTGCAGGGGAAGGAAACCTCCCAGAGGTGACTTCCAGATTCACACACAATGACCTGGACTCTGGAAGTAGCTTTGGAGGAGCTGATCCTGATCAGGGTAGACAGGAGCATCCCCCGTGGACTGTAGCACTGACTATGCCTGAGATGGCACAAAGTCCACAGGTTTTGCTCTTACAGGAGAGTTTAACTTCTGAGCTTCAGGCCAACTCTTCCCATGTCCCAAAGCACAGGCAGAGATAAGGGCCCAGCCACACTGTGACACCGGGCTCTGCGCAGGGGGAGTGAGAAGAGGCAGCAAGAGGGGGACCAGAGACACAACTCAGGCATCCAAGAAACTGGACAAGGACAGCAATGGAATAAGTAAACATGTTGCTAGGAGACATCAAATTTGAGATCAATAATTCATGAGATCTCTGCAATGAAGTGAATAATTTAGGGATGTGGGAGGCAGGGGGGAGAAGTGGGGAAGAGGTTTAAAGCCCCCCTACACCCTCATCATCACAGGCAGGACCCCTGCCTGCATGTCATGGCAAAACATCACCCAGCCTCACGTGGATGGAGAGAAAGACCTGGGTCTTCTCCACTCTTGGAAGAAACATCCAGGAGAGCAGCTCAGCCTGGCCACCTCAGCATCAGTGGGCCCCAAACAAGGCTTGGATAACATAACCATCTGTTTGGAGGCTGTTTGCCACTTCAGGCTCACCTAAATGACTGTACATTTGGCAAAGTGTTTTCCTTCTCCCAAATGTGATGGTTTCTAAGTCATAATGTTAAATAGAAACAATCCTGAAAGGCTCCAGTGATCCATTAGAAATGTTTCATTTAGAAATCAAGCTAAATTTAAATGAGAATGGTAAGTACTGCAGAACAAACCCAAAGTGTTTTCTTCTGAGTTGAATCAAGTGCTCCCTTCAATGTGAAATAAGGGTTGGGGTTTTTGATTGCTTTTTTAAACCAAGAAACAACAAAAAACACCTTTGGTCACTGAAACAGTAAGATTTTTTTTTCCTTTTTTCCCAGAATGCTGCTTGAAATTGATTTCTGCAAATGAGATTAGAGAGGTTACTTGGCTGATAACACATGCATGTTTGGATGCTTCCCTGAATACAGGGTCAAGGATTTACCCGGACTCTCAGGAGACAGAAGCTAGGGTGACAACTAGTTTTTTCCCCCAACCACACAGGTTTATGTCAGCTTCCCTGTACAACCCTCCCCAGCTTGGAAGTCACACAACCACTGGAGGATGGACCAGCTTCTTTTCTATGGGAAAGATGCCCTTGGGAGTCTCAGTGTGATGTGCAGAAACATGGAGAGAATTGGGAGCCATCCTACCCACTGCTGGTTTGAAAAGGATACTAAAGTCAGAAGAGGAAGAAAAATAATCTCTCCCCCACCCCCTTTAAGAAAGTCCAGTACATTGAACCTATCAGAAGGATCTCCAAAGGCTCTGTAAAACCCAGTATTCACTGGCATTCAAGAGAAAGACTGTTGTTTGGAACTGCCTCTGCTTCTCACAAACCAGAAACAATTGGAAGAAAACAACCAGAGTTTGATTTGCTCTGAAATGAAATGGACTTTGGACAGCGACTGGTTCCAAAATTGCTTAGTACTACCCAAGCAGTAACAGCTGAGTGAGTAAGCTGTTCATGAAGTAATGAAGAGGGTTTCTCCCCCACAGAAATATCACTTTGCCGCTAGTAAAGACTTTGCTAGCAAGGAGGGTCAAATATAATTTCCAAACCCAGTTATATCATACTGTCAGGCTTGGGAGGCCTCCTGACAACAAGGCTTTTGGGCCCTGCAGCTCCGAGCCAGGCAGTGGGGATGCTGGGCACCCCATGGGAACTGCTTTGGGAAACAGTTGAAATTGAGAGAAATGAATTACTCAGAGCCTGGTAAGCAAGCCAGAGACCTGAGGGGGTTTCAATAACAGAAAAACCAATTCCACTCTATTTGCAATATTATATCCCCTCACTATGGGCTTTATAAAGTGCTGGGCCCTGAAGAACTGACCTTTTCCTCCGAACGTATTTTTGGGGATAGAACTGCAGGAAGCTCCTGGCAGGAGACTGAGTGTAAATTAAACAAAATAAGTACTGATGTGCTTTTGGCTCCAAGAAGACTGGGAGACACTCTGGCAATAACTCCAATTTGTGCAGCTGACAGGAGGGAAAGGGCTTAGCATGAGGAGCAAACCACACACCCATCTCCTCCAGCCTCCCCATCCACTGCTGCTGGCACCAGGTCTTGTGAGCATCACCAAGCTGTCAGAGGCCTTTGAACAGGGCAATAGATCAACTCAATCTCTAAAAGGACAAAGCTCAGCTGATCTTAACATCCCTTTCTTGCACACACTGTGCGGTTGTAAGACATAGTCACATTACAGTGATCTACAGGATCTTTTGTTGGAGCCTTGCCACATCCTGGCTGGGTTCCCAGAGGAGCTTGCACGTCCTGCAGAGACAAAGGCTTTAACACTTTGGGACCACATTTCCTTCTCCCTGTTAGACCCCACGTTCCTCCTCCCCAAATGCATTCCTTGCCATGCTGTGTGTAGACATCCCCTTTTGGAGCTGCACCTCGTGCTACCAAAGCAGTGCTCCACAGCATGTGCAAAGACAAGCAGTGGTGGTTTTACTTTCACAACAATAATTACTCCACAAGGTGCTTGTCAGTTATTGTGCTCCATGGTAATCAAAACCTCCACTTTGAAAATACGGGCGTATTCCCGTCTGTTTCTCTTCTGCTCTGTGTGGGAAGATCACTCATTCATGGCTCTGTCTTGCAGCCAAGTCATGACAGATGGGTGGGCTGGAGTGAAATTCAGGACATGGTGACTCATGAAATTGCTCCAGCAGCACAGGGGTTTCACTCTCAGCATCCAAATTTTGCCCTGGCTGCTGCTCCCTGTGCAACATCCCATCTCCCTGAGAGCTGTGGGTGTCTCTCTTGCAGCTTTTGGGCAGGGCATCCTGCTGCATCATGCCCCTATGGCACTTCATGAGCAGGGCTGGGGGCTGCAGGCAAGACCTTCTCACTGCAACAGCAAGGAATGGGAAGGCACAACTGGTGATTCATCCCCATTAAGGGAACACAAGCAATTCTCACCTGTCTAACTCCACAGCCACTTCATTAACTCTCAGGTCCCTCTGCCTCTGGATCAATCACAGGATAAAGCTGCACGTCAGCACTTAGCAATAGCCTGGTCTCAACCCCAGCCAGCTCCCACACACATGGTCTGATAGAGCTGTTTGGGCTCAGCCACTCAAGCCACACCCTGGAGACCTCTGTCCCAGCTTGGGGAAGGCCTGGAGGGTCTACGGGGTCCAACACAGAGTGCTGTGAGAGTCTGTGAGCAATGACAGGATTGCATAGGCGGTACCACAGTTTGCAAGTGGCAGGTCTTGGGATCTCCTGACAGAGCCTGAAGGAAACTGCACCATATTGGCAGGCAGTGCCACAGACCTAAGGGTCTGCACACAGCCACATGCTGTAGCCACTTCAGAACAGGCTGAGATCACCCTCCAACCCCAAGACCATGGCCCAGCACATACACCATCACCTACTCCAGCTCGCTGCAGCCCTGGAGATGTTTGTATGGGCTGAGCATTTCCAACAAGACATACCAAATGAATCCAATCTTTTCAGTCTCTGATCCTGGGAGCTTTAAAAACCCAACTTTCCTGAAACCTATGGCTGCTGCTAGTGTCTGTCTCAGTGCCCACTGAATGTTTGCTACCTGGATGGTGATAGAAGATGTTTACAGATCAGCTAAACTCTCAAGCACTTTGACTGAAAGGTGCATGAAAAAGGTCAAGTTCATTGCCTTCCATGCTGGAAAAGTCTCCAGGGCACAAAGCCTGGACTTGGTGCATCAAAAGCCGTGTCAGGCATGTGCCCTGGAAAGTGATACCGTGCATGACCCAGGTGACAAAGTTTCAGCTGGAGAAGTGGTGGTTTGCCTGAAGGGCAGAGGCTGCTGGGGCAGGGGAGCACCAGGAGCAGAGCACAGCAGGATGGAGGAGGCACAGGTGACACACCTTAGCTGAGGGAGCACAGAGCAGAGCACTGCACCATGGCCAAGGGATACAATGCTTTCTCCTAGAGCTCCAGAATGGAATCACAGGAGGCTGTCCCTGCAAAGGGACCACAGTGTGCAGGAGGCCAATGAACCACGGCAGCCATCTGACACAGTGCCAGGCGAGAGCCGTTGAGTGCAGCAGTGACATTGCTGCCACGAGAGCTAATGTATAATACTGTGATTGTCTGGCTACAGGTGCCTGAATCTAATTAGGTATCTCAGCACAACGATCATTTTAATTAAGTAAAGCCAACTGCCTCTGCTGGATGTTCTACTGTCCAAAATTCCCAGGCAAGTTTCCATTGCAGCTCCCTCACCCTGTTCATTTCCTCTGCTTTGTAAACAGTTATCTTGAATAAAATTCAGTTTTTCCCCCCAGGTACAACACAACAAAACCAAGCCTCAGAAACAGGCAGAAGGCTCCTGAGGCAGCAGGAATGGGGCATGAACTGCAGATCAGGGGCTGTGCACGCTGTGCAGAGTGCATGTAGGGCTTTGGTCCAGGCTGGATCTACCGATCAGAGGAGAGGATCACAAGGGCAATCTTTAACCAACAGCATGGGCTACAGTGTATTTCCAGCTATAAAGGAACTGTCAGGAGCCTTCACCAGACCAATTTTTATGTGACTGAGAAGCAGCAGGAGTGAGAAGCATGCGGCACAGATCAAGAGCACAATTCCTTTATACAATTCCTACTTTACAATTGATGGAAAAAAAAATGGAAAACATTGTCAAAGCAACAGATTTAAGGACTTGGTTGAGTCCAATTTCATTAGGGGCTAAGCCTTTCTGACATATGTGATACATCTTCATGCAAATACTTCCACTGTATACAGAGGCCTTCTCCATTACTAGACAGCAGACTCTAAAGAACCCCAAGAGCTGCACTTCATTTGGGTGGACTAGCAGAATTTGCTGGCTGTCCCACACAGCCCTTTTGCAGGAACATCCCCACCTACATGCTCACCCCACTGGAGCTCCAAGAGGCTTCATGCCTTGGCTGTTCCCCCGCCACGGAGAGGGGCTGCCCCAGCAGGCTGCTTAACACACAGGCACTCACCATTTTGCAATGTCACTGGAAGAAGCAAAACATAATTTTCTCCCCCTACAACATCTCAGAGCTGGTATAGGGACCTTACAGCAGCTTCCAATTCTTTCAAGAGAGCCTCTGCCACATCCCCAACCCTACTGCCACTACAAAAACCCTTCCAGGAGCTGAGCTGCCTTTTACCTCCCAGCAGCCCTGTCCCATGACAATTCTCACCACCTGGGCTGGTACTGCCTCCCAGTGCTGTCCAGGTGTGCTCAGCAGCCATGGTCCAGCCTTCAGAGTGTGGCAGGCTCATGCAGGGATGATAGCCTGCATGGGATCTGACCATCCCAAACGGCCTGGATAAGCAGCTGCTGGGCTCCTGCCCTTGCTGCTCTGCAGGCAATTTCCCAGGCAGAAGACATGTTTCCACCTAAAGGGTTGTGCCAAATGGCTCCTCCTGCAGATACCCATCTTTCTCTGCAAGAGCAGCAGCAGCTCTGGGAACTCAAAACTGTCAACTTCTGGAGGAACAAATGGTCCACAACTAACAGTTTCTTCAAGAAAGGAAATAAAACAAGAATATATGGAAAGACAACATGCTTAAAAGGAATTCATTGGGGCTGCTTAATTTGTGAATCCAACCCTATTTAACTTTTTTTAATTACTCCCATAAAGCCAGCAGTTTCAAGCACACATGCAATATTGTGAGCAGATTCAAATCTAATTAGCTGTGTTCACGTTAATTAGATTCATTGTGTATTTGATGCTCAGCTCTTCCTTCAAGTTTTATCTTGGAGCATGTGTTCATAATTAACCCAAATTTAGTGTGCAGTTAAGGCCAGTTCTGTAGGAAAGGCTTTGCTCTTGCTTTCCCCATGGATAGTCCCTGGCATTTGTTGCCTAGGTTCCATAAGGGACACAGGGAACTGGTCCTGCAGGGAATGAGGCAAAATGATGGCTCTTTTAATTCTCAGGGAGGTGGGGTTTGGGACTGCAGAGAGGCATGAAATGCATGGAGAAACCGTCAACCTTAATGAGGAGTCAGCACAGCCCAATAGCCCAGGAGAGATGGTAGTGCCTCTGGGTGATGCTTGGGGGCCAAGCAACAGGACAAACCCTCTTCTGCCCCTGCCCATGGCTGCTTGGGCTGGGGCACTCTGGCTCTGGCAGTCTTGGAAAGGTTTGTGCTTTCCAAACATTACCTCTGGCTTGTGGGTCTGCTTGGTCCTGCTCTGTGAGCATAAATAGTAAAGCAAAGGCTGAGTGCCAATAAAAAGTGCAAGTTTTCATTGGATAACTGGGGTTTTCTGACAACATGCCTCACATATGCATCCTAAGAAAGCATATCGCAACTAGTTCTCACCAGTTACACTTGTGAGGGTTCTATGCATGTACCCACGAAGAGGGAGATATGAGCCCTGGGGGATGAAGGGCAATGAGGATCATGGGCAGGAGCCAACGCAAGGAGAGTGCTGGTGAGGAGCCACCCAAACCACAGGCAGGGGTACCAGAGCAAGAGCACTGCCAGGAGCCAAACATCCGTGTACACCTGACCTGAGCTTATCCTACAGCAGGGTGAAGGATTGGTGTGCTCCCAGGACTGGGTCTGCCAGGGGCAGTGGTGTCTGCAGAGGGAGGTGACACAAACTGCCTTTCCACAGCAAAACATGTCGTTTGCATTCAAAGTTGTGTCAAGGTCCCTTCTGCTCAGTCTCCAGCTGGCTGAAGTACGTGGCCAGGCAGAGGTGCTGTGCTGGGGACATGACGTCTCCATGAGTTCAGAGAAAAATGTTGATTTTGGGAAGGATGTCATTTGTATAAAGCGTGGTTGGTTCTATTTTAAACAAGCTCTTTTTTCCTTACCTTGGTTTCATTAGTTAAATATTTGCTCTTACAGTTCACTGGTAATGAGAGTAATGTGTATTTATTTCTTATCTGAGAGGATGTTTGGTGGGCACAGAGATTCCTGTGGTGTGTGTGCCTGTGACCCTGAGAAGCAGCAACATTTCCTGTTGGGGAGAGAGGATGGAGGGATTGTAGGGGACAGAGAGAATGAAGGGGATGGAGGCATTGTAGGGGATGGAGAGAATGAAAGGGATGGAGGGACCCCACTGGTGGCCAGGGCAGGTAGCAGCAAAGCTCCCGGTATTGTGTTCCCAGTCAGGGGGTCCCATGCACCACTGCCCAACACTGGGGGAAACTTTTGGCCAAATGTCTTGGAAGAGAATTTGGAAAGTTGGATTTGCCTCCTCCCACCTCAAAAAAGAGAAAAAAATGGTGAAGCATTCAGTGACACCTGCCCATATGTAATATTTCCTTTTTCTTTTTTAATTGGAAGCAACAGAATTCTTGGTTTCATTCAAGGAAAACTGTAGAGTAGTGACAAACCAGTCACATCAGAAAGCCCCTCTCATTTAAGACTCAAGGAAATGGTTTCTTACATAATGGTAAATGACATTATTAATTTATTTGGTATTTACAAGCCACAAAAAAGTCTGATGAAGTGCTCTGTTTTGTTGACAATGACACAAAATAACCATGACAGGTCATTGCTACTTTTAAAAATTGTCAGAGGAGAAAAAGAGCAGAGCTTTGTTGACTTGTCCAGCTCTGCACCCAGAAAAACCAGGGTGGTGCTGAGGCAGAGCCTGGCCCTTGCTATCATTGTTGGGTGAGGGCAAAGCATCTCTCTGAAAGGCAATCTTTAAGAACAGCATTATACAAAACAAAGCAAAAAAGCACTGCCTTTTTTTTAACAGGAAGAAGCCTTGTGGTTTTCTTTTCTTTTTAAGAAAAATAAATCCTCTGAAAGGACAGCCCCCTTATTTTTCTTTAATGTCTACAGCGATACCTTCTGGAGTTCAAGGTATTTGGCTCCTGACAGATTTGGGCTGTCAAAGGGAATTCCTGCCAGCTGGCAGCGTGCAGGCAGCATTGGCTCAGAGATGAACTGCACTGCAGGCGGCATGGGGAGCTCGAAGGGTGAGCGAGGAAGAAACTCTTAGTACTCAAAGTCGACCCTTTGCAAGGAAAGGAGGAAGTTTTCTGGAGTCACTGATATTCTGCTTAAAGAATCATAGAATTGTAGAATATCCTGAGTTGGAAGGGATCTTCAAGGATCATCGAGTCCAACTCCTGGCCCTGCCCCATTCCACAGCCCTTCACCCATCCAGCTACTGAGCCCTGCTTTGCTGCTTCCTTCACCCTGATGACATCTGCTAAGTCAAATACAGCTTCTTCCATGAAGTTCAAGCAAATGGTGAGTTTGACCTTTGCTAGGCCAAGAAAAAAAAAAGAAAAAGAAAAAGAAAAGAAAGGAATAGAAAGTCCTTGGTCTGTTGAGAGAAGCTGGGTTCAGATAAACCCACATAAAATCACAGGTGTGGTAAAATAGAATTGGACACCTTTTGACACAGTAATTTCATTCAAAAAATGCTATTTCATCAAAGTCTTCTGGAGGAAGATGTGAATTTGGGTATAATCTCCCTTCATAAGAAAGAAGAAACACATACCTTGCAAAACTCCTTATCTCCCCATTTGTTCCTTTTAGAGCAGAGTATTTTTCTCCTTCTCAGTGGCTTTTCCAGTTTTTCCTGACTTTTCAGAAAACCCTTCAGTAGTTCAAGCCATCCTTGCAGTTTTCCATTCCCGTGTGCTGCTCAGCTCCCTAATAAAGAATTGCAGCGGAACAGGGATCTAGCTATAGAAATCAATATGAAATTCATCTTTGCAGCTGAGTTCCCTGACACACTGTATGCAGAGGGGGAGCTCAGAGAGCACAACCTCTGCAACACCATCTCACTTCCAATCCCCCAGGGGCAATGGAATCCTGCCCCTGGAAACAGCCTCACCTGTGACTGTCCTGCCTGACACCATACAGTAGCTATTTTGCCAGAAATCATCTGGCAGAGAGGCAGAACGCCAAGGAGATGGGCTGGGGGGTGGAATTCAGGATCCTGGCAGAGCACCTGAGCACCCCAGGGACTGCTCAGATGCTGTGCCATCCAGCACACCTGCTTCAAAGGTTTTATGTTTTATCCCCTTTCTGATGGATCACTGGGTGATTTTTCTTTGCTCTGGAACGAGATGCAGAAACCTTGACAAATGGGGAGGAGAAAAATTTCTTGCGCCAGAATAATTCAATTTTATTGTATTCTTCACTGCACACCACGCTGCCTTGAAGTTGCTGGGGGGTGAAAATCATTTGACAGAGAGTATAACATACCAAAAGTGTCAGAAAGCTCACTGGAGGTGGCTGTGCTTTGGTCCTTCCCTGCTCCCAGTCCCAAATGCACCGTCAGGGTTGGAAATAGAAAGTGAAAGGGCTCTGGGTGGTATGATATTGGTGTCCACTCCCCAAAGGGAGCCCTACATGTCTCTGATGAGCATGCATTTCTTTGGCAAACTTCCAGCTGGTCCTTAGTCCCAGACATGGTCCCTGCTGGGTAATGGCATTTTTGTCTTCAAAATTCAGCTGGAATTTTTGGTGAATGAAATTTCCTGGTCTGCCCAGTGTAGGAGTTGGGATGCAGGACAGACACTGTTCCTCTGTGGCATGTAGGGTGACTTGTTAAGCCCTTTGCAGTGCTCTGCCACTAAGAAGGAAGGAGAAATGGCAAACCCCACTGGCTTTCTTTTTCTTTTTGGCAGTTTATCACAAGAAGCCCCAAGGGACACTCCAGGCAACCAGAGAAAGATAAAAATTGCTTGCAAAGGAAAGTCCTCCCACCGTTCCCTTGTGTGATTATTTTTAGCCCTTTGGACCTAAAAATCAGTGCTGGAGAGTGGCAGGTGACAGTGTGTGAGCTGAGCAGAGCCATCTTCACCTTGGGGTGGTGCAGTAGATGTGGAACTCAGGGACATGGTTTAGTGGTGGACTTGACAGTGCTGGGTTAACAGCTGGACTTGATCTCAGAAAATGCTTTTCTGACATAAGTGATTCCATGATTCTGTGATGCTGTGTCTCCCCAGTGTTTGGGAGGCAATGGACCACATCTGAAGCTGCAGGTTCCTGCTCCCCATCCTGGCCCCAGGGCTGGCTGGTATGTACAACTCTACTCAGCGAGGCTTCTAATTTTGGGAAGGATTCAGCATCTCTGACTGCTGTGATTTTTGAAAAGAGACACCAGTGCTCTCTCACTGCAGGGGATGTGTTTCTTTGAAGGTCTCTTGATGCTGCTGCACTTTTAAAAGCCTTGTGGGCTTATGCCTCTGGAGAGGAGGAGAAGCAGCAGGGGTAAATTAGATCCATGAAAATTTGAAGTATCTCAGTGAATGCCGTTAGCAGGACTTGCACAAGGGGCAGGAAGCTCCTGCAGTGGGATGGGCAGCACAAGACAGGAGGGGATGTGCACAAAAGTAGCAAAAATATGGCCCTGTACCACTGAGCATTCATGTGTGTGTATGTGTATGTGTGAGGGCTTGTGAATGCCCACAGGACTGCTCCTGGGCACTGCTCAATGCCTGGCATCGCTCCCTGCCCATGGAGTGGGACACCCTGGAGGCCTCCCCACATCAGTAGCAGCATCCACGGGTGATGACTGTCTGCTTATGGCAATTTCTAGCCTGGCCAATTTTTCTGCCTCTTACGTTTCATTGATGTTAGGCAGCACTAATTTTTTAAAATAGAAAAGCAGTGCAATTCTTGAATCAAGTGTCTTACAAAAACCTGGAAGGCTAAATATAGTTAATGTGCACAGCAGCCTTCACCTGCTAAGCCAATGTTAGTCAGCAGGAGAGCCACAATGTTGCTTTATGGGGGAGCCTGAGGGCTGACTTTTAGCTCCTCCATGTATAAAGGCACTTGAGGAGGGAGGAGCAGATGGAGGAGCCCCGGTGGACGGTGGAATGGTGTCAGGAGGTGGGCAGTATGGGCAGTCCCAGTGTTCATGGTGGGTACCATGGAGGTCAGGTAGTTTTGGAAGGATGTGGGCTGCACCAGGTTGTCTGGCCTCAGGGAGAAAGAACCATCAGCCTTGCCAGTGTGGGGTGAGGAAGGTGTGAGGAAGCTCAGATGATGGGATGATGCCCTTCCTTGGCTGTCACAGCTGGATTCTGTCTTGCCTCAGGTCACTCTCAGCGTCTCTTCCCTCTCCACTAATAGGATTTGAGAGCTTAGCTACCTTTGTGTAATAATGACAGCTTACCCCAGAGTCTTTCAAGCATGGCTGCTTGGCTGCCTAAAAGCCTGGAAAACCATTAATGAAAACTAATTCCTGGCCAGAGCAGCAGCACCCGGCACACTTTGGGAAGGTGATGTGGCCACATGTGTGGCCATCCTTTCTGCACATGCTGCCCACAGGAGCTACCAGCCCCACACCACCCCACAGCACACGGGGTCCTTTGGGGACACAACTTCTCAGCCATGCCCATGCCATCCATTCTGCTCCACAAGACTCTCCAGCACAGTCTTCTGGAAAGCTGCAGAAAGGCAGGGGCCCTGATCATGGCTGCAAAGCCCTACCTAGCAAGGGGGACAGCTCTAGCAGCAAGGGGGGCTTTTAATCTCACAGAAAAGGCTTAACAAACTTCAGGGTCTGGAGCATTTCTGGCTGGAAATGAGGAAGATGTGAGTGTGCAGAAGACTTCGGCTTTCCTACATCCAGGGCTTGGCATCCATCCTGACCTCCTCACAGATGCCCAGGAAAAGGCTCATATTTTATTTAGCCCTCATGGCCTACTGAAGCAGTATTTTGCCTCCCCTCCCTCGTTCCCACACAGCTGTTTCCTTTTCCTCTTCTTCAGCATAGGCTGATGCTTCCCTAGGTACCTGCCCTCAGTACCCATCTCTCTGCCACAGGAACACATCTTAGCTCTACCCTGCCAGTGCTGCCAAGTCTAGGGAATGATTTTTTTTTTTACTTTTTTGCCAAAAAAAGATGAACCGTGCAATTATTATCCTAATGGATGTGACATGTTCTCCACATACTGACACATAACATATGGTGCAAGATTACATCCCTGTAAATGATTCATGCACTTCATCACCACTGCGATTATCTGCTCCTTTCCAGGGCTATGTCTTCGCATGAAGCTAAAATTCATACACCCCTTCCCATGGCCCCTCCATTACTTCAGCTGCTGTGATATTTTGAGCCTCAGATAGATGCTGGTCAGCTTTGCCCATCATACAGGACATCTCCAAGCCAGCCATTTGTGCAATGCAGCCAGGCCACAGAGCATGGAGGGCTGGCTTCACTCCTTCCCTCTTTACAGTACACTTTGGTCAGGCCAGGGCTTCCCTGCCACCACCTTTATGATGAGGCTACAAGGGCTGGAGATGCACATCTCACAAGTGAGATGGTTGGAGCAGGTTACCCACAAGAAGAATTTATTACCCCTGTAATAGAAAATTCCTTCAAGGAAAACATATTCATTGAGATGCAAATTCTCTACCCTTTTAGCAGAAAATATACCCATTTTCCCTTGCACAAAGTTCCAGTAGCCTATTTGTAATAGCCCCACTCCACAGCGATATCTGCAGCTCCCCAGGAAAATCATTAGCATGGAGCAGTGTATGGGAACTGAAAGCAGCATCCTGGCCTTGCTTATCCTTGGGACATTCAAGACAGAATTAACACAATTTAACTTTTCTGATTCTCCCATTTTGCTAGGGAACTTTAAATAGCTTTTTAATATAGAAGCCTGGTCTGCAGCATGTGAATCAAGAGCCTCTTGGGGCATTTACCAACCAGCCTGCTTTAATAGAAAAACTGTACCACAATGACATGCAAAGCCTTGCATTATGGGAGGCAAGGTAATGATGCTATATGCCGCTCACTTATAACCAACAGCTAATTATCCAATGAATTCCATGGGAATGGAACTGATACAAATTATTTAAGATCCTGAAGACAAAAAGCTCTGTTAAAAAAAAATTGCTCAGGCAGCAAGGTAAGTCCTCAAATGCTGGGAAAGGCCAGATTTGTGGTTCCTGCATGACTTTAATTTTGCTCCATGTGCACTGGAATGAGTGAAAAGCCCCAGGAGAAAGGAGTAAGTGATCGTTTAACTAAACATTGCATCGTAATGTAGATGGGGGCAGAACGAAGGTCAAACCAACTACCATAAAACTAGCCCTGCCTAATTTCTGATGCTTGAGCTTACAGCCTTTTAACAGAGAATTTGGCAAGATTTCCCAATCTTTTTTTCCCCCCTAAGTTTTCCAATGACTGAAAAAAACCCCAAGGGAAAGGAGTGATGCTGTGCAGAGCCTTCCTGTGCCTGCACCGCACCAAGACAGCTGACTCTCTGAGTGAGGAGCAAGGCCAGCAGCTCTGGCCCTAGGCTGACCTGACAGCTTCAGCTGGGGTTTTGGATTAATAAACTTCAGCTGACTGATCTCCCTCATCAGACAGAAGTTCTTGTTAACCAAACAGCTTTGGGCTTGAATCATTTGTCTCTTTCTAAAGCGCATTGAAAGGCCACAAGTTGCCTTCCAAGGTATTCCTGGGCAGTTTGCCTTGCCAGGGCTGAAGTCTGCCTGCTCACTGCCCTGCCAGGGCATCTGGGACACTGTGGCCTGTCCAGCCTCCCTTTCCCTTGCCTTCCTCCTGCCTGGGACATCTCCTTCTCACTGAGCAGAGAAATCAGCACTGTCCCAGCTTCTGAAAAGCTCAGCAGGTGCCCGTATGCTGTTTTCAAAGAGCCTTAGATCTACCTCAACTGTACCCCTATTAGTTCTCAGTCTGAAATCCTCCCAGAAATCTAACAGGAACCATCTAGGCATTTGAAATTAAATATAGCCCAACTTTGCAGCTGCCTGGGCTTCTGCAGGGAGCTTTTGTCTTGCTCACACAGTCTCCAGCCATGCATTCCCTATACAGTCATTTGGACTCCAACCATAAATTGCACAGTTAGACTCTGCCTTGTCTCAGCCCTGATGGGTTGAATATGAGAGAGTATTTCAGTGTATCACTAGGCCCTGACAAGAGCTGTAAGACAAGGCAGCCTGTCCAGACATCCTGATTTGAAAATATTTATCTCTTGTAAATATATTTTAATGCCCTTAACATCAGTTAAAAATGGACTGGGAAGTATTTCCCCTAGCAGAGAAGCAAGAAGAGTAATTAGCAATAAACCCCCCCAAATCCAGTAACAGCCAGAGTGGGAAAACAGACAGCAATCAATGTGAAAAAATAGCAAATTGATCTGGGAAGCAGAAGTGATGAGTGGAACAAATCCCTGGTCTAAGGAGGCAAGAAAACAGCAAAGGGGATTTTCCAAGCTCTGAAGAAAGCTGAGTGAGGGGGTGCTGGGGGCTGTAACTCAGAGCTATACTGATGTGAAAAAGGCAGAGGTGGATAGTGACTACTCCTAGTTTTCCTATGGAGTGCAGCCAGCTAGTTGGTCAACCATGCCCTGGCAGGAACAGACTTGCCCTCCATCCCACCGTGAGCTTCCAGGCCCCCATCCCACTGCCTCTGTGACTATGCTTGCACAGCCAGCAGCCTGCCAGCTCCTCTACACCAGCTCTGTATAATTGCTCTTGCAGCTATAAATAATCTTTCTCTCCTTTGCTCTTCTCACAACGTTCCCTGGGATGCAGAGGTATGGCTTCCCCGTGACTCAGCCCCTCGGCGCTGCTCAGCCCCTGTCACCGGGACTCTCTCTGTCTCTCGGGTTCTGACATGTCTCTGGCAGGTGGCTGAGCAGTGAGGACAGGCTGGGGACAATGGTGACATGGCTTTGTCTTGTCTCTACAGCTGTGCAGAGCCATGTACTGGCCACTTGCTGCATCCCACACGGATGCATTTGAAGTAGGAAGAGGAATTTCAGGGGGGGAGACACTTTTAAGTGAATTTTGTTTGCAAAGGTGGAAATCATTGTTTGCAATGATTCGTCTCCATGTTCTGCTAGTCTAGAAGGAAAGCGCTAAGAAGCTGCTGTGTTTTCACCAACTCCTCACCCTTGCCATGAGAAGGCACCACTAGACGCCAGTGGCTGGCATCCCTGTGTGAGCTGTGCCTGCCCTACCCTGGCACCAACAGCAGCAGGAGGCACCATGTCAGAAGTGTCCAGGGGGACGAGTGTGGAGCTCCTCTGCTAGGCTGCAGTGAGCAGTACTATGAATGGCACAGCCCCATTCTTGCCCTCATTTTTTTTCAAGACATACCAGGTTTTGGCATCTCAGGGGACATTTCTCAACCATGGATGCAGGACCAAGGTGTGTATCACTAGCATGAACCTGGCCACCTCTTCACTCCAGGCCTGGCTTGGGACAGGTTTGGATATGGGTGCACCCCAGGGAGTCTCTCCAGGCCTGGCTTGGGATAGGTTTGGATATGGGTGCACCCCAGGGAGCCCCTGGGGACAGGCAGCTGCTAACAAGCATGAAGAAACCTCTCAGTGGAAACATTGCTCTGCAGAGAAACACTTTTTCAGCAGAGGCTGTGAGATTTAAAGTAATTTTTTCCCCTTCCATTTAAGGAAATACCAATAAAAACAAGCACAAAACCACATTGTGGCCCCATTTTTCAGTGTAGAGAAAACCAGAAATTACACAATTTTCTAAGAAAGTCATGATCCAAATGCCCAGGGTTTGAAAAAGAATTTTCCCTCTGAAAACAACCTCTTTCATCAACTAGAGATAAACCCCACAAGG
This sequence comes from Myrmophylax atrothorax, assembly GCA_026770055.1. Classification (NCBI taxonomy): domain Eukaryota; kingdom Metazoa; phylum Chordata; class Aves; order Passeriformes; family Thamnophilidae; genus Myrmophylax; species Myrmophylax atrothorax. The sequence continues at coordinate 4,308,167 of JAOXXN010000120.1, forward strand.
CTTCCCACAGACAATTTCCTGGCTCTTTGAAAGCACTAGTTCCCCACTGGGTGCCCAAATGGGCTTGGTGTTGCCCTGCTGGAGGACAGCACTCAGTGTGCTCTCTCCCTGGGCACCTAGCCCTGGCTGCTGCCTACCCACCAGAGCCAAAGCTGGCTGGTAATTGGGAGTTAATTGAATCCATTGCAATTACCTTTTCCCCAGATCTGTTTCCCCTGTGGAAGGCTGTGCTGTTTTGGGCTGAGAGCAGCATCTGAAATTATCAGTGCTAATTCCCTATGGTTCTGTTTATTAGGCCAGAGGACTTCCCCAGAGTAATCAAACCCAGCCAGAAGATGCATTAAACCCACAAAACAAACACTGGTATTTGCAGCACAAAGACCTTCCTGTCTCATTAAGATCAATTAAGTTGTCCTGAGCAAACTTTCTCCTTTCTGCTAAGGCTGGACCATTAAGCCCATCCTCCACCTAAACAAGTTCAAAAGCAAATCTGAAGGTGAAAAATACCCTGGCATCACTGCTTTGCTTCCAGGCAGGCTCTCTTCAAAGGCAGCCTGCAAAGATAAAGGCATCAAGGTAGGGTGGGTATCCAGGACATCTCTCTCAGTCCTATTTCCCCCAGGAAGGACTCACACACACACAAGACACCTCCTCTCCACTGCTCTGGGGACAATCCCAGCTCACCGAACTCTGGCACAGGCTGCAGAATCCTCTCTGAATTGCTGGGGTGGGCTGACAGGCAGCTACTGCTGTCCCTGCTCAGCCTGGGTTGATGTCTTGGTGTATTTATTGGAGACCACAACAAAGTCTTTCAGGGCCAAAAGTTCCAGCTGGTGTAGAATGGCACAGCTCATCTGCAGTGCTGATTTACATGGAGCATCTGCTGCAAGGGGAAGGGAGGAATATATTAAAGCACTGTAAATTCAGGTGGTGGAGCAGCTCTGGCAGCCCTGGCTCCCCACCAGCCAGGATTAGCTGTCCCTGCCAGCCTGAAGAGTCCTGGGGGAGAACAACCCCAAGAAATGGAGAGCAGGAAGGAGAAGAGGTCTTGGCTGGTCCCATGGCACTAGCTGTGAGTTTGGCTACATCTGGGGCTACATCCTGAGCCTCATGGGCAGCACACACTAACACAGCTGCTGCAGCCGAGTATGGAGGGTATCTGAGAGGGAGCTGTAGTCCCAGACCCAGAGGACTGTGCACAACCCATCTCTCTAGGTCATAAGGACCACGTGCAAATTCCCAGCCTGGCTTTCAGCAACCAATGGTTTGGTGTAAGCACCCAAAGCAGGGACTTCCACTGCAAATCCTTAGATCTGTGGCCTCCATCCCCACCTCCCTGCTGTGTAACAAGCCCACTTTCTTCCAGGCATGGCTGAGCATCACACAGAGCAGAGCACCACACAGAGCAGAGCAGACATGGCTTTGCTGAGAGCCAGCAAGAGGAGGAAAGACATAATTAAACTCCCTGACTCTGGCTACAAACACTGCATAATGAAATTAGCCTGTTGGTCTCAGGCTCTGAACTTCCTGCAGAGCAGGCAGGTGCAGTAGGAGCCCTCTGAGGCTCCCACAGATCTCACCTTCAGGGGCGTTCACTGGCCCCACTCAAGGCTGGGCATCCACTGAGCTCCCCACAAAATCACTCCTCCCAAACACATGAGGCCTGTGGGTGCCCCTCTCAGAGAGGGAGCTCTCTGCACACGATCAGGGACAACAAGCTCGTGTGCTCTCAACTGTACTATTCCCTTTAGACTAAAAGATAGTAGGATTTCTGTAGGGATTTCTGAATTGCTCCAGCTGGAAGAGGAGATTCTCATTCCCAAACAAGTGCAGCCTGGCACAGGTTAGATTACACTCCAGGCAGCTCCTGACTCCTACTGCTCGGAATCCCCAGAATGGGAGAGAACATATTTGCTACTGCTTGTGAGCCAAGGAAATCACTCCAAGATGATATTGCAGGGGAAAGATGATGCTAATTCAATGGAGAGGGTGTCTGTGTGTTGCTTGGGAGTGGAAAAAGAGGAGGGAGGGGAGCTGCCCCCGTCAGATCTGAGAACCACAGGAAAAGCTGATAAGATTTCTGCTAGAAGGCAAATAACATCAACCAGCCTCTGGAGATTGTTTGTTTTCTCAGAAATTTTAACATGCAAGAACTGGCAAATAAACAGCAATTTTAGAGAAACGACAGAATCTCTTTTTTCTCCCTTTTTTTTGGAACCCAGAAGAGGCAGCCATGCAGGTCTTGCCTGATTATTGTGCCAGGTGCTGCAAGGATACCTGCAAGGAGAGGACCAGCACACACGCAGATGCAGAAAAAGTGATGCACGTATGTGGCCTGCATAAAGGTTTATGCTTAAAAAGTGGAATTAAGGGCTGGCTCTGCCCAGGCACAGCTGAATGCTGGTGTAGGGTATTCTTCCCCTGGTGTGCTTGTCCCAGCCCTCTGCTCCAACCTTTCGCCAGCCCAGCCATGTGGGCAAGAAGGAGCATCTCTGCTCCAAAGGTCGGCTTCACAGGTACCTGATGGTACTAATCCAACACAGCAAAACTGCCACACAGAAAGAGCCTGGAGCTGATGCTGTCATGCACATATGCATGTGCATCTTCTCCTTCCACTGGCAAAACTGCCAAGTGCCTTGATCCTAAATGGAACGCGTTATCTGAATCCCAGGCTGAAAGTTCTGTGCAGCCTGGAGGACCTGTACCTGCAAGGACACAGGGAGGAAGAGGAAGCTTTGCAATGTAAAGTACAAAGCAGTGGATAGACACAAGAGCCATGGTGAAGTTTTCAGGCTGTTTAGCAGAGCAGCTTCTGCACTAAACCCAGGAGAAATCCATGGGGACCCATGCTGGAGTGCCAGAAATGTGAGGTGCTTCTGCAAAAGGGCAAAGCCATTGGCTGAAAAATTGAGGGTTTGCAACTAATTATTTTCAGTAACTGACCAGCTTTATGGATGGTTGAATAATATTCGTTAAATAAATTATTCATGATTCCTTTCCACTGATCAGCAAATCAATTAGCCACAAACCTCTCTCCAATTATTCATCCAGCTCGAGCAGGATAAATGGGGAGATTTATGACACAGACAACCAACTAATGTATATTTCCAAATAGGGACCCTTAAGATCTGTAAACCTTGTTCTGAACCAGCTCAGACAACCCAGCACTGTGAGGCAGAATTACACTCTCCGAGCTCATGCCTTGTGTGCTGCCTGCTCTTTAATATCTCCTGTTACCCACCATGTCTGGGAGGGGAGGAAGTCTTAATCTGTGGGCACGGGGCACAGAGAGACACCGTCTTGGGAAGTTCAGCAGGGCTCACAAGTGATCTGGAAAATGATCACAGACTCCTCGATGAATAAATTGGTAGATATGGCCAAGGCAAACATGAGACCTGATGCAGAAGTAACCAGGCAAGCAGCCTGCAGTTTGCATGGTCAAGTGTGATGACGTACAAATCTCTCCAGCTATAAACTCCACAGATATGGGCCTGTTGGGAAGTTGCATTTGTGCAAATTAACCTCTACTGTTATAATTCACCATAAAAGCACTCACACACCAAAATTAAGGAGTGTTGACAATATTAAGCTGCACAGTAAATGTAAGTAAGAGTTATTAGACTAACAAACAGTCAAATTAGCATAAGAGCTGGCTTTGCCTTGCTGGAGTAACAACATTAGAGGTTGTGTAAGTGGAGCATAATTCAGTGTAAGTGTGATAAGTGACCAGAACTGCACAGAGATATCTCCAAATTGCCCTGCTTTGCAAGACTTCCCATTCCAACCATACTGGTGCTCCAACTCAGAAGTGAGGCCTTCCTGCCATACTTGGCATGGACACAAGTCTCTCATGGCAATCCATAGTACTGCTTGTTAATATGGTTGGAAATTATGGTTGTGCCTGGCCTGCACAGATAAAGTGGGTCCAGATGTAGGAGGGCAGCTGCTGTACATGCCAGGCAGAGTTTCTTTTCCTGCAGAGATATAGGAACAGGCACAGGAACAGCAAGGCACTCCAGGGGAAAAGCATCACTTGCAGCTTTGATTGATCTGGTTAGTGGATTAAGCTCATATTCATCTAAATACACTTGCTGCCTTAATCTGCTTTCATTCCACTGCCTGGGAGGGCTCCCGTCTCACATAGTCCCATCCATCACTCTGTAGGGTTCGTTCATTTGAAGCAGCTTTGGCTACAGGCAAAAGGCTGAGAAGACACCCACCTTCTGCGTGGTGACCTGGTGTAGAGCAGCCTCCAGGCTTTAACTTCAGAAACGCTTGGTTTCTCTGGGTTCACTAATTCTGCAGTTTGCATCCCAGCGCAGGCGAATTCTAGCCACATGACACCTAAGTCAGTCAGCCATGACAGGGGCAATCACAGCTTGAGAGGGGTAAGAGGCTCTGAACCAGCCAATTTTGCATTACGCAAGGGTCTCCCATTCCTGCCACGAAGGGACAGTGCTTCACATTGCAAAGTGTCACGGTGCAATGGCTCCCTCTTTGCAAAGTGCTGTGAGCCAGTGCGTAGGAGGGTGCAAAGAGGGTTTGCATTCTGGTGTCCATCTGCCCTATACCTTTCAGTGCTGCACATCCATGGTGATGAGGACAGCTAACCGAGGAGCAACTTCTCTTGGATCACTGTTTCTGCATCCCAGAAAAACTCAAACTGAGACTGGTTGTCTAAGAAGACAGGACTCACCGTGCTTCAGTCGCTACTCTCAAAAGTTGTGGAGTTAAAAGATTTATAGTGGCATCAGTTCCCATCCCTGTCACCCATACTGGGTGCCTTAGTGATCGGAGCTGCCACAGCAATGAAGCATCGTACCTGTGGCTGGGCAGGGCAGGGCTGGGAGAGGTAGGAAAGCAGAGCAGTGGCAGGAAGTGGATTGCAAAATGGATACTGAGGGCAATGGCCTGTGCTCCCCCGTGGGATGGTGGGGGATTTCTGCCATGGGGGTGCAGGCTATGGGGTGGGGGGAAAGACTGGGCAGCCCCTTTCCCATTTTCCCTTATAGCTGCTGAGCCACACCCGGGATACAGTCAGGAGAAGGGCTTAAGGACAGTGTTCGAGGCTCTGGGAACGACCACAGCACCCCAGGGTGGTGACAGGAGTCCTGGGCGCTGGCAGGGCGATCAGCTCCAGAGGTGGGGGCTGAGAACTCCGTGGCTCAGGAATTGACCGCAGTCCCCGGGGATGAAGGCAGCGTGAAGGAGGCAGAGGGTCTGGGACGGAGATGGAGTCAGGGGGTCTGGATTCCGGTGTCTCTCTTCGGTCCCAGGGATGGGGACTGCTCTCCCGAGATCTAGGACCAATCCCAAATCCCAGCGATACAGAGACGGGATCCCGGAGGACGGGTTGCCCCTGGGTGCCAATAACAGGGCTGGTGGACCCCGGCCGCCAGGATGGCGGTGGAGGAAACCGCGGCTCCCGGTGACGGGGGTCTCGGAGGACTGGACTGCGCCCGGGTCCTGCGGACGGACCGGCGGGTCCCGTAAGGCACTGCCGGCCGGTGCTCCCCCCAGCGGCGCGGGGCGGAGGGGCGGTGGGCACGGCCCCCCTCTCGC